>OX596010.1:34321094-34886548 GCA_951394025.1 Heteromyza rotundicornis
CCCAGTTACAGTTGGCAAAAAAAAAAAGGCGCCGACACGATTTTAACGCATTTCTCTTGAAATCTACTACCCTGACAGTAATTTCTACTACTCTTGATTTCCACGCATTTGATAGTTTGCTTCTAAATTAATCAATTCATGATCTGAACTTAAAATGATCGGCCAATATTCATAGTCAAATTAAGCTCCAACTTTTAAGTTCAGATCATGAATTAGATTAATTTAGAAGCAAACTATCAAATGCGTGGAAATCAAGAGTAGTAGAAATTAATGTCAGGGTAGTAGATTTCAAGAGAAGGCAGTTGATATGGGTTTATGCGTAGAGAACTAGAAATTCTACGAGTTGTAGAAATTTCTGTCGGGGAAGCAGATTTGTAGAAAGAATAGTACTTTTGCATTGTATGAAACTCACATAATATTTTGAGGAGTAGATTTCTTACCACAGTAGTAGAAATATCTTGAGGGATGTAGAAAAATCTGCTAACGTAGTAGAGGAGTGAATCATTGCGAGAGTATTAGATCTACTCCGATAGGACATGTCTTCTTTGTCGCTTCTGATTCTTCGAAACTATGATCAATGCTTAAATTTGTGTTACATACCGCTTTTATCCACTTGGTTGTTCCTTATGTATTTTGATACGCTAAATCCGAAAATAAACTTTAAATTTTTCCAGAACGCACCATTTTTCTGCAAAAGCCACAAAAATTGCATTTTTTGTGCTGTATAAATTTCATTATTATTATTTTCGTATCCAGCGTGCAAAATACATAAAAATTTGTCTATCAAGTATATTTAACACACAAAAACTTCAGTTTTGTCGATCAGCGTAATCTTTGTTATTTATTTGTTACATTTTTCTATCAAGCCGAAATTTTCGTCGGAAATATAGGAATTTCGGCCGAAAACAAAATTTGGCAGAAAGCGATATTTTATTTTTTGGCCGAATCCGAAACACGGCCGAAACAGCTTTTTTTGGCCGAAAAGCCGAAAAACCGAATTTCGGTCGGTCTCCAGTTTTTACGATCGTTTCGCTATCAGAGGTGTCAGCCGATGCGGCTATGCCGGTTGGCTAGCCGCCGCCGACGATTTTAATAAACGTTAGCCGCCGCCGATGACCCCGGCTAAAAAACTGCTTGCGGCTAAGCCGAAAATCTCGATTTTTTTAATTCGAATCTAATTTTTTTGTATGATTTCCAACAAAAAAAATCAAAATAAAATGGACACAAATCGACAAATTTTTCGAAAAAGTAAAAAAAGAAAAAAAGTGGGCGGTCCAAAACTCTTCTTAATTTGCCAAATAACGTTTTTTTTTGTTTTACATTTTTGTTTGTTTAAAATTTATTTTTCAAATTAATTGTGACATTTTTATTTAAATAAAAAAGTTGTATTTTGAAAATTTTTGGCATATTCATTTAAAGGAGAGTCGGCTTAGCCAAATAGCTGACTTAGCCGATCGGCTAGCCGCCGCCGACTGAAATTGGATCAGTCGCCGCCGCCGACGATTTTCTATCGGCTGACACCTCTGTTCGCTATCCTTCGGCTCAGTCAATATTTCTCCATAAATTTTTTTGTGCATCTAACGGTATTCATAAACATAACGGTAATCGTTCAAATGCGCAAGCATTAAGAGTTTCAAGTTACTGGATAATTTATTTTGTGCAGAGGAAAATAATAGCAGTGTTACAAAAAAATTTACTAAAAAGCAACGATTGGCTGCTTTTAGACTTTTATTTGCTCTGAATGGTTATAAAAGGAATAATATTGTCTTTTTTAGCAGAATGGGACGATCCAAACATTGCTCAGACGAACTACGAAATATTATACAAGCATTGAGAGAAATTGATAAGGACATGAATAAGGACAAGGATAACGACCAGATATCCTTTGTGGAACTACAAGATATCATTTGTGGGTCTGCCAACGGTCTGAAATGGGTAAATTAACCCGAAACAGGTGCTCCAAAGCGGTAACGTCTGAACGAATTGACAGACGAAACATCCAGTTATCCCAGAACAAATGCTTCTCAAATGCTTTTCAAATGCGTTAAAATCGTGTCGGCGCCTTTTTTTTTGCCAACTGTAACTGGGAACTACCATTTCCCCATTCTTCCAGCTGCAAATTTTCTTTGAATGGATCCATATTCTAAATAACAAATATTATTATATACAGTGACTCACAGTGAAAATCATACAGTTACATTTTTTTGATTTGTAAGTTAATATAACTAGAGAGTGGACTATCTTCGGCTATACCGAAGTTGAAATACCCCCACACAGTAGGAAGAAGTACCTGGAACATAAAAAAATGTGGTCTCAAGACCCTATTTTGAGCCAATTATAGGTGGTTTTGGAGCCCGAACCATGTCCAAAATCCATTTCTAAAAATTTCAAATTAAATCCACAAAAAAAAAATTAGTCTCAAGACCCCATTTAGACCCTTATATATGTGGCTTCGGAACCTCGGACCATGTCAAAAATACGTTTCTAAACATTTCCAATCGAATACAACAATAAAAAAGACTTGAAAAATTGTTACCTTTTTTTTCGGTGTATGGGAGCCAAGCCCAGTTTTTGTCCGATTTGGCTGATTCTCGAACTTGATCTCAGTATTCACGAGAAAAACATGTACCCAAAGTTTCAAGTCGATATCTCCAAAACTGCGACCGCTATCGTGCGGACGGACAGACGGACAGACGGACAGACGGACAGACGGACAGACGGACAGACGGACGGACAGACAGACGGACATCGCTAAATCGACTCAGGAGGTGATACTGATCAAGAATATATATACTTTTCCATACCGGACAAGCCTCCTTCTGGGCGTTACAAACGTTGTGACAAAGTTAGTATACCCTGCCACAGTGAGTGTGGGGGTATAAAAATAATGGAACAAGTTAGATTTCTGTCATATTTTTTTTATTAATAAATAAAAGTATACAAAAGCATAAAATATAATAAAAAATAATAATTCATTCACAAAAATTAAAAAAAAAATTAATAAAACAAAAAAACTTCATATTTTAGGCCACACTATAAATCATACACCTACACAAACGATAATGAAAAGTAAAAGATACTCAGTATTAATACTTAGTGGGTTGTCCATTTTGCTTGATGACATCCTTTAGACGGTTCCCCATTGATTTGACCAACTTCTCTGTGTAGGTGCTGCTGATCTTCGACCACTCCAGCCGTAGTGCATTTTTTAAGGATTCTTTGTTGGTTATGTTATGTTTTCTTATATTCATTTACAAAATATGCAATAAATTTTCGATTACGTTCAAATCTGGGGACTGAGGAGGGGTTTTGATAACTCTTGGACAGTTGTACAGTAACCATTCCTTTACAACAAGTGCGGTATGTTTGGGATCATTATCTTGGTAAAAGTGGAAAGTGTCCCGGATGCCCAAATTTCTGGCACTTTCGTGGACATTTTTTTTCAGTAGGTCGAGATACATCCACTTATCCATATTTCCCTCGATAAAGTGTAAGTTTCCAACCCCGGATGCCGACATGCACCCCCAAACCATTACGTGTCCACCACCGTGTTTGACGGTCGGTCTCATGTTTTTAAATTTCAGCTCTTCGCCGGGTTTTCTCCACACATTAACTCGTCCATCAGATCCAAAAATGTTGAATTTACTCTCATCTGTGAATAGCACATGTTTCCAGAAGTCAAAATTTTTACTTTCATAGTCTTTGGCAAATTTTTTTCGAAGGGTGATGTTTTTCTTTGATAAGTATGGCTTCTTACGGGCAATTCGTCCATTAAATCCATTTTTCCGGAGGATACGTCGGATGGTTTCTGCATTGGCCTTTTTTCCCAAATATATTTCAGCTTCCTTAGCCAACTGTGGTGCGCTTAATTTTGGATCAGCCTTCACTTTTCGGACTAACCAGGATTCATCAGATGAGTTGAAGATTTTTTTATTGCTCTTTTTTTATCTTATTTTCAACTCTACCTTCATTTTTTTTACGTTTTATGATGCCTTGAATAGTGGCATGGCTTCTATTCAAAGTTTTAGCAATATCACGATAGCTTTTTCCGGAATTGTGGAGAGAAATTGCAATTTTTCGTTCTTCAGTTGTTGTTTGCTTTATGGGAGCCATCTTTTCAATGTTATACTTTCAAAATATGGCGACGACTGAACATAAATGCACTGTGAACGAAAATTTCACAGAAAAACCAGCGGTTTCGCCTACTAAGTTAATATTTTTTTCAAATTTATTGGTGGTGTATGATTTATAGTGTGTCCTAAAATATGAAGTTTTTTTGTTTTATTAATTTTTTTTTAATTTTTGTGAATGAATTATTATTTTTTATTATATTTTATGCTTTTGTATACTTTGTTTATTAATAAAAAAAATAAGACAGAAATCTAACTTGTTCCATTATTTTTATATTAACTTACAAATCAAAAAAATGTAACTGTATGATTTTCACTGTGAGTCACTGTACATATTATTGATATTCTTATTGTATATCTAAAATAATGTACTTACATTTGTATATTGTTATATTCTTTTTTTTGCAGTTGATCAAAACTATTTCTTTTTGGTGGCCGGTCATATCGCCCATGGCCATAAGGCGCAAAATAAAATTTGAGCGATATGGCCGCAAAGCCAGCGGCCATAAGGCCCAAAATAAATTTGGGCGTTTTGTCCCCCCCAAATTTTATTTTGAATCAGTCCTAATATGTAAGTAAGATTATATTCATATGTAACAAGGAACAAAACCAAACTTTATGTAAGAAATTGCGAAATATCTTGAACATCTTCTACAATTTGCCTGCAAAAAGGGCATAGTGTCATAGTATCATTTTCTGTGTGTGTTGTTTTAATCTCGTTGAAGCACGAACGGCATATTTTATACGTGTTCATACGACTTGTGCGATTTTCTTGACATCAGAAATATAAATAATTTCATAACGTCCAAAATAAATTTTAGACGTATTGGCCGACCTAACAGCGGTCACAACGCCCAAAATAAGAAAATGTTGTTTCTTCATTCCTCTTTAACATGAAACCCCTTTAACATGACATCTGCGTACCAGAAATTTTGATTACACCCCCAAAATCTGAAGAGGAAAACCAATTTTTGTCGGTGTTACCCTATTTTTAGAGATAACTTTGGAAGCATGAGCTCGATATGCACAAGCTATAGCTTGTTAAAAAGAAGAGAAGCAGACGCTTCAATCAGTGTATAACGGCGAAAAACACAGAAGATATTACTTAAAACATCGCTCAGGCAGCATGTTTTAAAATTCTTTTAACGGTTTTTTTCGATTTAAGAATTTTTTTATACAACATATACTAAATTTGACTTTTTTTTTTTATTTTGATTTTTTTAAGTAAAATACTTTTTATACCTTTTACGTCTCCTTTTTAGCATCTTAAAAGATGAACCAGCGATGAAGTGTACAAAAAAAGATAATTTAAAAAAATGTTATACTAAAATCAGCAAAAATGCTCCAGCGAAAAATAAAATAATTTCTACTAAAAACTCACAATTGTTTCTTTTATTTTTTCGGTTTTAGCTTCGGTTTCGGCCAAAATTAAAAAAATGAGAAGTCGGCTATTTCGGTTTCGGCCGAAAAAAAAAATAAACAATTTCGGCCATTTCGGTTTTGGCCGAAATTAAAAAAACCGGTTTCGGTCGGTCTCTAGTAAAAACTAGAGACCGACCGAAATTCGGTTTCGGTATTTCGGCTTTACGGCCAAAAAAAGCGGTTTCGGCCGTTTTTCGGATTCGGCCGAAAAATAAAATATCGTTTTCGGCCGAATTTCGTTTTCGGCCGAAATTTCTATATTTCCGCCGAAAATTTCTGTTTGATATAAAAAAATGTAACAAATAAATAACAAAGATTACACAGATCGACAAAACTGAACTTTTTGTGTGATAAATATACTTGATAGACAAATTCTTATGTATTTTGCCACGCTGAATACAAAAATAATAATGAAATTTTTACAGCATGCACCAAAAATGCAATTTTTGTGCAATTTTCATTGTTATTTTCGGATTTGGCGTGGCAAAATACATAAGGAACAACCAAGTGGATAAATTTGTATGTTACATACCGTCTTCATCCATTCACCCCTTCACAGCGTTTTCACTCTTCTCCTATCATTTGTTTCTAAATCCACGCATTTGTTTCTAAATTCATCTAATTTATAATTTGAACTTAAAATTATCGATTTCAGCCTACTGATACGCTTAATTATGTACAACTTTATTACATTTAAATTCGCAATTTTTCGGTTTCGGCTTCGGTTTAGGCCGAAATTTAAAAAATAAAAATTCGGCCATTTCGGTTTCGGCCGAAAAAAATAATAAAAAATTTCGGCCGAAATGAAAAACAGCGATTTCGGTCGGTCTCTAGTAAAAACTAATAGTGCGCTGCTATTTTTTTGCTCGCAACTGTACATATGAAAATCATTTGTGAAATATGTGAACTTTTACTAAATTTTGTAAAGAATAGAAAGAAATTTTGTTTGATGGTGTAATTGTGTAAAGTTGAACTGTTACATTAAAAAAGATGGATTCAAAAAAAAAATACGACCGGTGGCGGGCTTGAACCTATGACTGCTGCAGTCATAGGTTCAAGCTCTAACCAACAGATCACAGCCAGCTATAAAATAAATTGAGCTAATGGCGATATAGTTCATCAAGCTGTATGGTGAATGTGTATATATACCAGAGAAGAGCGTCGGTGCACCGAAAACCAGTTTCAAGCTACTCGCCAAAACCCAAGTGCAACCAGAGAAAATAGACGAGTAGAGAAGCACCACTCGGGAAGTCAGACTCAAAAACATTTTCACGCAGCATTTAACCAGAGAACATAGACGAGTAGAGAAGCACCACTCGGGAAGTCAGACTCAAAAACATTTTCACGCAACATTTAACCAGAGGACCGCTAACAGAATGCATTTTACAGCGCTTAAGTTTTAACATTTTTCCCTTTGCTCGCTGTTACTTTTTCTGTTTTCTTGTGGTTATTGTGTTTTTTGTGATCTTGTGATTCTCTTGCTTTTTTGCATTCCTTGTGGTTCTTTTCTACTTGTCATTTTTTTGGTACCCCTCCGGTCAGTTGCCAAATTTCTGTGACGTCATGATGTCTTTGGTTGTTTTGACTATTTCTTTTGTGTATTGAAATTGATATACTCAGCTGTTCTGATCTTTCCACATTTCTATTGCATGAAAGTTCATTAACCTCGCATATGATCGCTGCTCTTGTTTTTGGCTATCATTTATATTTTGAGCATTTCTGCAATTGCCGATTTTTCCACATTTATATTTCAGGAAATAGTACTTTATTTAAATATTGTGGGTGGTTGACATTTTTGTTAGCAACCCTTTTACTTTTCAAATCCAGCGAAAGTTTTTGTTTTTATTGGCGGGAAATATTCATACAAAGTCAAGTGGCAAAGTTGAAAGTGCAAAAAAAAGATTTTAGCAGATAATTCAAAAGGCATTTTAAAAAATTTTAAAAAAATATTATAAAATGGCAGAAGCAGGATCGTCCAAGATTAGAGAAAATTGTTGCGTTAGTGGTTGTTTAAATGTACCCAAAATGCACCTGCATCGCTTTCCGTCAAAGCCAGAACAGCGCCGGATGTGGGCAGAAAATCTGCAGTTTCGTAGCGTCGATGATGTCCATGCAAACTTAAGGATTTGTTCGAGACATTTCGAGCAAAAAGTGGTCGGAAAAACGCGCCTTTTTTATGGAGCAATACCCACTTTGCAATTAGGTTTGAAATTTTCCCAATTTAAATTTTTTTTTCCAAAACTGTTTTTTTTTGTTAGGTTTTGAAGGGATTCCACCACATTCCACTATGCCATCGAAAATATGCTGCGTTGCAAATTGCCGGCAGACAAAAACTTTCGCGTTCCCTGATGACCCTGACAGAAGGTGGTATATCTGCGAAAAGCATTTCGACAAGAAATATGTTGGGAAGTCAAAATTGTATATGGGTGCTTTCCCAAAATATTACTTGGCGCTGAAGGCAGACCCATTCGCACCAAACTTCAGCGATGATTCCAATTTGGAAATGGTGCCGGTGGTCCAGATTGAGTCCGAGGAGATACAATTAGATCTGTCATTCGAAGAATTGGAAAAATTCAGTAAACTTGAAGGAAAGAGGAAAGGAGAAATCTCAGACGACGGCTTGCCGAAATGCGATTGTGCACTTTCCTTTGCGAAAAAGGAAAAAGTATACCAAAGAAGAGCTCACAAGCAGCAACAATACATAAATGATTTAGAAGCCAAATTAAAAACCGCTATTCTACCCCATCCAGCAGCAAGTGCATACTCCAAGGACTTCGCTAAGCTTATCGTAGGTCAACCGAATACGACGTACAACGACACTGAAACTAACGGAATCACACGTCTATCCGAATAACTTCGAAAAAATGAAAGTTTCCAGAGCAACTCAAGTCCTCAGCAATTCAGTTGCAGCTGCTATTGCTTTGACTGTGCAATCTGACAGAATGGGCACAAACAATTATATAAAGAGTTGCGCTGAACCAACGCGAATTTTCGTAAAAACCTTCAACGACTTGTTTGATGAGCTCGACAGCCGAACATTCGGAAATTCCAATCCGAAAAAACGCCCTATGTTCAGAAATGACATCGCTAAAATTGAGAGATTGAGTAAGGCGTTGTTGTATATCGATGGGCTGAAGGTCATGACTACTGCAACTCATTTGGCATGTCTTGAGGGATTTTGTTTAACAATAACAGCTATGATAGATCTTTGCGAGGACCTTTTTAGAACCTACGAAGATTTGCAGTATGTGATATTGGGCAAAATTACTCAAGACGCGTTGGAGAATTTTTTCTCAAAAATCCGAACATCATTGGGAATAATCACCCTTCTCAGCACGAACTGCAATACATTATCGCCCGCATTGTCTCAATGAACGTTTTGAGATTCAAATTCACGAAAAAAACAACAAACTGCGAGGAGACGGACGACATTATGTTGGATTGGAATTTCGCCGCAGATAATTCGGAGGCAATTCGTAAAGGTGCTGTGGAGGCGTCGCAGACGGAGTTCATTTTGGATTTTTCGGAAATAGAATTGGAAAGCGAATGCAGTGAAGAGATGGACGTGCAAATTCCTGAAAACCATTTCAGTAAGGAAAAATCTACGGAAGCTCAGGTACAGCGCTATTTTACTGGCTACGCTATTTACCAGCAAATAGTGCGAAAAACTAAGTGCGAAAAGTGCTATGATGCTATGAAAAATTCTCATAGCAATCTACAAAAATATTCCGAACAGTTAATAAAACTTAAAAATTATACTAATGATGACGTGCGGCTGGTCAATCCAACGGATGAAATTTTTGATGTGTTCGGGCATATGTTCAAAGCCTACAAAATTGCTTTCAAAAGATATGCACACAAAGAAGGAGTACTGCTGAAGATTATTTCCGTAATCCGAAACAGAACGGAAAATGCATTCCGAAATTGGTTTTCAGTTCAAAACGAGTGTAGCAGTCACCGAAAGCAGCTAGTAGAATTTTTTGCCACTGTTTTGCTGTACAAAAATTCAAAGTGGCTAGCCCAACGAAAAATTCTTGATATGTAGTCAAAGGTTTAAATAATGCGTAGTCAAAATATTTGTAAATTTTTTTATTTTGTAATAAATAATTTTGTAACTTTTATAACTGTTTTACCAAAGACATCATGACGTCACAGAAATTTGGCAACTGACGGGAGGGGTACCAAAAAAATGACAAGTAGAAAAGAACCGCAAGGAATGCAAAAAAACAAGAGCACAAAAAAACGCAATAACCACAAGAAAACAGAAAAAGTAACAGCGAGCAAAGGGAAAAATGTTAAAACTTAAGCGCTGTAAAATGCATTCTGTTAGCGGTCCTCTGGTTAAATGTTGCGTGAAAATGTTTTTGAGTCTGACTTCCCGAGTGGTGCTTCTCTACTCGTCTATGTTCTCTGGTTTTGCATACAGCTTGCCGAAGTTAATCCCCTGCAAGAAACAACTGACTCCCATTTTCCGGGATCAATAGGGTATACAGCTATTTTATAGTTACAATGGGTGAATCAAGCACATTTAGAGATGTAGATTGGTTTGGAACTAAACACAGGTAATGCAGTGGTAGTGTGTTCAAACCAAACTCAGTGATTTGCGCTTGGCTTTGTTTCGTTTATCTTTGAGAGAAGATTGCCGAACAAAAACCGAGTAATCTGTGAGGAAACCAGTTTTTCTAATCAGTTGCCATTTGTGAAGTGAATTAGAAGGTGGCGCTCCAATTTTTGTTTGGTTTTCGTATAAAAAAGGAATAATTCAAAAAAATTAAATAAAGTTAAAAAAACAATGGTTAATATCACGAAAGCGTGTTTTTTGTCATAAAGCCGGTTTGCATATGAAAAATAATATTCTTTTGGAGAAATGGCATTCGTTTTGTGTAAAGTGAAATATTTTCTGATAATTGAAAATGTTTGAAAAAATTTTGAATTTTCTAAATAAAATTTAATAAAAATGTGAAAAAATAAACAAAAATGTGAAAAATAGTGATTGTGAGTGATTTAATGCTACTAGAAATTTTTTTCAAAACTACCTATATTTTTAAGCACGCCGATGCGCGAAATAAATACAAAAGCAACGACTTTGGTTTTGGCATTCTAGTATTAAAATTAGTGCGTACAGTATGGTCAAAGTGTGAAATGCATAAAAAGGTAAAAAATTAATTTTGTTGAGAAAGGGTTTTATATTTTTAAAATTTTTTCACTTTTATGTTTTTAGGTAAAACTTTCGAAACCAGTAGTCGTGTTTTGTTTGCACACGAATAAAAAAATAAACGACAAGTTTCGACAAGATTTCGATTGCAACCAAAACACGAATAATGAATGCATTCATTGACCGATGTTATTAAAAATTATTAGCATAATTACATTTATACAAAACTATTTATGTATTAATTATGGGTTTTAGCTCATTTTCCAAAAAATTAATTTTGGAAAGGGAGTACAACAACTAAGCAAAAACTCAGTCTGGCAGAGTGTACAGCTGTTTCGGATCCAGCAACGAAAAAACTATTTATAATAATAAAGTGCTGCTTAAAAAAAATTAAGATTGGGTTTTTTTTGCGAAAATAGTTTTTAGATTTACCGAAAGCTAGTATGTAGCTAAGTCGTAGTAACTGGTTCTTAACTGGATACATGTATTGTATAGGGGCCAATTTTCCACCGCTAGGAAGGAGCTAGATCGTAGTGGCTACTTCCGAGCTGACCGGAGGTAATGCAGAGGTGGAAGCAGGTAGCTTCCTCCAATGACAACGCAATGTTAAATTCGCCACTTCACCACATGTGAAAGAGATTTGGGTGCGACCAGTTCCCCAACTGCATAACTAGTTCGGAACCATTTTGGAACTAGACCCATTTCTTGCAGGGTCGATATTAGGTGAAGGTATTGTATGAGCATTAGTGGCTCTGGTTCGCTACTTCATCTTACTTACAATCGCTGCGTTGTGGGTTCGATACCTCACCAGGGCGGCTAACATTTATAAGAAAAAATGTATGTGTGAATATATTTATAAGTGGCTCTGGTTCCTTCTCACGACCGCAGCGTCGTGTGGACACAAACCACAAGACAGACAGACCTGGACAAATATATATTATTAACTAGCTGTTACATACCCGGCGTTGCACGGGTTGTATAAAATTTTGAAATAAATATATATAGGAATTTGCGACAATTTCAATGGCGCTGTAGTTGATGGTTTTCCCCCCGTGAAACTTGGTGCCAGTTGTAATCCCACCCGGTAGGAATCACCCAAAAAAAGTCCAAGGACGCACTTGGTGGCAGCTGTAATCCCACCCGGTATAATTCAGCCAAAAAATGTCCAAGGACGCACTTGGTGGCAGTTGTAATTCAACCCGGCATGATCCACCCAAAAAATGTCCAAGGACGCAATTGGTGGCAGTTGTTATCCCACCCGGTATGATTCAGCCAAAAAATGTCCAAGGAAGCACTTGGTACCAGGTTGTAATCCCACCCGGCATGAGCCACCCAAAAAATGTCCAAGGACGCACTTGGTGGCAGCTGTAATCCCACCCGGTATGATTCAGCCAAAAAAAGTCCAAGGTCACAATTGGTGGCAGTTGTAATCCCACCCGGTATGATTCACCCAAAAAATGTGCAAGGGCGCAGTTGGTGGCATGGACCACTTAATATTCGATAGTTACTAAGTTACTTTTTAATAATATATTTTGTTGTATGGGAGGAGCCACGCCCCGTTGTCCAAATCCAACCTCTTGTGTCCTATTGCAAATTCCATTACTAACACAATTTTACCTTAAAATTTCAATAAAATCAGTAAAGCCGTGATATGGGGTAGATAATTGTATGGGCGGTGCCACGCCCCTTGTCCAATTATTCCCATATTCGACACATAGCAGTACAACTCCATTCCAAATTTCACTAAAATATATCAATTAGTTGCTTAATTAGCTGGTATTTAAGTTATGTGTTGTGTGGGAGGTGCCACGCCCCTTTGTCCAATTATTCCCATATTCGACACATAGCTGGGAAAACATACTATACAAATTTCATTAAAATATATCCAATATATCCAAATTTCATTAAAATATATCCAATAGTTGCTTAATTAGCTGTTATTTAAGTTACGTGTTGTGTGGGCGGTGCCACGCCCCTTGTCCAATTATGCTCATATTTGGCATAAAGCTTGGAAAAGTTATTATGCAACTTCGAGCTAAATTTCGTATTTATTATTCAATTTTCTATTCAAATTCAATTCAATAGTTACTAAATTACCTTGTAGACATATTTTGTGTTGTATGGGAGGTGCCACGCCTATTTGTCCAATCCCAACCGCATATAGCCTATGTTACATGTCGATAACTATAGAATTTATCCTGAAAGTTTCAAGAGAATCGGTACAGCCGTTTAGCCGTGATTGAGGGACAAACAGACAGACACACACTCACTTTTATAATATATATAGGGATACTAACAGTTAATATAGTCACAGTCATCAAATAACGTCCAAAAAGATGCAGAAAGAGCGATCTCGTTTCAACGGTAAACAAATATTTGGAATCATTACGAAAAGTATGCCTATATGGACTCTATGTTAAACTCCATCAATATGAAACTATATAAATTGTTACACAAAACCAAAAAATGGGAAAAGTATTTTGTTCCTCGGACTAAAACAATCTGATTTCAACGTGCTGAAATGACTCATTACATCACCACTTTTTTTTGTGAAATCTCGGGAATAAAATACTTTTTCTGTTTCGTGATAATTAAATGATACATTTAATTATTTTATTATTTTCAATGAAATCATTATAAACAAGTCTGTGAACATTTAATAAAAAAATTACATCGAAGATGTTGTTTCGAGTTGTAACTCATTTAAAAAATGTAGCCCGCAATTGCCATTCTACTGCTCCTTCTGGAGAATTGACGAAATTCTTAAATTTTTCTCGAATTGCTTTCCCCATATCGCATTGTCTACCCTTGAACGCTTCCAGGTTTGAACCTAGTAATGACGCGTCCAAGTCGATTGTATCAGTGACTGTGGAGGAACAACACGTTGAGGATTTCTACAATAAAAAGTTATGCAATAAACAACAAGCAGCTACTATTTTCTGTGCTTTATCCGGTGAACAGAACATAGTTCGCTTTAGACACAACCATTTTCTGCATAAAATACCAAACGCGTTCTCGACGCATCGTCTTGCGCGGCTAAGACGATAATTGAATATTACTTCTTGATTTGCTAATTTATTTCCACCATACGGCTTCATTACTCGTTTGCATAACGGAAACGCGTCGTCAGCAATGAAATAATATGGAAGATTTTCTCCATTCACAGCAGCATTTTCTGGAAAATCCATTTCATCACTAATCACAGCTTTCCCAAAATCACTGTTTGCAAATATGTTGGCATCGCCTTCACTACCATAATATGCGCCTATATCTAGATAAACAATTTTGTACTTTGAATCAGCAACAGCAAACAACACTATCGAGTGAAATCCCTTGAAATAAAACACTTTAATTATTAAACCATATTTCTACACTTGTTTACCTTGTAATTGTAAAATATGCTACTAGAATTTGGCGGATTTTTTCTACACGTAGTGAAATTATATGTCAATTCTCCAAAATGGGATTTTTTCCCGTCAGCATACCTGGCTTTAGACTGAAAAAAGGAATCAAGAAATAAACAGTTCCTAATATTTTTTGTAAATATCGTTCTAATTTTTTACAATAAGTATTTAAGGTACTTTAAGTTCTCAAAACTAGAGAGTGAACTATCTTCGGGTATGTCGAAGCTGAAATACCCCCACAAATTTGGGCTCAGAACCCCATTTTGACCCATTTATATAAGGTTTTGGAACCTCAGACCATGACTGAAATCCAAAGCTGGGCATTAACTAGTTAATTCGTTAATAGTTAATAAACGAAGTTAAATTTTTGGTTAACTTTTAACGTTTCAGTTAATTTCGGAAACCATTAACTTTTTCATTTAGTTAAGTTAAATTTCTTCGATTAACTAGCATTAGTTAACTTTGAAACGAAAAAAATTTTTTTATTATTGAATGTAAAAAAAAGTAAAAATTAAGAATTCATACTTTTTTTAATAATCCACCTAGCCACACTGTTGAAAAATTGTAAACACAGAACTCTTTCGTGTTGTTGACAAATATTTAAAGTTCCAAGTCGAGACGGCGTGCCTAGCCCGCCGTCAAATGTATCGGCTTGGTCAGCGGCGAAATGTTGAGTCGATTATGTCGGCTCAACCGATATTGACATCGATTTGTTCGCACGCTGATTATGGTCGGCGCGAAACTGTTTAGCCGCCGCCGACATTTTCCAATCAACTTGGAACTCTGGGTGCGTAATGACAATCAAAAAAAAGCGCGTCGGAAAATTCTTTTTGTAAAATTTTTACAAAGTTTTCATTTAAGTTAAATTTGCATATAGAGGGCTGAAATCGATCGAAAAAAGGGTCTGTGAGTGCAGGCATTCAATTGTATATAGTTAAAATGTTTTATATGCGTTTTTTGTAAAAAAAAATTTTTCTATAGAGAATTTAACTATTTAGTTTAACTTTTAACGATGTTAACTTTTCAACGCAATTAACTTTTTAATTTAACGAAGTTAAATTTTTGATTAACTATTTCCGGATTAACGAAGTTAAATTCTCGATTAACTATGCCCAGCTTTGCTGAAATCCGTTTTGTAAAAATTTCCCATCAAATAGAAAAAAAAAGTTGGCGCAGACCCCATTTTGACGCGTTTTATATGGTTTAGGAAAATTTTCGTTTTTTTTCGTAGTTTTATATGGCAGCCTCTTTTGTCCGCTTTAGCTGATTCTCGAACTTCATCTCAGTTCGGAGAAAAAAACGTAAACTTAAAATTTCACGTCGATGTCTCAAAAAAAAAAACATTCCAACCACTATCGTGACAGACATACGGGAATATGGCTAAATCGGTGTTCGATGCTGAATATATATACTTATTCATACCGTACACGCGTCCTTATAGACGTTTCAAACATTGTGACAAAGGTAATTAACCCTGTGTGGGGTATAAAAACTAAAAATGTAAACAGAAATTTGTTTGAAAATTCGTTAGATATGGAAATTTGCTAAATGTAGTTAGATTCAGCACCCTTGATTTATATTGAATTGCTATAAAATTTCCTAATATTGGGCCATCTAGAAACCTTTTAAAACCTAAACCGAAACCTTTTCAATAGCTCCAACCAACCGAAACCTTTTTAAAAATCAAGGAGCGAAACCGATAACCGAAACCGATTGCCAAGTGGGAGTGAAACCGAAACTTTTAGTCGATTCGGCTCACAAACCTTTTTTAAATTGATTCATAAAATATTTCATTTAAACATTTATTTGCAATAGTGTTCTTTAATCACATCGATACCTTGAAGAACAACCATACTATGTCCGTTTTTTTTGAAATTGAGTTTTTGACATTTTTGGATTCCTGAAAAAAAACTGCTGACCGGAAGTTATAAAAAAACAAGTAAGTAAGTTTCAGCCGGTCAAAGATGTCTTATATATACCCTACATCTACTGGGCCATATTGGATCCAACATTTTAAATTTTGAAATTCCGATCATTAAAAAAAAAGTGTGTGGAAAAATATTTCAGTGAATCATTAACCTTCAAAAAACCAGGATTTCTCTCTCAGAGAATTCATCATCCCGCTCAAAACAAGAGCTTGAATCAGCGTCAGCTAGTGCTAGTGAAAATACGACGACTTCATAAATGAAAGATTTTGCCATGCAACCAACAGGTGCGAGCAGTGCGAATGCATCGCAACCTGTGATTGTTACCCTCCCCGCCATGAATATTGCATCTGCAGAAACAACTATAGCAAAGAGTCGATCTTCGCATTTGGCCGAAAAATAAAATATCGTTTTCGGCTGAGTTTCGGCTTGATACGAAAAATGTAAAAAATAAATAACAAAGATTACACTGATCGACAAAACTGAATTTTTTGTGTAAATAGACTTGATAGACAAATTCTCATGTATCTTGCCACGCTGCACTGCAAAGTGAAATGCGTTGTTCATAGACACCTAAAGTGTGTAAAACGTTGTAGAAAACAGCGGAAAACATGTGTTAATTTAACTGTTTTTGAGAATTAAAGAAAATTATAAAAATTTCAATGAAACCCATGAACAACCATAAAAGTGGATAAAAGCGGTATGTAATTAAAATTTTAGTATTGATCATTGTTTCGAAGAATCAGAGGCGACAAAGAAGACATACCGCCTTCATCCATTCCCCCCTTCATCGCGTTCTTACTCTACCCCTATCGGAGTAGATCTACTACTCTTTTAAATTTCTGCTCCACTACTACGGAAGTAGATTTTTCAAGATATTTTTTACTACTATTGTAAGAAATCTACTCCTCAAAATATTATGTGAGTTTCATACAATGCAAAATTACTACTCTTTCTACAAATCTACTACCCCCCCACAGAAATGTCTAGTATTATCGTAGAATGTCTACTACTCTACGCAGAAACCCATATCTACTCCCGTCTCTTAAAATCTACTACGCAAAAAAATTAAATCTACTCCCCTTTCTTGAAATCTACTCCCCTAAAATCGAATATCTAGTACTCTCGCCGTAGTAAAAAGTGAGAACCCTGCCCCTTCAATTAATTTCCACGCATTTGATATTTATCTTCTAAATTCATCTAATTCATGATCTGAACTTAAAATGATACGCTTAATTATGTACAACTTTATTACTTTAAAATTCACAATTTTTTATTTTTTTTCGGTTTCGGTTTTGGTTTTGGCCAAAATTAAAAAAATTAAAATCCTGCCATTTTGATTTCGGCCGAAAAAAAAATAAAAAATTTCGGTCATTTCGGTTTTGGCTGAAATTAAAAAAGCGATTTCGGTCGGTCTCTACTCCATACCATTTACGTATTTAAAATTGATTAAAACGCTAAAAAATTTAAATTTGTCCGGGCTTTGTGCGCGGATAAAGCGCTCATCAATCTCACACTAGTCTTGGCACTGACTGGAAAAGGCCAATTTAATAATTAATAAACCAAAAACTATAAACAAAAGTGATCAGAAATGCTGAAAACGCACTATCTTCGGCTATGCCGAAGCTAAAATACCCCCACACAGTAGGAATTTAGAAGTACCTCGGTCAGAAACAAATTTGATCTCAATACCCCATTTTGAGCCATTCATAGCTGGTTTTGGAGATTCGGACCATGTCTAAAATCCAATTCTAAAAATTTCCAATAAAAAAAAATTTGGTCTCAAGACCCAATTTTGACCCTTATATATATGGTCTCGGAACCTCGGACCATGTCAAAAATATGTTTCTAAACATTTCCAATTAGATACAACAATAAAAAAAAATGGAAAAAAAATAATTTTTTTTATATGGGAGCCCAGTTTTTGATGCTGATCAAGAATATATATACTTTTCCATACCGGGCACGCCTCCATATGGGCGTTTCAAACGTTTTGTCAAAGTGAGTATACCCTGCCACAGTGAACGCGGGCGGTCTTTTCGGCACCCTGGTATATACTAAGGCATTCAATCCCGAAGTGTTTTTGAAAATCCCGGGATTTCGGGATTTGAAATCACAATCCCGGGATCCCGGGATTCGTTCGGGATTTTCGGGATTTTCCAATTAAATACAATAGTTAATATAAAATTAAAGAAAAAATGGTTGCAACAATATTTTAAGTTTAATTCGACAAAGAAAACATATTTAATAAATATTACATATTACATATTACACAAAACAAATAATATTTAAATAAATATAGTCAAACAAAAAGTAATTCTTTTTAAATTAGATTGATCGAACAAATAATTTTTTTTGCCACGCTGAATCCGAATATAATCATAAAATTCTGCCAGCTCCATTTCATGCTAAACACGAAAAACTTACTTTCAGTAGTTTTAGTATTATAGCGGGAACGGATCACCAATTGTTGTTTAAAACTATTAAAATTGGTGTCCATTCAAAAAAAAAACACACACAAAACCCTTTATCCAATTCGTAAAGTTTTCAATATACGGTCAACAAAATAATTTTAACATATATCGTTTTTGAAAAACAAAAATTGTTTAAATTGAAAAAATTTATTTGTTATTGACAAAAATCTTGTAAATTTTTGTGTGTTTGTAGCACTAAATTTACAAAAGTGGGTTTTTTTAATTAACCAATTAGATTGAAAGTAAATACACGAAAGTAGTTTTGTGGAAAAACGTCAAAAATATCTTAAACAATGCATAAAAAATGCATTTTTGAATCCCGGGATTCCGGACTCAAAATCCCGGGATTCCGGGATTGAGAAAACTTCCGGGATCCCGGGATTTCGGGATTCGGGATCCCGGGATTGAATGCCTTAGTATATACACACACTAGGGTTTTCGATCCCGAAGGCTTTTCGCAATCCCGGGACTTTCGGGACTGAAAATTGCAATCCCGGGATCCCGGGATTTTTCGGGATTTTTCGGGATTTGTTACTTTTACAAGCAAAATGGATTTTAAAAAAATAAAAAAATGTTTTTATATGTATTATTGGAAAACTGATAGTTTTAGCTTAAATAAATAAACATAAACATTAACTTCAATTTATTAAAGGTACAAATTAATGAATTTTTTTATTTTCAGTATTTGAGTTTCCGTTTCTTTAGGAACGACACAATTCAATTCAAAATATGCTTAAGTAAAGTTTCTGAGTCTCAGTTTTACTTAATTATTTTTACTAAGCAATTCATTTTTGTGCGTTCGCTAAGACTGAAAATACCAATTTTCTTCTGAAATAAATATAAATTTTTTTTTTCTTAAAGAAAAAATTTCAAGCACAAACAATTTTATTTGTAATTTTTTTAACCTGGCCGAATCCCAACTGACATGATTCACCCAAAAAAGTCCAAGGACGCACTCAGAAACTGGCCTGATCCCAACTGTCGTGATTCACCCAAAAAAAGTCCAAGGACGCACTCAGAAGCTGTTATAATCCCACTTGAGATGATTCACCCAAAAAAGTCCAAGGACGCACTCAGAAGCTGACCAAAAACCACTCAGAAGCTGAAAAAAAGTTCAGGGACGCATTTAGGAGCTGGCCTAATCCCAACTGACGTGATTCACCCAAAAAAAGTCCAAGGACGCACTCAGAAGCTGGCCGAATCCCACCTGACATGATTCACCCAAAAAATGTCCAAGGACGCATTTAGAAGCTGGCAGAATCCCACCTGGCATGAATCTTCCAGAAATTGTCCTATTTATTGAAAAATGCTTGGAGTCCTCATTGTCAAGCACACTATATTTTAGTGTACTTGTTTCTATTGCACACTGCTTTTGTGAGTACACTGCAGTAATGTTTTGTGAGCATTTTGTATTGTGCTCACTTGCACTCGCTGTCTCAGGACAAGACAAAAATATGTTTTGTAAGCATACGGGACACGACAGTTAGTATTTGAAAATGAAATGAATGTCTTGAGCAGCGTTTCAAGCACATTCATGCAGATGTCTAGTGTACTGGGAATATATGTTGTACTGGGAATATATGCAAATATGAAAGTCTAATATAAAAATCTAATGCCCCACCGTAATAGGTGAAAAGAGTGTTAGGTAGCAACAATAGTCTTGTGGCAGTGTTATTTTCTTAAAGGTGTCAACTTAGGGTCGAAGCCCAAAAAAAGTGCAAGGACGCCCTCAGAACCTGGCCTGATCCCAACTGACATGATTCACTCAAAAAAATCCAAGGACGCACTCAGAAGCTGGCCGAATCCTAACTGACATGATTCACCCAAAAAAAGTCCAAGGACGCACTCAGAAGCTGGCCTGATCCCAACTGTCGTGATTCGCCCAAAAAAAGTCCAAGGGCGCACTCAGAAGCTGTTATAATCCCACCTGAGATGATTCACCCAAAGAAAGTTCGAGTTAATGAAAATCGCTGCCGTCTTTCAGATTTTAATTCGTTTTGTCCGAGTTGACATCAAGTACTTGGGGTACTTGGTGTATTTTGTGTTGTCATTGTTTTGATCGTTTTAAGCACTCGATGTTTTGGAGAAAACGAGTACAGTACTTGTGTTCATGAGAACAAAACAAATGTTGCCAAGTCATTATTTTTCATGAGAGAGTATTCTACCGACAGGGCTTGTGATTAAATAAATGAAGTAAATTTTTGACATTGAAATAGTGTACAGTTTTCTGAAATAGAAGTAAGTACATTTGTGCAGATGTCTACAGTACACCAACGCGAAATACCGAAGCCACCGACGATGTCAAACCCTACTCCATGTCGCAGTTTATGAACGGCATGGAAAATATGATGCAGGAGATGTTACGTAATCAAAACATGTTAATCCAGACCGTTAAAAATAATAAACCATGAATGCGATAAAAATACCCTTCTTCGAACGGCTCATGCCAACATAAATTGGAACTTATTCAATTCCTCAACTCATACTGCATAGATGTAATGCTAATTTCAGAGACCCATATGACCCAAAAACCCCTGTTTTAAAATACCCGGATACAAGTTGTAAGACACTAAAGCACGAGGCGGATCAGCGGTCCTAGTTAAGGACAGAATCAAACACTATGTTTTACACGAGTTTTGCACCGAGTATTTGCAAGCCACCAGTATTTGTCTTGAAGAATACATAAACGGACTAACAATATCTGCAATTTATTGTCCACCCAGCTCCAAAATAACTGAACTGCAGTTTCAGACATTTTTTGCGACCCTTGGCCAAACATTTCCCGTACCTGGAGATTTTAATGCCAAACACAAATATTAGGGCTCTCGCCTGATTTCGCCCAAAGGACGAATACTATGGAATACAACCAGCAGACTCGACCATGATGTGGTTTCGTCAGGCACGCCAACATACTGGCCATCAGACAGACGCAAAATTCCTGATGTTATTTACTTTGCAGTAATCAAGACCCTTAAACGAACTCAACTGACCATTGAGTCTTCAGTAGAACTCCCGTCTGATCACTAGTATGCATACGAATTGGCTTAAATTCAGAAAATATATAAGTTCACACATTACCCTACATGTGTCACTGAAATTGAGGAGCAACAGAAAGTGGCAGTGCGTAACTTTACCCTTTTGCTTACAAACTCCGCACTGGAAGCGACCCCAAAAATCAATAACACTACACAAAAAATCGCCAATTCGTTTACTCAACGCACAGTGATTTGTCCCATAGACAAAATTCAGAAAGTTTGATGTCATCAATTATATAAAATATGGTATTTTTGGAAAGGTACACAGAAAAAAAAAAGATGGGTTAATCTAACCGAAAAACGTTGTAAAAAAACAATTTTTTATTTTATATGGAAAACACAAACAACAACTACAATTTTTGTGGTTAATCTAATCGTCGAAAAATTGTTAAATGATTTTTAACTACAAAAACAGGTTAGCTAATCGAAAAAAATTGTAAATCTCAAATTTTAACCAAAAAATTTGTAAAGCAAACAAATCAAGTTGTTCCTTAAAAATTTTTGTTTGTTCGCCAACCAAAAAAATTGTAAAGACCCAATTGCGGTACGCAACTCAGCTGAGTTTGGTTGCTTGCGATGTATGAGCACATGCTCATACATGCTCAGCGGCGTGCTTTCGTGTCTGTCATACTACAACAGCAACTATTTTTGTTTTGTCATTCGAGTATACGATCAGTGCGTTCAGTATGGTCAAATGGTGAAGTGCATAAAAGGGTAAGTAAATGTAATATTATATTGAGAATGGTTTTTATTATATATTTTTACATTTATTTATTCTTTTGTTTTTACAGATTTTCGTTTATCTCTTTTTTCATTTTTAGCATTTTAGATTTCCATTTTGTAATATTAAATTTTCTTTCTATTTTTCTTTTTTTCTATTTTTCTTTTTTACAGATTTTTTTTTTTTAAATTTTATATTTTCAGACAATACATGCGACATCAATTGTGTTTTGGTTGCAAACAAATAAATAAAAAAGCGTCAAGTTTCGACAAGATTGCAACCAAAACACTACTAATGAATGCATTCATTGCTCATATGCAAACAATTTTTCATTGTACGTGAACAATTTTTCATTGTACGCGAACAATTTTTCATTGTACTCGAACAATTTTTCATTGTACGCGAACAATTTTTCATTGTACACGAACATTTTTTCATTGTACGCTAACAATTTTTCATTGTACGCTAACAATTTTTCATTGTACGCGAACAACTTTGAGTTGGTTCCATTTACCACGTTTTTTGGTTGCTGCATTTTTAACCGTCTTTTTTGGTTAGATTTACCTACTTTTTTTTTTGTGTGTAATACATTGACTAATAAAAAAAGAGTAAAAAACAAGTTTTTTAAAATATAACCCTTTAACCGACTAAAAAGCTGAAAATAAATTTCCTTGAAAATAATTTCAGCAATTTCGATTTAAAATTAAGGGTTTTTGGCTACTTTATTCCTAATATCATTGCAGATTTTGAAGTCGCCAAAAACCCTTAATTTTAAATCGAAATTGCTGAAATTAATTTCAAGGAAATTTATTTTCAGCTTTTTAGTCGGTTAAAGGGTTATATTTTAAAAAACTTGTTTTTTAAACCTTTTTTTACTTTCCTCTTTTTTTTTTAAAAAAAATTTTTTTTGTTCCCCCTCCTTTTTCCCCTTTTTTACTCTTTTTCCCAAATGCGAACCTAAGTAAAAAATTTCAGCCTTGTAGCTTACAAAATACGAGAGTTAGAACTTTAAATTGGCTCCATCCCGCTCCCCTTTGCCCCCACATCCCCCTTTCCAAAGGGTACAAAATTTCATTTTGTCAAGAAGAACTCACCTTCATCAATGTAGCTTGAAGGAATTGGAAGTTATGGCATGTTAAAAAAAAAAAGGTTTGAGTCCCCCCACGGCCCCTACGCCTCTGATGGACCCCAAAATTTAATAGAATGCATTGTCACCGGAGTTCTATCAGTGTTCCAAATATCAGCTCTCTAGCTCGTGTTATTATTATTATTATTATTGAACGGGATATGCACTGCGTCCAATAGTGAACTATTGTGCCCCGTCAAGGACTTATAGCAACTCTATAAGTCCTATCCCATTGAGAAATTGTAGTATCGGGCCTACTTCTAGGGATTTCAATATGTGTTCTGGTATTTGGTGGTCGCCCAGATATCTTTTACGTTTTTGCATGAGTGCGGGGCACTCTCCTAAGATATGTTTTGAAGTTTCAGTGTCCTCCGTGCAAAACCTGCATTTGTCGTCCGATACTATTCTCAGTTTTGATAGGTGGTAGTTTAACCTACAGTGTCCTGTCAAAATCCCTGTTATTATTCTTATATTCTTTTTTGGTAAGTTCATACATTCTTTATGTCGCTTTAGGTAGTAAGTCCCTAGTAGTGTTTTTGATTGTTTCAGGCCTGGTAGATTGTCCCAGTATAATTTCCGTAGTTTATCTTCTTCTTCTTTTAATATAACAGAGATGGTCCCTTTTCCCATTCCACAGAATGGTTCTGGCCCTACAAAGGGAGTTTCCACTCCTTTCTTTGCTAGTTCGTCTGCCATTTCATTACCTTCTATCCCTCTGTGACCCGGCACCCAGTAGATACAAACCCGATTGTGCAGGCCAAGCGTATTCAGTTTATCAAGGCACTCCCACACCAGTTTAGAGCTTACCTGGTATGATTTTAGTGCTTTGATTGCCGCTTGACTGTCGGATAGGCTCTAGCTCATGTGGAAGTGTATGAAAAAGCTTGCCGCAGATTTATATTTATATATATATATATATATATAGTCCGCCCAAAGCAAATTAATATAAGGGTTATAAAAAGAATATGAACTTTCTTATTTGATTAAAATTAGGGAAATTTGGAACCTGGAGCTTTTTTAGGTTCAACTTGGCAATATCATCCATAAGTGCTTTTCTTGTGATGAGTAGTAGGTTATAGTTTGGCCTGGCTGCGAGCTGTGGTAACGGGTAATTTGCAGTTGGGGGGCTTGGAGTAAATGGCCCATATTCATAGTCAAATTAAGCTCCAACTTAACTTTAGTAATCTACTAAGTTGACAGATAATACACTGAACTGACCGCTACTAAGCTGGTTCTAAAGTTTAGCAGCTACTAAATTTGACTATGAATATGCGCCAATACATTTTGTAGGTGACTAGCAAAAGCAGAACCTTTTTCGGCATCACTTCTCGCCCAGTCCCCGTTGCACAGTGATTTGTCTCCATATGATCTTGGGACAAAAATCGAAGGAGTATTCTGAATTAATTGAATTAAGTTTCTAAATGTGTTTTGGCCCGCTGATTTCAAAAATGTAATCGGTGTTTCCGTAACCCTTATAGTTTTTGAATAAATCCAGAATTGTATGCTTGATTTTCTTATTTAATTATTATGCATATAATACAACTCTACAATTATATTTCGAAAAATGTTTCTTAGCTTTAATAACGTGGTTCTTGATTAGCAAATTTGGTAACCGTTTTTGGCTAGCAGTTGTAGTTTAGCAGGTACATTAATGCAAAAACATTAACAAATCTTTTTAATAAATTTAATATTATAACTATTGAAAAGATCAATACATTTTTATAATCTTGAATACTTTGTAAAGAAAAATGTATATTATACTATATTATATTATGTATATTCTACTATTAGGGGTATTCACGGATTGGTGTACTTGATAGTGTACTTTTGTCGAAGTGACGTATTCACTTTTACCATAAATTTTACCTGTATTCTCAATTTTAATAATTCTGTCACATTTTTTATTTTTTTATTTGTTTAACATGTGCATTGCTTGGTAAAGTAACAAACCCCAAGAAATCCTGAAAAATCTGGAGAACCCGGGATTGTCAAAACCATTCGGTATTGACCGCTTTAGTCAATAGGAAGAAGAGAGAAGAGTAAAATAGAGAAAAATTAAATCACATTGGATCAACAATATTTCAATTGAGCTTGTAGTTACTATACATACATTAATATAAATCCATTAATAAAAGTTTTTTGTTTTTTACTTGAAAAACTTTTTTTTTCATGGTACTCACAAATTTTTACATCGAAGTTTAATGACAACTATTTTATTTTTCATTTTTTAATACAATAATCCCTATATATATTATAAAACTGAGTGTGTGTCTGTCTGTCTGTATGTCTGTCTGTCTGTCTGTCTGTTTGTCCCTCAATCACGGCTAAACGGCTGTACCGATTCTCTTGAAACTTTCAGGATAAATTCTATAGGTATCGACATGTAACATAGGCTATATGCCGTTTTATGCCACGCCCATATGCCGGATTGGACAAATGGGCGTGGCACCTCCCATACAACACAAAATATGTCTACAAGGTAATTTAGTAACTATTGAATTGAATTTGAATAGAAAATTGAATAATAAATACGAAATTTAGCACGAAGTTGCATAATAACTTTTCCAAGCTTTATGCCAAATATGAGCATAATTGGACAAGGGGCGTGGCACCGCCCACACAACACGTAACTTAAATAACAGCTAATTAAGCAACTATTGGATATATTTTAATGAAATTTGGAATGGAGCTGTATAGTATGTTTTCCCAGCTATGTGTCGAATATGGGAATAATTGGACAAAGGGGCGTGGCACCTCCCACACAACACATAACTTAAATACCAGCTAATTAAGCAACTATTGAATATATTTTAGTGAAATTTGGAATGGAGTTGTACTGCTATGTGTCGAAAATGGGAATAATAGGACAAGGGGCGTGGCACCGCCCACACAACACGTAACTTAAATAACAGCTAATTAGGCAACTATTGGATATATTTTAATGAAATTTGGAATGGAGCTGTATAGTATGTTTTCCCAGCTATGTGTCGAATATGGGAATAATTGGACAAAGGGGCGTGGCACCTCCCACACAACACATAACTTAAATACCAGCTAATTAAGCAACGATTGAATATATTCTAATGAAATTTAGCATGGAGTTGTACAGTATGTTTTCCCAGCTATGTGTAGAATATGGGAATAATTGGACAAAGGGGCGTGGCACCTCCCACACAACACATAACTTAAATACCAGCTAATTAAGCAACTATTGGATATATTTTAGTGAAATTTGTACTGCTATGTGTCGAATATGGGAATAATTGGACAAGGGGCGTGGCACCGCCCATACAATTTTCTACCCCATATCACGGCTTTACTAATTTTATTGAAATTTTAAGGTAAAATTGTGTTAGTAATGGAATTTGCAATAGGAGATAAGAGGTTGGATTTGGACAACGGGGCGTGGCACCTCCCATACAACAAAAAATATTATTGAAAAGTAACTTAGTAACTATCGAATATTAAGTGGTCCATGCCACCAACTGCGCCCTTGCACATTTTTTGGGTGAATCATACCGGGTGGGATTACAACTGCCACCAAGAGCGTCCTTTGACATTTTTTGGGTGGATCATACCGGGTTGGATTACAACTGCCGCCAAGTGCGTCCTTGGACTTTTTTTGGCTGAATCATACCGGGTGGGATTACAACTGCCACCAATTGCGTCCTTGGACTTTTCTTGGGTGAATCATGTCAGTTGGGATTACAGCTGCCACCAAGTGCGCCCTTGGACATTTTTTGGGTGATTCATGTCAGGTGGGATTACAGATGCCACCCACCGCGTCCTTGGACTTTTCTTGGGTGAATCATGTCAGTTGGGATTACAGCTGCCACCAAGTGCGTCCTTGGACTTTTCTTGGGTGAATCATATCAGTTGGGATTACAGCTGCCACCCAGCGCGTCTTTGGACTTTTCCTGGGCGATTCATGTCAGGTGGGATTACAGCTGCCACCCAGCGCGTCTTTGGACTTTTCTTGGGTGATTCATGTCAGGTGGGATTACAGCTGCCACCAAGTGCTTCCTTGGACATTTTTTGGTTGATTCATGTCAGGTGGGATTACAGCTGCCACCCAGCGCGTCCTTGGACTTTTCTTGGCTGAATCATGCCGGGTGGGATTACAGCTGCCACCAAGTGTGTTCTTGGACTCTTTTTTTGTGAATCATACCGGGTGGGACTACAGCTGCCACCAAGTGCGTCCTTGGACATTTTTTGGGTGGATCATGCCGGGTTGGATTACAACTGCCACCAAGTGCGTCCTTGGACTTTTTTTGGCTGAATCATACCGGGTGGGATTACAGCTGCCACCAATTGCGTCCTTGGACTTTTTTGGCTGAATCATACCGGGTGGGACTACAGCTGCCACCAAGTGCGTCCTTGGACATTTTTTGGGTGAATCATACCGGGTGGGATTACAACTGCCACCAATTGCGTCCTTGGACTTTTTTGGCTGAATCATGCCGGGTGGGATAACAACAGCCACCAATTGCGTCATTGGACATTTTTTGGGTGGATCATGCCGGGTTGGATTACAACTGCCACCAAGTGCGTCCTTGGACTTTTTATGGGTGATTGCTACCGGGTGGGATTACAACTGGCACCAAGTTTCACGGGGGGAATAAACCATCAACTACAGCGCCATTGAAGTTGTCGCAAATTCCTATATATATTTTTTTTTAAATTTTATACAACCCGTGCAACGCCGGGTATGTAACAGCTAGTAACATTTATAAAAAAGGCAAGTTTGTATAATCAATTTTTTTCGCCAAGCATTTGTTACCAAATTTCTAGATATATATATATATATAGTCCGCCCAAAGCAAGTTAATATAAGGGTTATAAAAAGAATATGAACTTTTTTATTTGATTAAAATTTTTTTGACGTCCGTGGAATTTTTTCAAATTAGGGAAATTTGGTAACAAATACTTGGCGAAAAAAATTGCCCAAAAGGCATTTTTGGCAAGAATGATACAAACTTGCCTTTTTTATAAATGTTATTATTGTATTAAAAAATGAAAAATAAAATAGTTGTCATTAAACTTCGATGTAAAAATTTGTGAGTACCATGAAAAAAAAAATTTTTCAAGTAAAAAACAAAAAAAAACCCAAAAAATGATGGATTGTAAAAAAAAAGTGCGTAAAAGTTAGTGAAAATTTTTTATTTTGTTTTAAAGTTCAATGTGATTTCTTTTAGAAAAAAAAAGAAATCACCATTTTTTATCAACTTTTTGAAAAAAATGTTATTTTGTAAATGCCTAAAATTACGATTTTATATCAAAAAACTTTTCAAAAAGTTCATAATGTAAATAAAATGGTAAAATGTGATGAATGTATGTACTTTTATTAATGGATTGATATTAATGTATGTATAGTAACTAAAAGCTCAATTGAAATATTGTTGATCCAATGTGATTTAATTTTTCTCTATTTTACTCTTCTCTCTTCTTCCTATTGACTAAAGCGGTCAATACCGAATGGTTTTGGCAATCCCGGGTTCTCCAGATTTTTCAGAATTTCTTGAGGTTTGTTACTTTACCAAGCAATGCACATGTTAAACAAATAAAAAAATAAAAAATGTGCCAGAATTATTAAAATTGAGAATACAGGTAAAATTTATGGTAAAAATGAATACGTCACTTCGACAAAAGTACACTATCAAGTACACCAATCCGTGAATACCCCTAATAGTAGAATATACATAATATAATATAGTATAATATACATTTTTCTTTACAAAGTATTCAAGATTATAAAAATGTATTGATCTTTTCAATAGTTATAATATTAAATTTATTAAAAAGATTTGTTAATGTTTTTGCATTAATGTACCTGCTAAACTACAACTGCTAGCCAAAAACGGTTACCAAATTTGCTAATCAAGAACCACGTTATTAAAGCTAAGAAACATTTTTCGAAATATAATTGTAGAGTTGTATTATATGCATAATAATTAAATAAGAAAATCAAGCATACAATTCTGGATTTATTCAAAAACTATAAGGGTTAAGGAAACACCGATTACATTTTTGAAATCAGCGGGCCAAAACACATTTAGAAACTTAATTCAATTAATTCAGAATACTCCTTCGATTTTTGTCCCAAGCTCATATGGAGGCAAATCACTGTGCAACGGGGACTGGGCGAGAAGTGATGCCGAAAAAGGTTCTGCTTTTGCTAGTCACCTACAAAATGTATTGGCGCATATTCATAGTCAAATTTAGTAGCTGCTAAACTTTAGAACCAGCTTAGTAGCGGTCAGTTCAGTGTATTATCTGTCAACTTAGTAGATTACTAAAGTTAAGTTGGAGCTTAATTTGACTATGAATATGGGCCATTTACTCCAAGCCCCCCAACTGCAAATTACCCGTTACCACAGCTCGCAGCCAGGCCAAACTATAACCTACTACTCATCACAAGAAAAGCACTTATGGCTGATATTGCCAAGTTGAACCTAAAAAAGCTCCAGGTCATGACTTAGTAACGGCTAAAATGATGAAAGAGCTACCATCAATTGCTGTCACTCACTTACTGCTCATATAGGTTAGGTTAGGTTAGGTTAAAGGGTAGATGCCACACTTAGGCAGTAATTAATGAGGTGGGATAGGCCCTAGATGTTGTGAGCTTGGACATCGACAGAGGAAGTGGTGGGTGTCCTCCTCCACTTCCTCGTCCCCGCAGCCCCTTCAAATATTACTGTGAACCATTGTACAGGGTGGCAATAATACCGGTAAATGAAATATCAATACACAGAAGAAAAAAATAGGTTAATCTAACCAAAAAACGTTGTAAAAAAACAATTTTTTATTTTATATGGAAAACACAAACAACAACTACAATTGTTGTGGTTAATCTAATCGTCAAAAAATTGTTAAATGATTTGCCAGCATGGTCGTATTTCGGCATATGATTCGCAATGTCATCGGTCGATGCAGAAATGCAACCATGCCGCAAATATTTCATAATTCTGAAATCGAATTTTCGCAGCACTAGAAGATGGCGTCGAATTTGTTTACATTTTACATTTTTGATATTTCGAAAACAATTTTTAAAATCAAATTATGACTATGTTATAATTAATTATTAACAAATATTGTGATTTTAGGATTTTAACAATTGTGCAGAATTTTTTTCAACTCGTTTTTTCCCGGGAAAACATTAATTTCAATATTACAATATAATTGTAAACTTAATGAAATATTAAAATATTGCGTTTTGTGGAAGCGCGTTAGTTCTAAGTAATTATATTATATATTTTCGCAGTAAAAATGATGTTGCCCGACAAATTTGTGTACGAAATGTAAATTATCTAGTTTTTAAAGTCTTGGGCTTACATTAAATTAATTTAAGCTTCATAAATATATTTCAATACAACACATCTACAGAAATACCAAACACATCAGCTATCGTTTTTTTGCATTCTTTTTCTAATATGTATCTATTTATTTTTTCGCTCAATTGGATAATTGCTTTCTCTGTCTTCCATAAAGTAATATACGAACAATTTTTAATTGTACGCCAACAAATTTTGATTGTACGCCAACAACTTTGAGTCGGTTCCATTTACAACGTTTCTTGGTTGCTGCATTTTTAATCGTCTTTTTTGATCTAACCAAACTACTTTTTTTTTGTGTGTAAAAACCAAAGAAATCGATGTATTTTAATTTTTTTTTTGTTTTTGATTCATAACATTATAACAAAACTGAACTTTTTGTGTGTTAAATATACTTGATAGACAAATTCTTATGTATTTTGCCACGCTGGATACGAAAATAATAATAATGAAATTGTTACAGCACCAAAAATGCAATTTTTGTGGCGTTTGCAGAAAAATGGTGCGTGCTGGAAAAATTAAATTATTATTTTTGGATTTAGCGTATCAAAATACATAAGGAACAACCAAGTGGATAAAAGCGGCATGTAACACAAATTTAAGCATTGATCATAGTTTCGAAGAATCAGAAGCGACAAAGATCTAATACTCTCGCAATGATTTATAAATTTCTACTCCTATACTACGGTAGCATATTTTTCTACTTCCCTCAAGATATTTTCTTGGTAAGAAATTTACTCCTCAAAATATTATGTGAGTTTCATACAATGCAAAAGTACTATTCTTTCTAAAAATCTGCTTCCCCGACAGATATTTCTACAACTCTCGTAGAATTTCTAGTAGTCTACGCATAAACCCATATCAACTGCCCTCTCTTGAAATCTACTACCCTGACAGTAATTTCTACTACTCTTGATTTCCACGCATTTGATAGTTTGCTTCTAAATTCATCTAATTCATGATCTGAACTTAAAATGAGCGGCCCATATTCATAGCCAAATTAAGCTCCAACTTAACTTTAGTAATCTAAGTTGACAGATAATACACTGAACTGGCAGCTACTAAGCTGGTTCTAAATTTGACTATGAATATGCGCCATCGATTTCAGCCTACTGATAAGCTTAATTATGTACCATTTTATTACATTAAAACTCACAATTGTTTCTTTTATTTTTTCGGTTTCGGCTTCGGTTTCGGCCGAAATTAAAAAAATTGAAATACGGCCATTTCGGTTTCGGCCGAAAAAAAATATAAAAAATTTCGGCCATTTCGGTTTTGGCCGAAATTAAAAAAAGCGATTTCGGTCGGTCTCTAGTATATACCAAGGTGCCGAAAAGAATCGATATAGCCCATGTCCGCCTGTCCGTCCGCACGATAGCGGTCGCAGTTTTGGAGATATGGACTTGAAACTTTGGGAAAATGATTTTCACTTCAAAAGTAAGAGTAAGTTTCAGAGTCAGCCAAATCGGACAAAAACTGGACATACACCGAAAAAAAAAGGTAAACATTTTTCAAGTCTTTTTTATGGTTGTATTCGATTGGAAATGTTTAGAAACGTATTTTTGACATGGTCCGAGGTTCCGAAGCCACATATATAAGGGTCTAAATGGGGTCTTGAGACCATTTTTTTTTTGTGGATTTGATTGGAAATTTTTAGAAATGGATTTTAGACATGGTCCGGGCTCCAAAACCACTTATAATTGGCTCAAAATAGGGTCTTGAGACCACATTTTATGTTCGAGGTACTTCTTCCTACTGTGTGGGGGTATTTCAGCTTCGGTATAGCCGAAGATAGTCCACTCTCTAGTTTTTTGTTGAATTCGATTGCAAATGTTTAGAAACGTATTATTGACATGGTCCGAGGTTCGGAAACCACGTCAAAATGGGGTCTTGAGACGAAATTTTTTGAGATGGATTTTGGATATGGTCTAAGGCTCCAAAACCACCTATAAACGGCTCAAAATGGGATATTGAGACAAAATATTCAAGGTACTTCTAAATGGATCATACTGTGTGGGGGTATTGATATGGAATTTTCCAGAACCTTCTATGTAGATTCTTTATGTATATTGTAATTCGCTGACTCCACTATGCATGCATTTAAAGTTTAAGTGGAGTACTGTGATATGGTATAGTAGGGTATTAACTTCCACATTTGATAGAGGGTTTTCCTCTACCCTTAAAAAACATGTAAACTTAGGATGTAAACTCATCACGCTAGACTAGAAACATTGATTATTTTTTGTTAGAATGACAATGAAAAGGTTCTAAAGTTCCACTTCAATTGCAACTTAATTCAACTAAGGATGCGAATATTTACAACCACAAATTGTAATGATAGCAGAAATTCGCCTATATGCGTTTCGCGGCAGATCATCGGTAAGCTTTCCACTGGGACAATACCACCCAGCAAGAAGGGTGTAGCAGAAACTCCAACCCAATCATAAGACAACATGAAAAACATGTGTACAAAGCTGGGCATTAACTAGTTAATTAGTTAATTAACGAAGTTAAATTTTTGGTTTACTTTTAACGTTTCAGTTTTTTTAAAACCAATAACTTTTTCATTAAATAATTAATAATAATTAAATAATCTTAGTTTAACTTTATTTCAAATTTTAACAGTGGATTAAATATATTCCGTTTCAAAAACTTTTTCAAAGTTGGTTTAATAAACCTAAGATTACTTTGTAAAAAAAATAAAAAGTATGCAAAATAATAAATAATAAAATAATAATAAAATAATAAAATGTCAAAATAAATAAAATAGAAAAACAAAATTTGATAATCAAACTAAGGCTTGGATTTCAATTGACCAATGCCATGGGCATATGCCGTGGGTAATAAAATACACGTATCGTGCATCAAATAAAAATATTTCAACCAGAAAAAAGCCTTAAAAAGGTCCAGTACTGCCGTAAACAATCACTTGAAAGGAACTGGAATCAGCAACCCTCGTGAGCTCAGTGATCAGGAACTATGTACTATCCATTTTGTATTCCAAGTCAATCAATGGTCTACGAAAAGTTGCTGATTGGGATGCTGATTCTTTTGAGATGATTGCCGAAGCTTTCAAGTTACAAATGAGGTAGAAATGAGCAGCAAGTGCTGAACGCATTGTGGGGGCAATTCTTGTGAACATTCAAAATGAGCATAGGAAAACTGTGAAGTATTTTGTAAATTGCAAACCGAAAGCGAGGAAACCGCGAATTAATAAAAAATCAAGGGAAATGTTCATATTTTATTTTAAATGAATTACATTTTGGAATGTTACTCTTTTTTGTTGGACACTGGAAAAATAATTTTTCTGGCAATATTTCGTTTTGGGGCTTACCTAGGGCAGCGCTCCAGCTGGGCACTTTTGGGCGTCTGATAACCGTTCGATTAATTGTGGACGTGCACAGGAATTTGGTACCATTAAGGTACTCCTTTTGAGAATAGCCTTTGTTTCCTATTACATGGAATGGACGGAATTCGACGTTCCGATATTTCCACATAAATAATTTTTGTCGTTGTCTTTTCTGTGTGGAGATAATTATGGCCATAACATGAAAAATATATCCCAACAGATCCATTTTTATAAAATTTTTATTTAATTTTCACCAAATATCAAAATTTAACCAGCAAAATCCAAATTTAACCAACGAAATTTCTATAGTTAAAGTAATCTGAGTATAATGAGTATGATTCTTTGTTATTATACCCCCACACTCACTGTGGCAGGGTATACTAACTTTGTCACAACGTTTGTAACGCCCATAAGGAGGCGTGTCCGGTATGAAAAAGTATATATATTCTTGATCAGTATCACCTCCTGAGTCGATTTAGCGATGTCCGTCTGTCTGTCCGTCCGTCTGTCCGTCTGTCCGTCTGTCCGTCCGCACGATAGCGGTCGCAGTTTTGGAGATATCGACTTGAAACTTTGGGTACATGTTTTTCTCGTGAATACTGAGATCAAGTTCGAGAATCAGTCAAATCGGACAAAAACTGGGCGTGGCTCCCATACACCGAAAAAAAAGGTAAACATTTTTTATTGTTGTATTCGATTGGAAATGTTTAGAAACGTATTTTTGACATGGTCCGAGGTTCCGCAGCCACATATATAAGGGTCTAAATGGGGAATTGAGACCAATTTTTTTTTTTTGTGGATTTAATTGGAAATTTTTAGAAATGGATTTTGGACATGGTTTACATCGTCAGGATTTTTACATCGTATTTTCCATTTCTCAAATTTCTCAAAGTGGCGAAAAACTGAGAACTCCGTTGTGTTTAGAATGGGCTGTGATATTTGTTCTTAACCAAGCTTCATTCGTTTCATTACACTAGTTCACAGCAAAATGTATCCTCGACTTTGATAGTCATTTCATTTGTAAAAACCCACGCTGAATCCGAATATGAAGTCGGAAAAATTTTAAGTTTTGGAGATATTGCACTATTTGCATATTTTGCATTTTGAAACACATTATTCCAAATATCTTCCATTTCGATTGTCCAATCACAAAAAGTTTAATATCAACAATGGACATGTCAACAATTTTTCAAAATTCTAAAAATAAATGCTGCTGTTACGTTAATTTTAAGTAGAACAAAATTTGTTCATCCCAGTTTCTTTCTTGGATGTTGAAAGACAAGAAAAAGAGCAGTTATATATTAAAATCGGTTGGAAAAAATGGAAGTTAAAAGTATTTGAGTAAAAAACCTGAAATGAAATTTTTTGTCTTTTTCTCGATTTTTTCAGTTTTATTGCAAATTGTAGGTACTAAACATTACGTATGTTACATTTATCATTGGGCGCATTCAGCAGAGACAACAGTTGTGTGATTATTCACTGAATGGCACTAATTTGGTAGCGCTACTATGTCATTTTCTGGTAGCGCTACCAAATTTAGGTAGCAACCTTTTTATATGCTACTTTTGAAAAACTGTTGTGAGCTACGTCAAGTGATCTTTAAAATCACATTTCAGTCAGCAAAAAAATAAATAAACAATTGGGCAAGGAATCTTTTCTTCGAAATATTGCTCGTTTCTAGGTTTTTTCTTCACGTTATCTACTCATCTGACCAGGCAACTGTTGGGCATGACCCGCTATATCTCTTTGAGTCCCGAGACAAACCTAGCGGTGGAATAATTTTTTTAAATCAATTCAGTTTTTTCTTTAGAAAAAAAGGGAGCTGAAAAATAAATAATTGTTGAATTAAATAATAACAACCACAATTCGTAAAAAAAAATATTTTATTCATAAAAAACAATTTTATTAAAAAAAACGTAAATCATTCTTATATTCGTGCCAAGTTGAAATTATCGAAACATCAAAGAAATGCATAATTACTCGCAATGTCCACTTTTTAGATTTCAAATATATGCGGTAATATTGTAGCATTTGGTCTAAAAGGTCGACCCCACCCATATAGTCACGTCTACATACTTTTTGTCTACCTTAAAGTAACGTTTTACCAGAGAATGTTAATTATAGAGAAGGTGCATAAAGGAATTTCTGTTAAATTGTGGTTGGAATTTTTGGCCAGATTTTTGAGGAACTTCCAGTCGAACATCGATCAAGTATTTTTTTAAGTTCGACTGGATTTTGATGTTCGGTTCAAACAGAAATGGATAGAATGAAACCAAAAAAAGTAAGAAAAAAAGAACGCAACCAAAAGGTGGTGGTTTTTTCTAGTTCTCCTTCATGTTTGCGAATTGGTTGGTTTTGAGTTTTTGTTTTGATTATGCTAACCGGTTTTGGGTTTTCTAAGCAATTTGTAATTCTTGTATTTTGGTGATTTTCACAATTCTTGCAAACATTTTCCCAATTTAATTCAGTTTTGATTTTCATGTTTTTTATTCAATATTTTTACTATTAGCATTGTAAATATGTTTCATTTGATACATATGTCGGCAACGTGGTTAATAAATAGCGAGAAGTAAATTTGTCTAAGTATAATGCGTATATTCAAAATTGAAATGCACTAAGTGCTTAAGGAAATCTATGTACTTGGTGCATTTCAATTTTAAACCGACAAATGAGCTCAGCAAAAAAAAATGAAAACAACGTCGACGTTGATCTTGAAGTAATCTTTGTTTTCCTTGTGCACACAAAAAAAAAGGAAACAATAGAAGCAGGGGAAAAATTAAATGTAGGTCAATGAACTTATGAAGTTATGCAAACATATGTATTGCAAATATGTATCAAATGAAATATATTTACAATGCTCAATAAAAATATTAAATAAAAAACATGAAAATCAAAACTGAATAAAATTGGGAAAATGATTGAAATGCAAGAATTGTGAAAATCACCAAAATACAAGAATTACAAATTGCTTAGAAAACCCAAAACCGGTTAGCATAATCAAAACAAAAACTCAAAACCAACCAATTCGCAAACATGAAGGAGAACTAGAAAAAACCTTTTGGTTGCGTTCTTTTTTTCTTACTTTTTTTGGTTTCATTCTTTCCATTTCTGTTTGAACCGAACATCAAAATCCAGTCGAACTTAAAAAAATACTTGATCGATGTTCGACTTGAAGTTCCTCAAAAATCTGGCCAAAAATTCCAACCACAATTTAACAGAAATTCCTTTATGCACCTTCTCTATAATTAACATTCTCTGGTTTTACTGAGGCTTCTTTTCCAATGCCAACATAGTTTGAAGCTAGGTGTACGGCCTTGTTGTCATACCATTTTGTTATGATAACTTTTCCATTCCGACTTACAAGTTCTGTCGAGGTTCCACGTCCTTTTGCTTTCATCTCATTATCTGTAGGTAGAGGAGGGTGGTTGAATCGATTGACACGAATCGAGAAATAATCGTATGGGGTTTTCATCGCACGTTGAACAAAAGCAGGTTCCACAAATGGATCTGCATTACTAGTTGTAAAATTATTTCTAACATGACGCCACTTGATTTCCTTCGATTTTGTATATTCAAAACTTTCCTGTTGTTGCGGCTCTTTATGTTCGATATCAGGGGATTGTGCCTCACCTATCGATCGTAGTGTTCTTTGCGAACAAATCGATGAGTTTTCTACAACATTTGACAGTTCTGACCGGGCAAACGAACATGGCGACAATGCATGTGTACACGTAGTAGCAAGAATTTCAGACGTAACTGAACCTCTCAACGAAGTGTTACTTGAAATTGAATGAAGAACTCTATTTCTTAAAACTTTTTCCGAATAACGGCGGCCTGCATTGCTTGCATTTTTGCTATAATAGTCGACAAATGATCCATCAGCTTCCTCATCAGTTGCAAAAGGATCTTCCTCCTCTGAGATTTTATCAACATCGGGGTTACGGTGTCTCCCTTGTTATTCAATGTCAAATTCGTTTTCTGGAGCATTGCAGTCATTTTCGTCTTCAGCATCGGACATGTTTGCCAACAAATCATACCACTGCTCCTCGTTTAACAATTTTCCCCTATACGAGGCCATATTAAGGGACTAAAAACAGAAATTCCCTGTAATAAAAAAACCAAAAACACAAACAAATCAAGAATGAACCAGCATTGAAATAAAATTTCTAGGAAAACGCAAAAACTAAATGCAAAATATCAAGAATCACAAAAAAAATGTAATTGAAAAATTTGAATTTGTTCAACCACTGAATCCTCCCGTACAATACGTTGTACACGACTTTAGACTCGTATGGGACTCTTACCTTCGGTTTTATTGCAAATTCGACGGAATTAACTTATCAATTTATGTCTCTTTTCCAGGAAAAAAAATATTTTGAAGCACTGGACATTCACTTTGCACAATTTTTTTGATATTTTTTAAGCATTAGTCGGACGGAACCAATTTTTCTCGACCTTAATCCACGAAATAAAAAATTTAACTAGTTTCTCTGCAGTTTACAAGTGAGAAAAAAATTCAGCGAATAAAGAACAAAATTTCAAACAAACTAGTGTAATCGCAGTAGGCAAATAAGACAAGAATCATTTTTGAAAATTTTGTGAATATGTGTACAATGTATTGCACGCATGGAACCAAAGAGATATGGTCATACCTAGTCCATCGGTCATAAATAAATCAATCACAGAAATTTCCATTTCCAAAAAAAAATATGTATCGTAAAACAAAATATTATTTTTAATTTTGAGTTGTTGTTCTCAAGTTTGACGTAGCAACGCATTCAGAAAAATTGAGCGCTGAGAGAGGTAGCGCTACCACAACTGTTGTCTCCGCTGAATGCGCCCATTGTTTTGTGTATATTGCCAGTTTCTGGAGTGAGAAATCCAAAATAGTGCCCAACATCATTTCGTTCCAATATCCTTGGGTGCGACGGTCCCCAGCCCTGGATTTGCTAGTGAAAAAAGTTCACCAATCTCGCCAAAGTGATCAGGGAAGAAATTCAAGTTAGAATGATATTATATTGATTGGTGACTTGATTGAATTTGACATTTTCTTTGCAAACAAAGAAGTTGATTCGGTCCGACCAATATTTTCAGGCATATTGATCTGACGTGCTGGAAGATGCCTTTAAGGATTCATTTTCATCTCATCTCATTTAGATTTTTTCCCAGAGCAATTTTACTATTGAAATGATGAGCTAGGTGAAGTTGCCAGCAACAAATGCTGGCAAGGGAACCTCGCATCCAAGGATATTGGAACGAAATGATCCCTACTCAGGAGGTGATGCTGATCAAGAATATATATACTTTACCATTACCGGGCACGCCTTCTAATGGGCGTAACAAACGGTGTGACAAAAACAATACACCCTCGGACATTAGTGTGCATGGTATAAATATTAACCCTGGGGCCAGTTCGCGTAAGCCGACTATCACAGAATCGATAGTTGAAACCGACATAACCAAACCGATAGTTAAAACTTGGTTCGAGTAAACCGATACAACAAAAGTCAATTTGCTATTGTGTTAACACATCAAAAAATGATTGAAATCGACACATCAAAAGGTGTCGATTTCAACTATCGAAAATGTTCATACTTTTTTATCGAGTATCGGTTTACGCGAACCAAAATCGATACTCACACTGTCGATTTCGCTCTCTATCGGCTTACGCAAACAGGCCCCAGATAATGTTCTTTAAAAAGTTGTAAAAATCCAACGATCCGTGTAAAAGTTTTGGTACTAAATCTACTCATAGGTCAGTTGTTTCAAGGTTTTGCCTATAACTCAAAAACCTATAACTCAAACACTATTTCAAATTTCCATTTTTAGTGTCTTCTATCAATACAAATTTTGTACTAATTCCAAAGTCTGCCCCCACCCCCACCTCCTCGCTACGTCCTTGAACCCTACCCATATTCTTAAAGTATTCTATTATTTGTTTTTAAATATTATTTATTTGATTTCAATACAATTTTCTTATTTCTGCATACAAATACTTGTTAATTCTCATTACAATTATCTTCCTTTCCAAAATATTTCATTCGCTAAAAATTTCTAGAAATTTAAATTTCCTCTTTTTTCTTTAAGTGCATGTTATATAATTCGCATACATATATTGAGTTGCGGCTTAGAACATTTTAATTTTCCTTCAAAATATATATATATATATATACTTTCATAATTTCCATTGTTTGTTTTTGAGTATAAATATATATTTTACTTGTAAAAATTTACATAATTTTTAATAATTAGAATTAGAAAAAAAAAAAATACCACCGCAACAAGTTGAAATGTGTCCAGACCATCTTCAAATGTTATACATCGAAAACACATTTTTACTATCAATTTGGTTTTCAAAGTGATATCGGTTTTTGGCCCTTTCAAAGCGGTAATCACCATACTGTACCAATCCCCTTCTTTATCGAAGTGATCAATACTCTAGTTTATTTATATCCATTTGCATGGAAAACATTTTCGGATACATAATTACGGAGTTATCTGGTATTTTTAGGGTTACGAATTACAAAATATGTACTTGCTAGTATTTGATTTGAATTTCCACTGCTTGTCACTGTATTTTAAAATGTGGTAAATATTTTTTTCCAATTAATGTTCTGGAATAAAATTCAATCAAATAGAGGATAAAATGTTCATTAAAACTTGTGCTCCCCATCAATAAGAGAATATCATTTTCAATCCTTAATTTCGAAATTAAGAAGCTCTCCATTAAGATCCGCTTTGGAAAAGGGTGCTGTAAAAAATTTGAGATTAATTTTCTTTTTCTTAAACTGTAAAGAGAGCGGTTATTATGGCAGTGCAAGTTCAAATGTGATTTTAAAGACTATCGATTTGTTTATGTTATATGTATGTATATAATTTTTAATTCGCTTCACTGATTTTTTATTAATTTCCCTTAATAATTTTTTATTTACTATTTTTGTTTACAAATCACATGATTTAAGATTTTTTGTATAAATTGGAAATTTTTCACATTTAGATCGTTGTTGTCTCTTTGGCTATTTTCTCCATTTAAATAAATACTAAACGGAGTAGTTGTCCTAATTGTGCATTGAACGAAAATGTGAATTTAGAATTTGGGTAATTGCCCTTGATATTAAAAAAATAGAATACATGTTTCTATCAGATTCATGTCCTTTACATTTCAAGCTATTCCATTTTTTATTCAAAGCCCCGTCATATTTCTTATCGTTGGGATGCGTGCAGTTGTGCCTGTTTGTATTCTGTGGGTAAAGTGACGAATTATGAATGTAGAGATTGCGTATTGGCATATTTTAATTAATCGTTTTTGTTTAAGTGCGCCTCCACTCTACATTTGAGGATGTTTTAATTCTAAACATATATTTGAAGCATATTCAGAAGAGGTTTTGGTAGCAAAATAGATTTTAACTCTTGGATAACAGTTTTAACAAAAGCTCATAATAAAAAGCCTACATAAAATTTGACTAAGCAACCCTGTATTTATTTGTTCTTTCTTTTAGTAATAAAAAGGTTTTTTGTTGAAATCTATTAGCGGTATGAATAGATAATCTATACAACATAATTCATGTAATGTAAACTAAATCTTCTTCCTTAGAACATACAAAATTTCTCCTAGCTTTCCCTGCTTTCCCTGCTATACCCTGCAATGGTCCAATTGATTTGTCCCACCATCTTTCGACTCCAATTTTGGCATTACTCTTCTTTTTGCCTCTATTTGGACGATATTGCAAAATGGAAATGGACTGGAACCAGAAGGAATTGGGATAAATTTAGGAATGGAAATGGGCCGGAACAAAATCTAAATGGAACAAAATTTTGAAATGGATCGGGAATAAAGTGGAAATTGAAATGATCGAAAAAATGCCGAAAAACGACTTTGAATTAATTGCAAAATTACAGAAAAACGATCGAAGAAGTTATGTGCAGGGTATTTTAGCTTCGGTCGGACCGAAGATAATACTCTTACTAGTTTTACATTGCATTACATAGATACCGATGGGAATCGTTTTCAACATAATTTTCTATCCGAAACGCAAACTGCATTTTGGTTGAAAATGTACGAAACAGAAATTAATGTTAAAAAAAGTGTTCCAATCCCGAAATGGCATAACGAATATAAATTAATTTGAACTGACGAGTGTAACTTTGCTTTATTCTTTTTTGGTAGTACAGTAAAATTCCTCTGTACGGACAGTCCTTATAACCGGACAGCTTCAATAACCGGACAAAAACACTGCGACGGTGAGTGTCCGGTTATGAAGGATTTCACTGTACTATCACCAGAAAACCATGTTGGACTGTGTTATTTCTGCATCGATATTGCGAGAAAAAACAAGGATTAAAAAGTAAACAGTTCTCTATGTATGTGTAAGCGGAAAATCTGTCTATCATACCGTAAAAATTTGCATCTTTCAACCAAATCAAAAATCTGACCATAATAATGATAATGATTTAATTTCCATATACAATAAGCAAAGTGAAGCTTGGAACAAAAAAGTGTTAATTTTGTTTTTGTAATAAAATGTATTTTTATTTCATATTTATTTCTTGTGGTACCTATATTAATGTAATATTTAACATTTGAAATAGAATTTAAAAAAAATCTTGTATTTTAATTAGAATTTATCTTTTGTTAATTTTACTGTTAGTTTTGAAGAATTAAAAAAAGTGTGTACATGTTTAGTATTTTAGTATTGTTTTGAATTATAAATAAGATTGCAATTAAAAATATATTCGAGTACTTTACAGAACGAAATTTCATAAAATTCCTACACAAGCACAGCATAATCCAAATGGGATGAGAATGATGATGTACCTGTGTGAGGAGGTATAAAAGGGGAGGGAAGCTAGATCAACAAAATAATCATTTTGTTTAAACAATTACGCTATGGACGAATTATAATGTAACTTTGCAAATGTTATTCTCAAAGTAATAAAACTAAAAAGGGCGAATTATTTGTAAGTTAAAATTAGATTTTAAAAGTAGTAAATAGTACAAAATTATATATCGGCTTGCAAATCTGAATATATACATACGACATATACACAGGTATACATATGTGTACATACATACATGGTGATTACATATACTATATTTGCTTGTTGAGATTCTTCATACCAACGCGTTTTAATTTCATATAATTATCAACTAAATTGTTTAAAATTAAACTAATTAATTGTAATTTGTAGCATTCAATATTTATACATATATATATGTAAAGGTATTACATAGAAATGTTGACATTTATTTTTATGTTTATATACATATATATATGCATGTAAATAGCGTTTAAATAGTGTTTAAGCAATTAATGCGAATACATTAAATTTTCCATTGCAACTGGTTTGAATATTTTTTTTTCTTTTCCGTCAACTGAACACATTTTTAAGCAGTTTTTTTTTACACCGAATTAGAGGCAGCGGATAACTCGAATTCTTGAATTTTTTTTAGTATAAAATGTATGTGTCGAGGTTTGGTTTGATAAATGCTATTCATGACTAATTGTAAAGAATACAGTGTGAGAAGAACACGCACAAAAAGCGTTACACAAAAAATTTAATGGATTTTATACATTACGCATTACGTATGTAATTTTGGGCTCGGTCCTCTTCTTTTAACAAACATTTAAGCAAAGTGAATAGCAAAAAGGAGAAATCATACAGTTGAAATTTCTAGATTCTTATGGATAGATGTGACGATAGGAGAAGAAAGGTGGACTTCCTTCCACTTGTGTCGCATATATTTAATTTAGCATCTAACAATTAGTACAGTTGCTGCCACTAGTAACAACTAAATTCTTAAACAGGCCGTAATTAGGTTTAGAAAAGGCTTCGGTTTCTTTATTTTCTTTAGTATTAATTTTCTTAACTTTTTTGTTTCGTTTTCAAGCTAAAAGCTAAATTAAATTCTTTAAATTCTCTTTCAAAATTTGTATTAATCAGCATAAAAAATGTTCGTTAGTTCTTCTTTTCAATTGAAATTTCGTATTTTTCTTTCGAAATCGTTAAGATTTGCATTTTGCATTTGAGTTCATTAAATTTCATCAAATATTTAGCGGAGGGGGGACTTAAACATATGTGGCCACTGCGGCCGCATTTGAGCCTTGTGGTGTTGTTGGAGCTGCCGGTGGTGCAGTGGGAGGCTGATGTGATGCTGCTGGTGAGGTGCTGGCAGGTTGAATTGATGGCTTACCCGGTACATATTGGCCAATGAAAGAGCCGTCTTCGGTGAATTGTCCTGCAAACCAAAGAAAAGAAAAAATAGAAAAAACCTCGAATTAATATTATTTGACATAAACATTGAAAGTGAGAAGTTTGCGTAATTTGTTAGAAAGTATATAAGAAATGCTTGATTTTAGCTCATAACAATATCCCACACCGTTTTTTATTTGAGGTTGAAATGTTAGACAAGAGACTGCATTTTTTAAAATTATTTGCATTTCTGTAGTTAAGAGATTTCCAAAGAAATAATGAAAAAACCAAAACCAAATTTAAAAGAAAAACTAATAAACTTGAAAAATTATAAAGCTAAGCTTTCAAAATGGAAAGTATAAATAAATCTAGCGCATGCATTCTAAACTACAAGTTCTAAGTTGAAATTAAAAAAGTCTAAAAAAAATAATAGCTCTACCTTGCTCTGTAATTTAAAAGAACTGATATTTAACATAAAAAGTAGAATATCAAAAACCGCTGAAACATGTGCTGGAAGAGTTCGTTGTATTCGAATTATTTGAAGAACGGTGATCGTGGTGGCGCCAGAATCCTTCAGTTTCAACTGATTGCCGTGAGCGACTAAAAACTAACCCATTCTTTTGGGTGTATTGTGTCATGTGATATAATCGAAATGCGTTTTTTACGGTTTTTACGATTTTTATAATATTTTTTTTCTCATTATTTTCATTTTTTAATACATACGAGGAGGTACATTTAACTTATTTACTTTTTTTTTGTTAAATTTACATTATTACAAAACATTTTAAAATATAAAATGAAATCAATAAAAACATAAAGTTAAATACTAAAAAAAAAGTAAGTAAAACAAAAAAAATACAAAAATTAAACTTAAAAAAAAACACGCGAAACACAGCATTTTCATAAAAAAAGAAACACAGTTGTTGTGAAATTATGATTGTCGCAAGTTTTGCAAAAATTGTTGTTGGCAGTTGAGCTTTGATTCAAATCATTGTTGTAGCTTTTTGTTGTTCTAGTTGGGTTACAAAATTAAATCAAAGTCCTTTACGTCCATATTGGCCAATAAATGAGCCATCTTCGTTCATGCCTACATTGTTGTTGTTGGTGTGGTGTGTTGTGTCATTAAATTGGTGAACAAGGGGGAAAAACAAAATGAATAAGAACAGTTATTTAATAAAAAATAAAAACAATATAAACTCAAACAAAATAAATACATACAGATGTAAAAAATTCGTTTGCAAAAAAACAGCGCAAATTCATATAAATATTAGATAAATTAATAGCTTTGAACAACTTGGAAATGGTGAAATGATGATGAAAATGAGCTTGACTAGTCAATTTCAGATGTCTAATGCTTCAACACATTACGACAAAAAGTTTCAGTTTTCCATACACACTTTTGAGGCAATTTACGGACTGGAAAATGCCGATGTATCAAATTTGAATCTATTATCTCCATTTTGTCAGGCAGAGGGGTTAAATCTCTGCCTCATTTCAAGTTACCTTTTCGATTTGAATGAGATTATAGATATGTTTTGGTTGTGGAAAACAGAGATGTCTGGTAATGGTTCTTTTTTCAATCATTGCCACACGTACGTAAATATCGCACTGATTACAAAGTAAAAAGGGATTGTTATCGTACACGCACAGCTCTGGTTGAAATAAAAAACATAGAATCATACAATTTTTTTGAAATAAAGTTTCAAATTTATAAAATAGTATGAGTTTAAAATATAATATTTTTATAATGAACGGAATGCTTTTAATCTGTAGATTAAAATATAAAATGAAAAGAAACATTTTACGTATACATGTTTTCATACAGGTTTCGTTCTCATATGACAGCAGTGGAAAATGGCCAATGCATAATAATGATTGCCTTGCAGTTAAATCGAGATCGCGTGGAGTCACGAGCCCGAGGCGTGCTCTGCACTCAACATTTTTTTATTTTATCTTTTTCTCCAAAAAAAGGTTAAATTTCAGTATGAATTTCATCTGCGACAAAAAGAACATCAGATTCGGACACTACTTCCAGAAATATTTCAAAAGCAAGATTCGAAAAAGCCTGCAAGCACTTCGCAAGCGGTCCGAAAGATTAATTTCGTTGAATGATAAATGTAAACTTAGTGAAATTCGAGACATCTGGTGAGTGTTTTATGGCTTGACTTGTAATTTTTTCAGCGTACTTAATGTTTAAATTACAAAAACTACAGTTTGAGTTCCAGGTTAGATTTTAAATAGCGCCAATGACAGAGCCCGTAGAAAAGGTTCTTGAAGCCTTCATGTTAATGAAATAAGTCGCAACATTTCAGTGCATATCAAAAAGCTATGATTGTTAAATTGAAACAAAAAACAAAATTGAAGAAATCATGCAAAAATCAAAATTCATGTATATTGCCTTCGGATATTACCTTCACTTCGAAAATGGTTTAAAACATTTCTTAACTTTATTTTTTTTACTTTTTAAGAGCACTACTCAATCATGTGGCCCTTGCACCGATGGCAATTTCGTGGCAACATTATGCACAGCTAGGCTCATTTTCAACATCGCACAAAAACACAAAAATAAATTAAAATAAAACAAAAATAATATATAATATAAAAAACAAATTAAATAAAATTTCAATTACAATTAAAAATATTTTGAGATTCATTGCGCACATAGTGCTTGGAAGTAAACTAACCTGTGTCACCATCACCATACTCGGCCATCGAGTCCGTGTCGCTTTCCACTCCTGGCTTATTAGCGGAACTAACGGATTGGCGACCAGCGCTCTTATTGTCCAAACTAACATTTTTAAAATATCAACGAAAAAATAATGTTAAGTTGCAATGCTCTTTGCTCTTACAAAAACCAATATGTACTTACGGTTGAGAGTACTCATGGAAGCCGCCCTCATCGGGGTAGTCGCGCCTTCCGTTCGCCAACTCTCGATCGTGTACATCGTATTTGCCACCACGATTGCGCCGAATAATACAAATGATAATGAACAGAATGATGATGAAGGCCAATGCCAGCATCATGCCAATGAACCAACCGGCATTCGCCACATTTTCGTTGGGCACCTTAATGGGGCCCTCGACGCCATTCGTGTCGATCTCTTGCGTAGCACTCTCGCTAAAGTAATGACCGTCAACGGACACCACACGGAATTCGTATACGGTGTCCGCTTGGAGTCCAGCAACTTCTTGGTAGTTTTTGTCTTTCTCATCTCCCTTAGTGATCCACTCAGTTTCACCCTTTACCCTAATTAGGCAAAATTCGAAATAAAATTCAAAAAAGTCAAGTAAGGTTCATATACTTAGGGCCCATATGATATCGAACCTGTATTTGGTGAAGAAGTGTGTGCCCGCGTGACCGTCGGTGTTTGGCAACCAATTAATGCGGAATTTCGCCAAGCCATTGTTCGAAGGTTCTTGTTCCCAGGCAAAAGCGGGTACACCGGGTTTCTGGAAGTCCTCAGTCAGTGTGCGTTTCTCAATGTAAAGTCTGAAAATGCGAAAATTTATTCATCAGTAACATACGTTTTACCATTATCAACACAATGAATCTCACTCTGCTCCCTCGCCCATTTTTGTGGTGGCTGTAATGGAAATCCTGTACTTGGTGTTCGGTTTGAGTGCTGCCATTTTCATGCTTGTGATGCGTGGATCGGTAATATGTGGATCGTATTCGCGTCGTTCGCCTACGTAGCTGCCCTTAACCTCCTCATAGTAGATTTTATAGCCCGTCAGTTTGCCGTTCGGGTTCAGGGGTTTCTTCCATGTCAACAAAAAGGCCGATGAGCCCAATGGATAGGCGTCGAGCGACTGGACAGGCGATGGCACCCCTTCGGGTGTATCGAAGTCAATGGTGGCGCTCGCAGGTCCATTGAAACGACCATTGTAGGCTAGAACGCGTGCAAAATTCTTTGAATCTGGCTTGAATTGCGTAACCAGAGCCTGGTCCGAGTCGCCCTTGACATGTATTTCACGAAGAGCCTCTTCACCTTCTTTTTCGGTCCATGTTTGGATCTTGTAGCCCTTGAAGTGGCCACGCACAGACTCGGCACTGACATGATTCCATCCCAAAATTGCGGAAGTGGCACTTGTAACCTGAATCATGCTGAAATTCGTTGGAGCTTCCAAGGGTCCTATGAAAGGGGAAAAGAATATTTTAAACAAAATTATTCTCAACTTCTCCACTTCTACTTACGGTCTTCTCCAGAATAGCCAACGATTTCCTCGGCCGCCACATTTGACTCTCCCCTTTGATTAATGGCCACCACTTTGATCAAGTAGCGCACAAAGGTCGGTTGATCGGTGATAACCATATTGTTCTGGTGCCAGTCGTAGATGTCTTTGTTCTCCCAATTGGCTGCAGGGATATCACGCTTCCAAGAGACGCGGTACTGGAAGTTCGGCGCGTTGTGTTCGATTTCAGGCATTGGTGTCCACGAGATGACCAAGTTGTTGGGCTCGGTGCCCTGGCCGGCTACATTTTCGGGATTCTTGAATGGCACATCAGGTTGTGTAGTACACGACTCGCTATGACCCGAGGGCGGAGAATTGCCGATTTTATTAAAGGCTATCACACGGAAAGTGTAGTTGGACCACGGCGACATGTTAATTACAAAGGAGAAGTCCGTAGAGGGCACCTTCTCATATGCGGTGTCCCACGAGGCCGGAGTGAATGATGTGTTGAACTGAATTGTGTAGTGGAGAATAGGTGAGCGATTGTCGCCTTGGGGCTCCCAGTTTATATCTGCCTTGTCCGACATGCATGAAATACCAAGTAGTTTCGGTGCATTTGGCACATCTTGCACAATCAGATTAGCCTTTGCGGTTGCCTCATCGAGTTGAGTCTTTGCAACGCAAGTGTACTCTCCCGAATCCAATTCGAGGGTCTTGGCAATTGTCAGCGAATTGTCATTGGTTTTAACGAAACGTGCTTCGGCTTCAAAGTCAATGGCTTGACCATCCTTCCACCATTCGATCTCTAGGTCCAGTGTGTCATCGTGCGCCTCATTACAACGGAAAGTGGCTGATTGTCCTGCGGCTACTTCGTAGTTCTGAGGTTCTTGAGTGATACGAGTGTGTTCCTTTACGATTAGCGAACCGTTCTCCGATTTGCTGCCAAATTTGTTCGTAGCGGTGCAAGTATAGTTGCCAGCATCACTGAAGCTGACCTGTTGGATTTCCAAGTCACCAGAGGGCAGAACAGTGAAGCGCCCACCAGTTAATTCATTTTGGTTGCGTGTCCACCGAACCTGTGGCTTGGGTGCACCAAAGACGCGACAGCGCATAGTAACATTCTTACCGTCGACCGTGGCCTCTTTGCGAGGCGGCTCTTGGATCTCTGGCGGCAGTGCCAACACATTGAGGTAGACATCCTTGTAAACATAGCCGAGCGAGTTGGTGGCGTTACAGCCATAATTACCCGTATCTGTCTTCACCAAGTCATGAATGATAATGCGATCGTTTTGCACAGTACGTCTTTCATTTGAAGGAGCTTGGGAAATCGGTTTGCCATTGTGGATCCATTGAATTGTGGGCTCAGGATTACCGGCAGCTTCGCAGCGGAACTCTACAGTTTCATCTTCAGCAGCATTATGCGTCTCCGGTTCGCGTGTGAAATAGGGTGTGGCCAGAATCTTTAGATTAATGGAGTACGACTGGGCATTACCGACACCATTGGAAGTATCGCAAGTATAAGAGCCACCATCGTCGAAAGTCGTATGTCGTATGACCAGCGTCTTACCGTAGTGGCCCTGAGTTATGCGATCACTCCATGGTATGGGATGGCCATCCTTCTTCCACACAGTTTGCGGTAAAGGTGTGCCGCCATAGATACAATACAATTCCACACGTTTGCCACGGAGAGCCACCTCGTTCTTACGTGTCACATACTGACGCTTTGGGGCAAACTTGTTCTGAGAAGCGCTAATACCAGTCTGCTTGACATCCAATAGGATACGATTGCCGATTTTGTACTCATTACGGAAGACTGAAGTGGCCGAACAGGCATAGTAGAAATCATCGGAAGCATCAACGCGCGTCAAATTCGAAAACCAGAGTGTTCCCTCGGGATCCAATGTCATGCGGGAGCTATTTATCGATTTGATGCTACCGTCCACGGAATTTTGGATCAACCAGTTGACAGTGGGTTTGGGCCAACCGTCCGGAGCTTCACACTGCAACGAGAAGGGTTCACCTTCGTTGGCTTCCACCGTCTTGGCGACATCATCTTTGAAGGCATTCAACTCGGCTTTGCGTACAAACACCGAGTTCGAGGTGGCAATACCAAATTCGTTCTCAGCGAAGCACTGATACTGACCGAGATCCTCATCTTTAGGTGAGGTTATGACCAGAGTACCACGTCCAGGCTGTTGCAGCATGCGATTATCGTAAGCCTGCCAGTCGAACTTTTTTCCATTCTTAATCCATCGGTAACTAAAATGAAAGTAATTCAAAAGTAAATACTATGCACATGCAGAAGGAAATGGAAATGGAAAATGGGACAAAGCACATTCAATATTCAAGATCAAAGGCTCCTTCAATTCGGGCTTTTAGTTCATGTTTTCATTGCGACCCTTATTTGACTCGTTCGCATTTCGAATGCTTCGACGCACCCATGAGTGTCCACCAATGTAAACATTTATTTCTAATTGTAGTCCGGCCATTGCTTATTATTCACGCTTCCCCACTCTTGCTTCCCCCCTCGAACAATCTAAAATTCAAATGCAATACAGGGTACTGACGTTGACATGTACATTTCTGTAAATTACGCTCAAGGCAAGATTGGGGTCGATCAAAAGCACTTCATATATTTTTTCGTTGAGTTTGGAGTTCTGTACAAGTGTGTAGCATTCGCATTTACAGACATTTTGTGGTGGTTCTTCAGTTCGGTAGTGTTTTTAACTTATGCTGATTTGTAGCTGGGTTTTGGGCTCCAATTCACTTGTACGTTATTTGAACAATTAATTAGAAGTCACTGCGCAAATTGAAAGTGATGCGTAAGTAAAAAAAAAAAACGGTCATGGAAAATGATTCCAAAAATTTAACTTTTCTTACTAACAACTATCTAACTAGCTTCAGTTAATTTAAAATGCAATTTATTTAATACACAATTTACAATTTTATAATAAACTCAATAGCCTCAACAGAAAAGTAAGTAGAAATTGAAACTTTACTTGACTACAAGTTGACATTAACACTTGAGTCATTGGAAATGCATTTGAAAAACAATTCCATTTTTCCAAGTTCAATGCCCTGAACCCGGAATTTTGATGTTCCACTCTCTTACAGACTTTTATTCTGAACTATTACAGCACTTTAAAACAAATCAAGCGATTGACCTTTTTTTTGCCCCCAACATGACAATCCAACGAAATCCACAATTGTCCAATTGAAATACTTGTCCGTGGTATTTTTTCTGTGAAGCACAGAGGGACGTGTGAACGGTAGCAGGCAATTTAGCAGCAGAAATGGTATGAATTCAAGCACACTATTTGCCTCCAATTTGAACAATATAATAGGGGCCGACGAGTGGAGGAGGAACATTCCAATGGGCATACTAAAAACTTGTAATTAATTATACAAGTTTGCAGCTCTTTTGCGAGTAGGAAAACAAAGAAAGCAAATAAGTGAATAGGTACTTTAAGTCTTAAATGCAATTTCTTTTTATTATGCAAAAAATTTAATTCAAGCAGGAAACAACGATGTTGGGTTTTAATAATGGGAAAGAGAAGATGACTGAATGCAATTGTAATTTCAATTAATTAAGCAAATATGCGGGATCTCAACGGAAGATGTCACAAATTTTAGTCAATTCTATTTAGTTGAGCCAAAGTTTTGCAGACTATTTATTATTCATTAGAAAAAATGTTTAATTGGGATGGATTATACAACTCTCTCATGAGTTAGCATTCACTTGACTCTATCTGGTTTTTTGCTCTTTCAATAAATTCATTATCCTTTGACAGAGTAATTCAAGAATAGGGAGGCAAAAATATCACCGGAGTTACAAACTAAGAACCTAAACCAACATTAAAAGGAAATATCTACGTGCACTGCCTCCCTTTAGCCGTTACATATTTAATTATTTCCTTTACGGCATATGAGACACCAGGATGAAGTCATGAACATGAACGCTACATTCCTAAACAGTGTGGTCACTCATGTTATATGCCAATAGAGGAAAATATTTACGTTTAATAACAATTGTGACGAACTCCTTTCACTAAAACCCTATTACTATAACCTTTCCCAAAACAATCTGAGCAGAATTGTTAAAACCCAGCAAACAATATTATGTGTAGAAACCGACCGAAATCGCTTTTTTTCGGCCGAAACCAAAATGGCCGAATTTTTGTTTTTTTAATTTCGGGCGAAACCGAAAAGTAACAGAACAAATTGTGTATTTAAGTGTAATAAAGTAGTACACAATGAAGCGTATCAGTAGGCTGAAATTAAGTTCAGATCATAAATCAGATGAATTTAGAAGCAAACTATCAAATGCGTTGAAGGGGCAGGGATCTACATTTTGCTACGACGAGAATAGTAGATATTCGATTTTAGGGTAGTAGATAGCATTACATAGTAGAAATTACTGTCAGGGTAGTAAATTTCCAGAGAGGGGAGTAGATATGGTTTTCTTCGTAGAGCAGTAAAAATTCTACCATAGTAGTAGAAATTTCGGTCGGGGTAGTATATTTGTAGAAAGAGTAGTAGTTTTGCATTGTATGGAACTCACATAAATAGGAGTAGATTTCTTATAATAGTAGTAGAAAAAAGAAAAATCTACTGCAGCTTCAGATTCTTCGAAACTATGATCAACACTTAAAATTGTGTTACATAGACACCTCTGAACACTTTCATTTGATTCACAGAAAATTTCGAATAACTATAAACTTTCACAAGGTTTCACTTTGATGTAAATGTAAACCGTGATATTCGAAGCTTAATAACGATTGCTACACCCAGAGAAAAAAACAACCTAAAAATAACCACCTTAAAACAAGTAGAAACGTTAATGAAAGTCTGGTAAAGTTGGAAATTTTAGAAACAACTACGAACAAACTTGTTTTCAATTTAAAACTTAAATTCAAAAATAAACAAACTTATTTCAAAGTTGTTTTCAGATTATTTCAAAAATTTTCCAATTTATATTAAGTTTGCCAGACCTTGATTTAAAATCGTTCAACTTTGTTTCAACGTTGACAACAGTTATTTTAAGTATTTTTCACTTAATTTCAACTTTTCAACTTTGTTTCAACGTTGACAATAGTTATTTTAAGTATTTTTCTCTTTATTTCAAAGTTGTTTCCATTAAGTTGAAAAAATTAAGGAGTAAATACGATCGTACTTGATTTTATTATGTTTTTTTTCCCTGAGTGTAGAACTGGAATTTTTCCAGTTTTTGGTACACGAAAGTTTTTAATAAAATAAAATATCAAGGAGATATTTCATAACAATTCCATACATTTTTCAATTACTTCATAGATTTCGGGGGTGGGTTCGATCAAGCCGAAATTTTCTGCAGAAATATCGAAATTTCTGCCGAAAACGATATTTTATTTTTCGGCCGAATCCGAAACACGGCTGATACAGCTTAGTTCGGCCCTTAAATCTGAGCACTCAGAATTATGTCTCCGAAAAGAGTCTTATTTCTGATAGTTATATGAGCACTCCGAATTGGGTCACAAAAGAGTCCTATTTGTTCAAATTTTAATTAACTCACAAAAGAGTCATAAAAGAGTATTCTATGGCTCACAATTGAACTCATAAAGAGAAGACAGTTTCATTGAAAACACACTCCTTCCAGATTCTTTGTGGGTAAAATCTCATTTATTACTCTTTTCGGATTCATATTGTTTACTGGGTAAGCATTGCTGATTTGGACATACGCAAGAGGATAGTGAATGGTGGTCAAAGGACAGATTAAGACAAAAATTAACAATATAAATGATTTCATTGTCGATTGAACCTTATATTCAATAGGTCCAGAGAAAATTAGTGGTAGTGGTCAAGATAAATTACTATTGACCGTTTGAGGTCAAAGAATTATTATGTTTGGAGAACGTTTGCTGCAAATATACTACTTTTGAATACAAACTTAAACGAAAAAACAAACAAAAACCATTTGTTCCAAATTAAGTCGTTTTGCCGCAAATCCCTATCCCTATATATATTATAAAACTGAGTGTGTGTCTGTCTGTCTGTCTGTTTGTCCCTCAATCACGGATAAACGGCTCTACCGATTCTCTTGAAACTTTCAGGATAAATTCTATAGGTATCGACATGTAACATAGGCTATAAGCGGTTGGGATTGGAGAAAGGGGCGTGGCACCTCCCATACAACACAAAATATGTCTACAAAATATGTCTACAAATTAAGTAACTATTGAATTGAATTTCAATTGAATATTGAATAATAGATACGAAATTTATCACGAAGTTGCTTAATAACTTTTCCAAGCTTTATGCCAAATATGAGCATAATTGGACAAGGGGAGTGGCACCGCCCACACATCACGTAAATTAAATAACAGCTAATTAAGCAACTATTGGATATATTTTAATGAAATTTGGAATGGAGCTGTATAGTATGTTTTCCAAGCTATGTGTCGAATATGGGAATAATTGGACAAAGGGGCGTGGCACCTCCCACACAACACATAACTTAAATACCAGCTAATTAAGCAACGATTGAATATATTCTAATGAAATTTAGCATGGAGTTGTACAGTATGTTTTCCCAGCTATGTGTCGAATATGGGAATAATTGGACAAAGGGGCGTGGCACCTCCCACACAACACATAACTTAAATACCAGCTAACTAAGCAACGATTGAATATATTCTAATGAAATTTAGCATGGAGTTGTACTGCTATGTGACGAATATGGGAATAATTGGACAAGGGGCGTGGCACCGCCCATACAATTTTCTACCCCATATCACGGCTTTACTGATTTTATTGAAATTTTAAGGTAAAATTGTGTTAGTAATGGAATTTGCAATAGGAGATAAGAGGTTGGATTTGGACAACGGGGCGTGGCACCTCCCATACAACAAAAAATATTATTGAAAAGTAACTTAGTAACTATCGAATATTAAGTGGTCCATGCCACCAACTGCGCCCTTGCACATTTTTTGGGTGAACCATACCGGGTGGGATTACAACTTCCACCAATTGCGTCCTTGGACTTTTTTTGGCTGAATCATACCGGGTGGGATTACAGCTGCCACCAAGTGCGTCCTTGGACATTTTTTGGGTGGCTCATGCCGGGTGGGATTACAACCTGGCACCAAGTGCTTCCTTGCACATTTTTTTGGTGAATCATACCGGGTGGTATTACAACTGGAACCAAGTGCTTCCTTGGACATTTTTTGGGTGGCTCATGCCGGGTGGGATTACAACTGCCACCAAGTGCGACCTTGGACATTTTTTGGGTGGCTCCTGCCGGGTGGGATTACAACCTGGCACCCAGTGCTTCCTTGGACATTTTTTGGGTGAATCATACCGGGTGGGATTATAACTGGAACCAAGTGCTTCCTCGGACAATTTTTGGGTGGCTCATGCCGGGTGGGATTACAACTGCCACCAAGTGCGTCCTTGGCCTTTTTTGGCTGAATCATACCGGGTGGGATTACAGCTGCCACCAAGTGCGTCCTTGGACTTTTTTTGGGTGATTCCTACCGGGTGGGATTACAACTGGCACCAAGTTTCACGGGGGGAATAAACCAACTACAGCGCCATTGAAATTGTCGCAAATTCCTATATATAGTTATTTTAAAATTTTATACAACCCGTGCAACGCCGGGTATGTAACAGCTAGTAATAAATAAATTTGCAACGATTTAAAAACGTTTCCAATAAAAGTATTGCATTTTACTTTTATTGGAAACGTTTTTAGATTGCTGCAAATTAAAAACTAATTTCTAATAAACGTTTAAACGAATTCGATATAAGCTTTGTTTTTATCGACCAGAACGAAAGTAGCTCAGTGGCACAGCGTCTATGTGCGTAACTTATAAACCTTACATCCGGCGTTCAAATCGTGGCTGAGATGACATTTTTTTTTCTTTACTTAAACGTTGGTTGCAAACGAAACAACAAACGAAATGTGTTTGTCTATTTATATATAAATATAGATTTGTATGTTGGAGAGTGAGACTTATATTCGTTTCGTTTAGAGGAAATCGGTGGTAGTGGTCAAGAAAGGGTATCATTAGCCTTTTGAGGTCAGAGCGCAGAAGAAAATCATTTGTATTTATAATGGTAACTTATCTTGACCATTACCAACAATTTCCTCTGGACCAACAAAATATAAGGTCAAAAGGTAATTTTTTCCTTAATTACCTTTTTTTAAATTCATTTTCAAATACAAATGTACCTTGAAAACTGCAATTAAAAACCTTGGACAAAAATGTTCATCAAAATTGGTCTTATCTTATTTTACATTTCTTATTAATACTTTTATATTTCGAAGAGCTTTATTTTCAAAATGAACCGAATTTCTTATATGTATGTTAAAAAATTCATACAAATTCAAGGGTATGCAAATTATTCCCCGTGCTCATATCCTTTATATATATTCATTTAAATAAATCCCAAAAGTGCTCAAAAAGTGTTTGAGAGTCAAAACATTTTTCTGGCTTTTAACAATTTCGAAAATAATGAAAAGTAGGTATTAGTTATATAAGCTCGCTAGTATGCGGTCACGTGACTGCATATTAGCGAGCTCAAATGTGCAAAGGAGTGTTTATCACCCTCATTAAAATGACTCTCCTTCACTTGGTGTAATGCAAGATCCCGTACTAAAAAATAAACTCCATTAACTTCGAAACTATGTGCATTGGTCAGGCAATTCCAACTACATAGCTCTTAATTCTTTCGACGTATTCATCTGACCTTTATTATATTTTTTGTCAATGTTTTTGGTGTTTAAATAAAAATGAAAAGAAAGTGTGTGCATGTGGTTAGTATTTATTCAATATCCTCCATCTCCATCTCCCCCTATTTTGTTATTCTCACTCATTTGCTACGTTATTAAAGCCAAAGTCTAACCGTGCTTCAGTTAATCCATGAACCGTGAAGCTTTTTTCTCTAGTACATAAACATGGCGTCCGCTCGAGTTAATCTGAAAAGAACCGCCGCCAACAACCAAACAGTATTGCCTGATCTACCAGTTATACATATACTCGTATGGAACAGGGGGAAACAACGCGTGTCGCGTGTCAATTTGGTGTGCTGCAATAAAACAAAAATTTCGTCATAGCATCAGGCGTCCAGCGGTTGCCGCCATTGTTCTGTGCACTCATATTGTAATGCTAAATTATTTATGAGGGGCTCTTCTGAGCTTGAAGTTCTCTTCGCCACGTTCTATTTCTGAAAAAAGCAGCATATTGTTTGGTGAAAAATAAAACGCACCAACCATCATTCTTTTTGGTTTTTATACGAACTTTTAGTGAAAAATACTAAATTGAAAGTCTAATATGAGGTCACTAATCAAGCTTTAAATTTATATACCACTGTTGTGGTTGTACCTGCGGCTTCGCATACGAATAAATAAAACAAAGGTTTTATATTGTAATCAACTTTTTCTTGCAAAGCTTCTTGCTAAACAATACAATATTTTGGGTTAAGTTTCTTCACTCGTCACACGTCAACCTGTTGTAATGAATGTTTGAAATGCGTATGCGTGTGAGTAGTCGTACAACTTGTATGAAAATAACCACTACCACAAGTTGCAACGTGTATTGGCGGCAACATAGTCCACCGATTTGATTTCTGAAAAAAGCAAAAGGGATGGCCCCAATAGCCTGTAAACTTAAAGACTTCACAGGCACTCCTTAAAAATCAATATTTTTATTTTACAGTTTGGCCCTCTTTTATAAAGCACTTGTTCAATTTCGAAAAATCAAAAAACAAGAACCACTCTAATGTACATATGCAGTTTTATATAAGCTGAAAACGTTTCAAATTTCAGCGACGCGTTGATGTGTATTTATTTGACGACCAAAAAACAAAAGGACGACTTTTTACCTAATTTTGTGTTAGTCATGAATGGTGGTACTTAGGAAAGAAAAAATGCGCTGACGTTTAGAGTGGGTGAGTTCAACTGTAACTTATGACAACAACAAAAGCAGCGCAATAAAGGACGAACATACAGAAAAGCTGGATCAAAACTACACCGCAACATGAGATGGTATCGGCGATGGTGGAAATGGTACTACCATGGACATCACGGACAATTTTTTCTGAGTATAGCAAAAGAAGATGAATTTAAATGCTTTTAGTGAATTTAAAAATGTTTGCAGAAGTGATTCGATAAAGTTCTATGGACCTTAAAAGTCGGACTTTAAAATTCAATATTTTGAACAAAATTCATTTCGTTGAAGGGAAATTGTGGGTAATTGTCAGTCAGACTACTCCTACAGGCAACCAATTGTAATTTACTACGAAATAACCCAAATAAGCTGAATTCGACGCCATTGTTAATGGAGCACGATGTTAACTTCAAGCCAAGCTATTTCGTCAATGTCATGTCTGTGCTTTTCCCATCCAGTTCCCTTCATTTTATTGTACACTAATGGTTATCCCCTTTACATTTTATGGCACTTCGATGTCCCATACTATGCTTTTTTTTGTTGAGTGAGAGTATATTTCGTTGGATGGAGGAAACTTTTTCTGGCGCATTGCACTATATATTTGTATATACCCAAATAATATTATACAAGAAAAATTCGAATATTTAATTTTATAACAAGTTTCTTGTCCAAGTTAACATTTTTTTTGTACACAAAAGTAGTTTACTATTCGTTGTTGTTGTTGTACTTCATTGAACTAAAACTTTAAACGATTTTTCGAAGTCATTTTCTGTCAGATAAAGAAATGATTCGTGTGACATAGCAGTTCAAGAAAAAAAAGAAGAAAATTGGAGCTTTTCAAAAAAAAAATTGGATGACGTTCGATGTACAGGAGGAAATTTCGTTTATCCAGGCAAATTTCTTCGACGCAAAAATGACAATGGCCGTTTGTTTTGCGTGTTTCATAATCACGACCATGATTTATGATGTTTTCCTTGATTCGTATATGTATTTGATGCGAAAATCTTCTAAGCCACTTTTTACATGTACAGTGACTCACAAAAGTATTCGTAAACTTTTTGGCAACGCAAATAGAATTAGTTAGAAAAGGTTGAACAACGATTAGAAAACCGAATTTTATATAATTGAGAACTTTTTTAAATTTCGTTGATGGCATATCAGCTTCAAATCAAGTCCTAAATATTCTCTTAATATATCTTAATTTTATTCGGTGGCCACCTGAAAGGGGTTATTGCTGATCTTGGCTAAGTGTGATTTGTTATCTCAATACCACTTGCAAAGCCCAACCTAAATATTTGCACCTTGTCAACCCAAAAGGTTCTTCACCTTTTGAACTCCACACAAAACAAACATAACAAAAATGTCATCATTTAGCGACTTTTCTGAAATATAATAATTATCCGCTTGCGTGTTACTGAGATATGTGCGATACAAACTTGGGTGTAAAATTATTCAAAAATAACAAACAAATGCAGGTTACTTTTTAAATTCCCCAGACACACGTCAGATAATTTTTGTGAAAAGACTAATAGAGAGGCAAGAGGAAACAGGATACACGCAGTGAGGTGTGGTTTTGCGACGTTTCAAACTTAGGATGGTTTTTGTAGCCACCGACCCACTTTGCATGACTACTGCAATTCCGGACGAGTGTGCTTCTTGGGAGCCAGAATGTATGTATGAGTGAGTGAGTCTGAGCGTGTATGTTTTGTGGTAATTTGGCGCCCCTTTTTAATGGCATTTGGAATGTTGGAATTAAAATTAGCATTTCCATTTAAATTTTTTATGACGTCGGAATTTGTTGGATTGTTGGTGCCGTTGTCCTGTCAACATGCAAAGAATCACTCCGATCGTTTTTTCGTTTTTTGTATGACAATTTTCATTATTAAATACTTCCATATGCCATAATCATTGTTGATATTTGTAAATTGCAATTTTATAGATGAACTAGTAAATTTGCCCGGGAAATAAAATACTAATTTGAAAAAATTAATGTTTACTTTATTGTGTAATTTAGATGCAAAAATATTTTCTATGCTTTAATATGTAATTTTTTTTATAGAAATTTGTGAAATATGTGAACTTTTATTAAATTTTATTCGATGATGTAATTGTCGTCTAATGTGTAAAGTTGAACTGTTACATTAAAAAAGAATTAAAAAAGAAAGATTAAAAAAAAAGAAAACTAGAGAGTGGACTATCTTCGGCTATGCCGAAGTTGAAATACCCCCACACAGTAGAAAGAAGTACCTCGAACATAAAAAAATGTGGTCTCAAGACCCTATTTTGAGCCAATTATAGGTGGTTTTGGAGCCCAAACCATGTCCAAAATCCATTTCTAAAAATTTCCAATCAAATCCGAAAAAAAAAAAATTGGTCTCAGGACCCCATTTAGACCCTTATATATGTGGCTTCGGAACCTCGGACCATGTCAAAAATACGTTTCTAAACATTTCCAATCGAATGCAACAATAAAAAAGACTTGAAAAATTTTTACCTTTTTTTTCGGTGTATGGGAGCCACGCATAGTTTTTGTCCGATTTGGCTGATTCTCGAACTTGATCTCAGTATTCACGAGAAAAACATGTAAAAAAAGTTTCAAGTCGATATCTCCAAAACTGCGACCGCTATCGTGCGGACGGACAGACGGACGGACAGACAGACGGACATCGCTAAATCGACTCAGGAGGTGATACTGATCAAGAATATATATACTTTTCCATACCGGACACGCCTCCTTATGGGCGTTACAAATGTTGTGACAAAGTTAGTATACCCTGCCACAGTGAGTGTGGGGGTATAAAAATATGAAGCAATGGAATTAAAAAATGAAAAACTTCGGCCGGCACCGGGCTTGAACCTATGACCCCCGCAATCATAGGCCGAAGCTCTAACCAACTGACCACAGCCAGCTATAAAATAATTTCAGCTAATGGCGGTATGGTGAACTCCATAATTTATATATGCATATAAAAAATCATTTGTGAAATATGTGAACTTTTATTAAATTTTGTAAAGAATAGAAAGAAATTTTGTTGGATGATGTAATTGTGTAAAGTTGAACTGTTACATAAAAAAGAATTAAAAAAAAAAGATTAAAAAAAGAAAAAAGGATATCAAGCAATGGATTCAAAAAAAATACGACTGGTGGCGGGCTTGAACCCAAGACTGTCGCAGTCATAGGCCGAAGCCCTAACCAACAGACCACAGTCAGCTATAAAATAAATTGAGCTAATGGCGATATAGTTCATCATGTGTATGTACACTAAGGCATTCAATCCCGAAGTGTTTTTGAAAATCCCGGGATTTCGGTATTTGAAATTACAATCCCGGGATCCCGGGATTTGTTCGGGATTTTCGGGATTAAAGAAAAAACTGTTGCAACAATATTTTAAGCTTAATTTTATTTTAATTCAACGTAGAAATAATATTTAATAAATATTGCATTAAACAAAACAAAATTTAAAATAAATAAAGTCATACAAAAAGTTATTAATTTTAAATTACTATGATCGAAAAAGTTTGATAATTTGTGTGTTAAATTGAGTTGCTTTATTATTTATTTTGCCACGCTGAATCCATTCAAAAGTAAAACACTCAAACGGTCAACAAAATAATTTTATTAATTATATGTACCTTTTTGTCGAATAAAAAAATTGTTTCAATTTGAAAAAATTTTATTCAGATCGATACAAATTTTTTGTTTACTGTTATTGACAAAAATTGTCTTAAATTTGTTGTGTGTGTAGCACTAAGTCTACGAAAGTGAGCTTTTTGTGTTTACCAATTGGATTGAAAGTAAACACACTGCAGTATTTTTATGGAAAAGCGTCGAAAATATCTTAAACAATGCATAAAAATTAAATTTTTTGAATCCCGGGATTCCGGACTCAAAATCCCGGGTTTCCGGGATTTAGAAAACGTTCTGGGGTTTCGGGATTCGGGATCCCGCGATTGAATGCCTCAATGTACACACAAAAATATAGCTTTGATTTACCATTGCCACATTTAAGGAAATAATACTACCAAAAGGCTAGCGTAACAATGTTTTCACCTGTTACGGCTAAACATTATTTCCGATTGTCGATTTTTATTTTCGTATTATGTATTTTGACGTACTAAAACCGAATCTGAATCTTTTATTGTAGCAAGAATCTGCTTTCCGAGAAATAAATTTTTGAAAGTTTTGATTTCCCCTTTTACAATTTCTTGAGTGACTTCTAAGAAAGGTGTTCATTTTGTAGTATTTTTTTTCGGGAATTTTAATTTATAAATGATTCACATTTTTGTTTGTTTTTATGAAATTTCTCACCTTAAACAAATATATTTTCGCATTTGCAAGAAACATTTTTGAGTAAGTTTCGCTGCGGCTGCGGTACTTCGCGTTGATGTGTGCGGACCTTAATGTTGTACTGGGAATATATTATAGTGTATAGGAAAGTGTAATATGGAAATCTAATACACCACCGTAATAGGTGAAAATAGTGTTAGGTGGCTTGTGGCAGTGTTATTTTCTTAAAGGTGGCAGCTTTAGGTCGAAGCTATTTTTGTTTATATATCAAAGATGATTTTTTGTGTGTGTATATACATGAAAGCGTTTTGCATGCGGCTTGATGAAGTTAATCGATATTAGGTAAAGGTATTGTATAAGCATTAGTGGCTCTGGTGAGAAGGCGCTTAGTTCGCTACTTCATCTTACTTACAATCGCTGCGTTGTGGGTTCGATACCTCACCAGGGCGGCTAACATTTATAAGACAAAATATATGTGTGAATATATTTGTAAGTAAGTGGCTCTGGTTCCTTCTCACAACCGCAGCGTCGTGTGGGCAAACCACCAGAATGGCTAACATTAAAAAAAAATAAGGTTAACAACTTAAAAAATTTTTTTAAGTGAAGTTGTAAATTTCGAATCGGTTAGTGTTCCGGACAGACAGACAGACAGACAGATTTATCGAGTATAAAATTCTTATACCCTTCGATAGAGTAGAGTCTGTAACGTTTTCTTAGGAAATATTGATAGACATATGTATCATCATCCTATTCCACGTTACTTTAAATGAATTCTCTGTATTCACTGTTTCATTCTCATTCCATTCCTTTACTAATTTGTTCAACAGTCATCAAAGTTGAATTATAAATTCCCCCATGGGTAAGTAGTGACCGATTCGTTGTCATCTGCACCATGTCAGTTCACTGTAAGAAGAGTCGCTCTTTGGCTGTACTTCGCTGGGGCATCGAACACAATGCACCATCTCAGCAATGAGAGTAATTAAGATATCCACACTTAATTAAACACGAAACGGAATCGGATGCAATTGCTCAATTAATGGGGCACTTCGTTATAATATAAAAATGGACATTACATTGAAAATAATGCCAAGATGTTGTTCGATTTCAGAGTTCAGAAACGGGAATGTTTGGTGCCACAATGCTATCATATTCCATGGAAGCTAATTTCGTTTAAATTCACATTCGACGCTAATGTTGTATTATACGAAAGCCAGTTTGTTACTTTGCCAGCATATTGTGAGTTTGCCTACACAGAAAAAAAAAAGATAGGTTAATCTAACCAAAAAACGTTGTAAAAAAACAATTTTTTATTTTATATGGAAAACACAAACAACAATTACAATTGTTGTGGTTAATCTAATCGTCAAAAAATTGTTAAATGATTTGCCAGCATGGTCGTATTTCGGCATATGATTCGCAATGTCATCGCTCGATGCAGAAATGCAACCATGCCGCAAATATTTCATAATTCTGAAACAGCATGACATTTAATACAAGAGAGAAAAATTATTATATATGGCTGTCTCGTTTTCGCTCTCAAAGCAACAAGTGCTGCATAATATATGAATAATTTATATTCGACACTTGACTCATGAAGTACTTGGTTCCATTAGTATGCGATACTATTATTGGTATTTTAGGGAAGTTTGTATGAAAATTGTTGGGTCGTAATGATAAAAACGTCTTAGAGCAATTGCTACGTGCATTTACTTTACTCAGAGATTTTATTTCAAATCCAAATTGAATGAAAATTATCGTAAAAATTATTAAGTATTCACAAGAAAGTATCCGGTTGTATCGAATACAAAAAAATCGAATTTTCGCAGCACTAGAAGATGGCGTCCAATTTGTTTACATTTTAAATTTTTGATATTTCGAAAACAATTTTTAAAATCAAATTATGACTATGTTATAATTCATTATTAACAAATATTGTGATTTTACGATTTTAAAAATTGTGCAGAATGTTTTTCAGCTCGTTTTTTCCAGGGAAAACATTAATTTCAATATTACAATATTATTGTAAACTTAATGAAATATTAAAATATTGCGTTTTGTGGAAGCGCGTTAGTTCTAAGTAATGAATATTATATATATTCGCAGTAGAAATGATGTTGCCCGACAAATTTGTGTACGAAATGTAAATTATCTCGTTTTTAAAGTCTTGGGCTTACATTAAATTAATTTAACCTTCATAAATATATTTCAATACAACACATCTACAGAAATACCAAACACATCAGCTATCTTTTTTTTGCATTCTTTTTCTAATATGTATCTATTTATTTTTTCGCTCAATTGGATAATTGCTTTCTCTGTCTTCCATAAAGTAATATACGAACAATTTTTAATTGTACGCCAACAAAATTTGATTGTACGCCAACAACTTTGAGTCGGTTCCATTTACAACGTTTCTTGGTTGCTGCATTTTTAATCGTCTTTTTTGGTTAGATTTACCTACTTTTTTTTTTGTGTGTAGAATCCCGCTCTGAGTTGCGGAATTTCGGATGTGATGCATTTAATTAATGAATCAACTGTGTACCAGCAGCATTGAATGAAATAATTGAATTATAAATAAATGTATGAAATCACTACGAACCATTTTAAATATCTTTGTATTGTGAGAACATTTTCTTTTAATTCGAACTAACAGAAATGAGAATTATCCAAAAATCGATGATTATTAATTTTGATGGTTTATATTCAATTCTACGTGATTGACCCATAATTTCAATCAACACAATTTCAAGGACAGACGGACGGACGGACAGACAGACGGGCATGGCTAAATCGACTCAGGAGGTGATGCTGGTGAAGAATATATATACACCCAGAGAAAAAACAACCTAAAACCAAAAATAACCACCTAAAAACAAGTAGAAACGTTAATGAAAGTCTGGTAAAGTTGGAAATTTTAGAAACAACTACGAACAAACTTGTTTTCAATTTAAAACTTAAATTCAAAAATAAACAAACTTATTTCAAAGTTGTTTTCCGATTATTTCAAAAATTTTTCAATTTATATTAAGTTTGCCAGACCTTGATTTAAAATCGTTCAACTTTGTTTCAACGTTGACAACAGTTATTTTAAGTATTTTTCACTTCATTTCAACTTTGCAACTTTGTTTCAACGTTGACAATAGTTATTTTAAGTATTTTTCTCTTTATTTCAAAGTTGTTTCCATTAAGTTGAAAAAATGAAGGAGTAAATACGATCGTACTTGATTTTACTATGTTTTTTTTCCCTGAGTATACTTGTCCATACCGGACACGCCTCCTTATGGGCGTTACAAACGTCAAAGTTAGTATAGCTTGCCACAGTGTGTGTTGTGGGTATAAAAAGTTCGATAACAAATTTCGTGCTACGTGAATGTGAAAACTACAACAAAAAATACTTCCTACAAAACACTTTGTTCATACAACATTCAATACTGATGTATTTTTCAATTTCTAATTTCCTCAGGCAATTTTCGTAACGTTTTCTTTCCGTTTTTATGTCTTCTTATTTTCTTATTTGGGTCTGTGACCCCCTAATGATTAAGTATCTTAATTGCCTTGAAAACGGAAGTGGAGTAAAATATAAGTGTATACAAACGCAGTTCGAATTACAATGAATGTGTTCGATATGTAAGCCAAGTGTATGCGTTTCTTTACTTTGGAGACTTCAAAATGAAAGGCGAGAAAAACTTACCTGCAAAGAAAGAGAAAGAAAGTATTAACATTACTTGAATTGTCATTACAGCTAATTTTAAGTGTAAACTTCAGTTGGAACAAAAAAGAAACATATGGTGTACAGCAGAGGAAAGGTAGCGAAAGCCAAAAACAAGGTTTTAAGCGAGGTTCGTAAAGGCGTGCGACACAGTGCTGCTAAATGCACCAACGAGGTTGTGTGATTTTCAACTTACACACCGCTGCGGGATGTTGCGTTTTAAGAGAACTGACGGATGGCGTGATCTCTGAAAGAATCTCAACACTAACTACAGGTTGGCGCCACCTTGGAAGCAGATGTGTAACAAGAATTTTCTTAAATGATGTGAAGTAAGCAAACCCTTTTATAAATACTGCAATGAGTATTTCGTCAAATATATACACTGAGAAGAAAATGTTTTAAAATTGAACGATTTGGTTTTTAAAATAGAGCTTTGTACAGATTTGTTCAATTTCAAAACACGTGCGCTAAAAACAAATTTAAAAACGTAGTTTTTCAATTTAAAAACAATGTATTAAAATCTAATTTTAAAACAAACTCGGTCAATTTGAACATTTTTATACCCCCACACTCACTGTGGCAGGGTATACTAACTTTGTCACAACGTTTGTAACGCCCATAAGGAGGCGTGTCCGGTATGGAAAAGTATATATATTCTTGATCAGTATCACCTCCTGAGTCGATTTAGCGATGTCCGTCTGTCTGTCCGTCCGTCTGTCCGTCCGCACGATAGCGGTCGCAGTTTTGGAGATATCGACTTGAAACTTTTTTTAAATGTTTTTCTCGTGAATACTGAGATCAAGTTCGAGAATCAGCCAAATCGGACAAAAACTGGGCGTGGCTCCCATACACCGAAAAAAATGTTAAACATTTTATAAGTCTTTTTTATTGTTGTATTCCATTGGAAATGTTTAGAAACGTATTTTTGACATGGTCCGAGGTTCCGAAGCCACATATATAAGGGTCTAAATGGGGTCCTGAGACCAATTTTTTTTTTTTTCGGATTTGATTGGAAATTTTTAGAAATGGATTTTGGACATGGTTTGGGCTCCAAAACCACCTATAATTGGCTCAAAATAGGGTCTTGAGACCACATTTTTTATGTTCGAGGTACTTCTTTCTACTGTGTGGGGGTATTTCAACTTCGGTATAGCCGAAGATAGTCCACTCTCTAGTTTTTTTTAAATTAAAAACAAAAATGGTTTTAAAACTTGATAAATTTGCTTTTTAATTGGTTTCTAACACAAAGTTTTAAAATTTAATGACTGCGTTTTCAAATTTGTTTTGAACGCACGTGTTTTAAAATTAAACAAATTTGTTGTAAGCTCTATTTTAAAAACCAATGCACTACATTTTTTTTCAGTGTAGTTGTGATCAAAATCAAGAAACGTTTAAGTCAACTTGTACGGTGAATGCCATCTTATTCCGCAAAATAAGAACTTATATCAATGCAAAGTGTAAGAACCTATCTTCTTATAATTATAAATTATGAAAATATTTTTGTCAAATATGAATTTTACACGTAAAATTGTTGTTGACATCCACAAATGGTATAATGTATCTAGAAGAAAATGGTGAAGGGTTTTCTGAAGCATTTTCAGAACAAGTCCATACAATTATTTTTACAAAAAAGGCAAATATCTCAAAACAGATAATTTTGTTTTTGTATTTCCTGGCAAGTGAATTGTTGTGTGTGTACCAGAGCACACACAATGTAAAAATTCATTTGCCATTCAACTTGCTTGCTGGGACTTTGAGGAAATTCTTCAACCAGACATGGTAGTAGGTTGCTATACAACAACAAGTAAAAATTCAGTTTTATGCATTTTACCATTCGCTGCTTCAGTGGGTTGGCGTGTGATGCAAAGGAGAAGCAATTGGATTAAATAAAATGCAGAAAGAGTGCTGATGAGGATCCGTGGCTGGATCCGAAACAGCTGTACACTCTGCCAGACTGAGTTTTTGCTTAGTTGTTGAAGTACTCCCCTTTTCAAAATTAATTTTTTGGAAAATGAGCTAAAACCCACAGTTAATACATAATAATTAATGCTAAAAATTAAAAAATATCTTTGGCCGACCATACATAGTATTCTTGGTTTTTGTTGACACATAATTCTTTGTATGTTTTTTCCACTTTTAAAATCTTATTTATTTCTTAACTTTGATTTAATTATAGATAAATCAGAAAATTTTCTTTCAGCAGCGACTGAACTGTGAGGCAATGGCATTGAATTCTCTACAAAATTTGTTAGTTCCTTGAAAAAGTTTTCTCCAATTCCATTTTTAAAACCAGAAACTCTCTCCCACAAAATCTATAATGTCCATGTCACTTTTAAGCTCAATATTTGAAAATCGTAACAATTTACATTGAGTGAGAATTATCTCAGGATCACATTCAATCAAATTTGAAAAAGTAGACACCAAAGGTATGTTTATGCCAAGTTTGAGATGTAGATGGCGTTTGACTCTCTTGTCAAACTTAATAAGAGCGACTTCGGCTTCACCGAAGACGCCAAACAAAGAATTCAATTGTATATCCACGGAAAACCCTACGAGAACCAGACCCAATTCATACAGGAACAGAAGGTTCCGAAATACTTAGGTAATAAAGTTATTTCAGATTCAGATAGAACTTTACTGGGAGTTATAATGGATAAGTCTCTTAAATCCTTCCGAGAAAAATCAAGTAAAGTAAAACATACTTCCAATAAAAATTTGGTTGATAGGCAAATAGTTTTTTTTAGCAGGGTTGTGTTTATGTGTTGCTTAAAAAGTAGTAAACGCTTTTTCAGTAAAAATTTTCCAAATTTTCACAACGTACACAGAAAAAAAAAAGATGGGTTAATCTAACCGAAAAACGTTGTAAAAAAACAATTTTTTATTTTATATGGAAAACACAAACAACAACTACAATTTTTGTGGTTAATCTAATCGTCGAAAAATTGTTAAATGATTTTTAACTACAAAAACAGGTTAGCTAATCGAAAAAAATTGTAAAACTCAAATTTTAACCAAAAAATTTGTAAAGCAAACAAATCATGTTGTTCCTTAAAAATTTTTGTTTGTTCGCCAACCAAAAAAATTGTAAAGACCCAATTGCGGTTCGCAACTCAGCTGAGTTTGGTTGCTTGCGATGTATGAGCACATGCTCATACATGCTCAGCGGCGTGCTTTCGTGTCTGTCATACTACAACAGCAACGATTTTTGTTTTGTCATTCGTGTATACGATCAGTGCGTTCAGCATAAAAGGGTAAGTAAATGTAATATTATATTGAGAATGGTTTTTATTATATATTTTTACATTTATTTATTCTTTTGTTTTTACAGATTTTCGTTTATCTCTTTTTTCATTTTTAGCATTTTAGATTTCCATTTTGTAATATTAAATTTTCTTTCTATTTTTCTTTTTTTCTATTTTTCTTTTTTACAGATTTTTTTTTTTTAAATTTTATATTTTCAGACAATACATGCGACATCATAGTCGTGTTTTGGTTGCAAACAAATAAAAAAAAAGCGTCAAGTTTCGACAAGATTGCAACCAAAACACTACTAATGAATGCATTCATTGCTCATATGCAAATCATTTTTCATTGTACGTGAACACTTTTTCATTGTACGCGAACAATTTTTCATTGTACTCGAACAATTTTTCATTGTACGCGAACAATTTTTCATTGTACGCGAACAATTTTTCATTGTACGCGAACAACTTTGAGTTGGTTCCATTTACCACATTTTTTGGTTGCTGCATTTTTAACCGTCTTTTTTGGTTAGATTTACCTACTTTTTTTTTTGTGTGTACGAAAAATGTTTACTACTGAAAAAGTTTTTACTACTTTTTATGGCCAAAGAGTGAAAAAGGATACCAAATTTGGTATAATTATACCAAAACGGCACACTGATTGAATTTAATTTTCCTTTGCTTTCAGTGGTAGTGAGCGCTTTCGTGAGATATATCTGACAGACGGACACGATTTCACGTTTGAAACCATTTTTGAACAGAGGGTCTATAGAAAATTTAAGCTGAGTCGTATAAATGTTGAGTAAGAAGTTCTGACAGAACTCTAAAAGGTAAAGGTGGAAATACGTTTCACAGTTGATAAATAAGGAGGCAAAGTGGTAAAGAAGAAGGACTAAGTAAGAAATAAAATCCACATGGTTGAGGTTGGGTGGGTTATAAAATATAAACTAGAGAGTGGACTATCTTCGGCTATACCGAAGTTGAAATACCCCCACACAGTAGAAAGAAGTACCTCGAACATAAAAAATGTGGTCTCAAGACCCTATTTTGAGCCAATTATAGGTGGTTTTGGAGCCCAAACCATGTCCAAAATCCATTTCTAAAAATTTCCAATCAAATCCGAAAAAAAAAAAAATTGGTCTCAGGACCCCATTTCGACCCTTATATATGTGGCTTCGGAACCTCGGACCATGTCAAAAATACGTTTCTAAACATTTCCAATGGAATACAACAATAAAAAAGACTTATAAAATTTTTAACATTTTTTTCGGTGTATGGGAGCCACGCCCAGTTTTTGTCCGATTTGGCTGATTCTCGAACTTGATCTCAGTATTCACGAGAAAAACATTTAAAAAAAGTTTCAAGTCGATATCTCCAAAACTGCGACCGCTATCGTGCGGACGGACAGACGGACGGACAGACAGACGGACATCGCTAAATCGACTCAGGAGGTGATACTGATCAAGAATATATATACTTTTCCATACCGGACACGCCTCCTTATGGGCGTTACAAACGTTGTGACAAAGTTAGTATACCCTGCCACAGTGAGTGTGGGGGTATAAAAATTTAATTAAAACCCATTAACCAATGGAACAGTGAAACGATAAAAAGGAGAGTAAAATATATAAAAACCATGTGCCAGGTGAAACGAAAAATTCACTCGTGGCATTTGTTTGGCACGCAAAGCAGTGGAAATATAGAAAGGCATAAAGTCCACGTAATGCTTAAGCCATGATTGACAGAAACACATTCAAACAGACAGTTAAGCGTAAGGTATGATTAGTCATAGAAAAAGTTGTCAAAAGTTTTTAAGCGCAGGAATACATAAAATTACGCTGAAAGGTAAGTTGAATAGGGTCATTTAGTCTGGAACGTTACAAGTTAAAAAGTAACGAAATAAAATTAAATGAACGAAAGGATTGAACAAAATATAAATGATTGTCAATTGGTAAGTACACCCAGAGAAAAAACCACCTAAAATCAAAAACTAGAGAGTGGACTATCTTCGGCTATACCGAAGTTGAAATACCCCCACACAGTAGGAAGAAGTACCTCGAACATATAAAAATGTGGTCTCAAGATCCTATTTTGAGCCAATTATAGGTGGTTTTGGAGCCCGGACCATGTCCAAAATCCATTTCTAAAAATTTCCAATTAAATCCACAAAAAAAAAATTGGTCTCAAGACCCCATTTAGACCCTTATATATGTGGCTTCGGAACCTCGGACCATGTCAAAAATACGTTTCTAAACATTTCCAATCAAATACAACAATAAAAAATGTTTACCTTTTTTTTCGGTGTATGGGAGCCACACCCAGTTTTTGTCCGATTTGGCTGATTCTCGAACTTGATCTCAGTATTCACGAGAAAAACATGTACCCAAAGTTTCAAGTCGATATCTCCAAAACTGCGACCGCTATCGTGCGGATGGACGGACGGACAGACAGACGGACATCGCTAAATCGACTCAGGAGGTGATACTGATCAAGAATATATATACTTTTCCATACCGGACACGCCTCCTTACGGGCGTTACAAACGTTGTGACAAAGTGATTATACCCTGCCACAGTGAGTGTGTCGGTATAGAAATTGGTCTCAGGACCCCATTTAGACCCTTATATATGTGGCTTCGGAACCTCGGACCATGTCAAAAATACGTTTCTAAACATTTCCAATGGAATACAACAATAAAAAAGACTTGAAAATTGTTTACCTTTTTTTTCGGTGTATGGGAGCCACGCCCAGTTTTTGTCCGATTTGGCTGATTCTCGAACTTGATCTCAGTATTCACGAGAAAAACATGTACCCAAAGTTTCAAGTCGATATCTCCAAAACTGCGACCGCTATCGTGCGGACGGACAGACGGACGGACAGACAGACGGACATCGCTAAATCGACTCAGGAGGTGATACTGATCAAGAATATATATACTTTTCCATACCGGACACGCCTCCTTATGGGCGTTACAAACGTTGTGACAAAGTTAGTATACCCTGCCACAGTGAGTGTGGGGGTATAATAACCACCTTAAAACAAGTAGAAACGTTAATGAAAGTCTGGTAAAGTTGGAAATTTTAGAATCAACAACGAACAAACTTATTTTCAATTTAAATAGGTTTAAAATTTAGAAATAAACACACTTACTTTAAAGTTGTTTTCCGATTATTTAAAAAATTTTCCAATTTATATTAAGATCGTGCAACTTTGTTTCAAAGTTGACAATAGTTATTTTAAGTTTTTTTTTACTTTATTTCAAAGTTGTTTTCATAAGGTTGAAAAAATAAAGGAGTAAATACGATCGTACTTGATTTTACTAGGTATTTTTTTTTATGAGTGTATAGTATGTATATCGAATTTTCCCAAATACATACAGAATGCATTCATTTTAATTAACCACAACCAGTATTGCCAGATATTGGGATTAGTCCCCATTTCGCGGATTTTGTAAACGATTTGGGGAGACATTCTTTGATTTGATTGATTTTTCTGGAGATGATATTTTAAGCATGGGGGACTTATGAGTCGAGTACTTGATTAATTTTTTTTAATTTTCGCATATATGAATGATTTTTGAAGGCTAAGAACTTTCACAACGCTTTTCACAACGCTTTTCACAATTCATATCATGCGTTGCGCAATAGGTAAAAAAAACTAGAGAGTGGACTACCGTCGGCTATGCCGAAGCTGTCATTTACCGTGGGCAGCCATTTTATTTTTATAAATTTTTGGGGGTTTTCTAAACAAAAAGTTTTCTAAAGTACTCAAACAAACCCTCTTTTCGCTTTCTCTACATATGCCAGTCGAAATGAAAATTTCGTATTTTTTCGCTTAATTTTTTTTACAGTGAGTGTCCCTTCAAATTGTTCACCATAAATTTGTATATATTTATGTATATGTTAATACTGAATTTTGAGAATTTTTGGTAAATTTCTTCTGCAAAATATTTGTATTATTCTTATAAATGAAAACATGAGACTGAATATTCTTTCAGTGGCGGCATTTGAATACATTCTCAAAGTTCGGAAATGTACCACTGTTTAGAAACTCTTTCAATTTTTCTTCTTTTGGTACGATTTCAGAAAAAGATTTCACCGAAACAAACTCATAAAAAAGTAAATCCATATCAATATTTTTAATAAAAATTTTGTCAGAGTGACTCAAGCAAAATTGTTTGAAAAAATAACCAAACTAAGTTTTGCCTACACAAAAAAAAAATATATATTCGAAAAAAAAAAATAGTACAAAAACCACTACATTTTTGAAAAAAAAGTACTTTTGCGTACTGTTTTGATTGTTTTGAATAAGTATTGTTACTTCCTATAAAAAAACAATACATGTGCTGTTTAAAACAATACGTCTGGCACCCCTAGGTAATACATTTTTTTTAATATCTCTTGTAATGAAACACACTTTGTATAATTCTTACACATTCTGGCAAGACAGAACACAACACACAATTTTCAAATTCCACCACAATTTGTTGTAAGGGTAACCAGACAGTAACTTTTATGGAATAGCTTATACGAACATACGTATCCTTTTGAAATTCACGACTCAACCCAACCCACATACAATCAATACAGCAACTCAGACTCGAAAAAGCTCAAAAGCAGCTGATTGCCAGTCAAGTCAAGTGGGTTTCAAAATGGTAGGTTAGGTGAGAGACTGTGCTGAACTCAGTTGAGTCATGAGAGGATGTGTAAATCATGAGTCATCCTCGTCATCATGGAGTTGCAACAGCGTAGCATAACTCCGAAATATAAACAAATATAAATGAATGTGAAATTTAATTGGGGAAAGTAGTCGATGGAGGTGAGATAGATGGTAAAATATTAAAGTGATAAAAACAAAATAACCGGTTAGTCCTAGCTAACCGAACCGATTTCAGGAAAATAACTACTATTCGTACTATTCAAAAACCGTACTTGTAAGTGCCATATTCAAATAATTTGAAAGAAATAAAAAAAACTAAAAGAAACAAAAGTAAAGAGTGAACTATCTTCGGCTATGCCGAAGCTGAAATACCCCACACATTTTGACCCATTTATAGGTGTGTTTGGAGCCGTGAAAGTTCTTTGCCCGAACTAAAGATCTATTTCCAGATTTGTGTTCCTTCCGTTGCTTAGAATGCAAATACACTTCTTTTGAGCCCTATATGAAGTAGATCAGCGTTCCACCCTTATGTAAAAACCCTGGAGACAAGGGCCTCTTGTATCTCGTTACTTGTCATGTTGTTGTTATTGCTATTAAAAGGGTTGAAGCATAAAATGAGGGAATATGCGAATGTACATGTATTCAAAATTTTTGTGACTGGAATTTATCAACGATTTATGGAAGCAAACAGCCTTTTGTTTTTGTTTTGTGAGGTATTGGTGGGTGTCTAAATTCCAGCAATTTGAAGAGCATTGCTTAACATGCTGCAACTGAAGGAGTTTCTTTTAATGAATTTGCTTTCAGTAAAGGAATCTGTATATAAGTTGTAAGTATTTAGTAAAATTTCTGTTCGACAACCTGCTTCTGTCGACTTTGCTGTTGTGTGTATGAATATTCATACTTATACACTAATAAAGGAACTACTATAGTAGTTCACCTACATGCTTATTTTAAAGAGAAATCATACTACAAAATGAGTACTTAAAGAGAAACTTTGAGCAAAAATTCCAAATCTCATAAGAGTTTAAATAATATTTCGAAAGCTGTAATTTTTTGACTCTTTGATCATGAATTCCTCAATGTTATGAATTCTGTTGTGTAATTGATAATCCAATATGCACGTAAAACTATAAAAAAAATTGGGAGGTTTACAGTTATCCGATTTGGATGAAACTTTGGTACAATAATTTGTGGATCCTGGTAGTTTGGGTACAAAAGTTGGTTGGCGCACCAACAAAAGTTGATCAGCTCACCTCCAGAGTGGATTTAGCCCTATCCGTCTGACCGTCTGTCCGTCCTCTTTTCTTGTAAATACGATTACAGGAGCTAGAAGAAAGCTTGGGATCCCAAATTTTGGATTTATAATTTTTGGGCCCTAGAAGGAGTTGGTATTGCAAATGGGCGGAATCGGTCGACTGCCACGCCTACCTCCCTTATAAGTGAAAATCGTGTTTTTACCGTAATTTTAAGATTTCATCAAAACAGTATGAAATTTTGTATAGAGTGGTTTTTGGGGTCGCTGATTTCGAATTTTATGTCGCATTTTCAAAATTCTAGATGGCGGATCCAACATGGCCCAGTAGGTGTAGGGTATATATAAGTCGGCTTGCCCGACTGAAATTTACTCACTTGTTTAATATTGTACTGATTTTTAAAAATTACAAATTTTCTGGGCTTTGTCCTTAATGACATAAAACTAGAGAGTGGACTATCTTCGGCTATACCGAAGCTGAAATACCCCCACACAGTAGGAAGAAGTACCTCGAACGTAAAAAAATGTGGTCTCAAGACCCTATTTTGAGCCAATTATAGGTGGTTTTGGAGCCCGGACCATGTCCAAAATCCATTTCTAAAAATTTCCAATCAAATCCACCAAAAAAAAAATTGGTCTCAAGACCCCACTTAGACCCTTATATATGTGGCTTCGGAACCTCGGACCATGTCAAAAATACGTTTCTAAACATTTCCAATCGAATACAACAATACAAAATTTTTACCTTTTTTTCGGTGTATGGGAGCCACGCCCAGTTTTTATCCGATTTGGCTGATTCTCGAACTTGATCTCAGTATTCACGAGAAAAACTGCTATCGTGCGGACGGACAGACGGACGGACAGACAGACGGACATCGCTAAATCGACTCAGGAGGTGATGCTGATCAAGAATATATATACTTTTCCATACCGGACACGCCTCCTTATGGGCGTTACAAACGTTGTGACAAAGTTAGTATACCCTGCCACAGTGAGTGTGGGGGTATAAAAATTTTGCAAAAACGTGTCAAAAATTTGCTCTGACGAGCACATGCAGAAAGTTGTCCTAGCGAAAAAACATACAAAATTTCGTTTTGAAAGTTCATCGAATTCGGACAAACACTAGTGTGGGCTCACATATACAACAAGAAAAGGAATGATTTTAAAATTTTGTTTTGCTTTATTCGATTGGAAATGTTTAGAAATGGATTTTTAATATAGGTTTAACGATTAAAAAAAACTAGCTCAATTCAACATAAAAACATACATATTTTTGTTCGAGATATTCATAATACTCAGTAACTTAAGAATGTGTTTTCTTAGACTAATTTGATCGAATTGCTTTTAAATTTTCAAAACATTTGGCCATAACAAACAACACTCCCATAAAAACTGTATTTTAGAGATTTTTTGAATAAGTTACAGCATACTAACGAAAATTTGCTTCGCGACATCATAAAATATAAATTTTCTGGCAAAAGAAAATTGCAATGCCATATTACCTTGTAAAATCAATTAAATGTGAAAAATTAACCTCTGGCGAGTTGGAACCCCCAAAACCCCCACTGCGCACGGGCCTGGTGAGAGAAAACGCCAGCTTGGTATTGCTCCAACTCATCACCACTTTTCAACACATACAAATGTTTACTTTTCATTGGTAAAAGTCGAATCAAAAGTTGTTGAGAACAAAAAAAATAATCATATTTTCATATAAAAAATTTAAAAGTTCAGCTTTAAACTTCAATTTCTCAACAACTACTGATTCGATTTTCTAATCCTAAAAACTATTTCATCTCATCTTAAAAAATTCATCCGCGAAAAACTACAAAAAATCGTCTACTATAAAATTTCAAAGCCATATATACGATAAATTCGCGATTAGGTGATGATACTGTAACATACATTTTCTTGATTATCAAAATGTTTAAAAACTTATTATTGGAGTAAAAAAAAATATATTTTTAAATCCGCTTTTCCAGTATCTTTGCAAAAGTGGTTTGTTTTAACAAGTCGTCAATTATTATTTTTTTTAAAGTATTCCATGATTAATGCGGTTTTAAAAATACAAAAATTTTGTTCTAAAGTTAACTAATGATCGAAGAATTCCAATTTAACTAAATGAAAAAGTCCCAAAATTAGCTGAACCGTTAAAAGTTAACCAAAAATGTAACTTCTTTAAATAACTATTAACTAATTAACTAGTTGATGGCCAGCTTTGTGTATTCATAAGAAGAACCGATTTAAAAATCTGGCCACCCTAGCTATGCTAATGTACACGTTAAAAGTAGAGAAAATGTAAAGCTAGAATAAATGACAACGCGTTAAGAGGCGTCAAATTGCATAAGAGAGACTATAGAAATATATGTACTCGTAAACAAACAAACCAGCGAATTGAAAAAAAAAACAATATGGCAGCATAGCAAGTTCGTTTAAAAAGAGATACATACTTGGAAAAAGAAATGCCAAAAAAAACGATTAAACAGTTAAGTTATTATAGTTACTAGGAACATTTTAATTACACACAGGTGTGCACAAAGGCCGACATACAAAAAGACAGACCGACAACACACAGTGGCACTTAGACGGAACACCTTTACAAAAATGGGCAACGTGCTAGATTCAAGAACGTGAGTAACGTTCGAAAACAGTAAAGGCGCATTTGGGTGACATTAGTCAAAGCGGCTGGCGGTTACTTTTACATAAGCGCTTAAAAGAAACAAGAACATCGAAAATTGGAAAAACTTTTGTGAAAATCAATGGCGCATATTCATATCCGAATTAAGTTCCAATTTAACTGTAGTGCTCTACTTAGTTGACAGATAATGCACTGTATTGACAGCTACTAAGCTGGTACCAATGTTTAGTATCAACTAAATTTGGCTATGAATATGCGCCTAACAAGTAATGAGGCGTTATCAAAATGAAAGTACAAGGAAAGGACGAACAAATAATAATCTGGAGGCAGGTGCAATTCATTTGACACTTTACCGATTGTAAAAAAAAAATGTTACACTTTACTCTTTAACTCGAATTTAGTTTATGGTTTGATTTCCTGTTGTCGCCTCTGAAGTGCATAAGTGCGTAAAAGGAAGTAAGTGTGACGAAAACAAAAATTGATTTGTCAAGCCATATTGGAAAATCGATATTTTCGAAATGAAGAAATCATGCCGAGAATGTAAAAGTGAGTCATCGTGCGAAAATACTCGAAGGGAGTTGTTTAGAGTCATGTTATGAAAAGAAAGAAGACTATAAAGAGGTTGTTTCGACACTTTTTTTACCCCGGAAGGAGTGTTGCCAGATTCCGCGACTTTATTTCTACACTGAGGGAAACAAATCCAGAACTGCATGGTTATGATTTGAAACGGATATCGCTTTGAAAAAATCATCACTGCTCAGAAACAGAGTCAAAAACAAAAAACAGTCGAGAAATGCAAAAATATCGCTGTCTCTCTTCTTTTTGTTCGATCTAAGCTTAAGCAGTTATTTGAACAATAACACTGCCTCAGACAAAAGATTGGTTTTTTATATACGATCGTACTTTTTTAGGTGCAATCCCAATTCTACAGAATAAATTGTATAAAATTGTATAAGAAAAATCAAAGAAAACTTCAAAAATCGGATTTGTAGGAAAATCTATTGATCGAAGGGGCAAAATTATTAAGAATATTTTTTGTCAAAAAACCAAAATGCAAAATTAATTTTAAAAAAATGTATAACGAGGCAGTCACAAAACGATAATGTAGCCGTATCAAATCATTACTATTTCAGTCACAAAACATTACAATTTCAGTCGTGAAATAACAACACTTCAGTCTCAACTCATCAATGAAACGGCATTTCAATTCATCAATGGGCAGTTTCAAAAAAATTTAAACGTTTTGTTGTCAAAATCCGAACATTTAGTTTTGGCTGGAAATTGACAACGGTTCGGTACGTTTTGACAACGTTTCGTTTTGAATTTTTTCTCAGTGTATTGTACATATGATGATTTCATTTCTCCCCGGACATTTTTTTAATTTTGGTTGCCAATTTTGGTTCCCAATAAGAATTGTGATAGTTTTTAGAATAATATTAACAAATAGATTTTAATTTATAAAAAAAAGTGTAATTTGTTTGGTACTGGTACAATATTGGTACAATATTGAATCCATCAAATAAATAAATCCAAAAATGTATTTTAAAAAAAAATCGCGCACTACGCAAAAAAAGCACTAAACTGTCAGTGTTTTTTTTTTTGTATTTTCAGTGCGTATTAAAAACTCCCAGTTAGGGGATTCAGCCCCAGGTATGAAAAATATCTGGTAACACTGTCCGAAAGCACAAGTTCTTCTTTAAGTGGAGTAAACAAATAACGGGGAGTCGTCATTGAATTAAAGATTGATTGATTTAAACAATTCATTAATAAATACACTAGTTTACAAATAATTAATCTTTGTTTATAACATTGTGCAAACTATATTTTCTAAACTAATTTGGGGTCGCTGAATACGAAAATCACAATTATTTAACTAAATCCTTAATAACTTTGTCCAATTTTATCCGACAGCGCCCGAATCGGGAACAGAAGAATACCCTATTGAATAAAAAAATAAAACGATTTTTTTTGCAATTACTTCTGTCCGCAAAAAATTATTTTATTTTACTTCGATTAGAAAAATTGTCAAAAATGGTAGTAAAATCCAACTTCCGACAACGATAACTCAGTCATTTTTAATCCGATCTTTATCACCTTATATTCGTTGGATCCTTATTTTTATTATCTTTGCAATGGTAAAAGACTACATTCAATTAAAATTATCGTTCTTGAAATATTCTCAAGTAAGTGGAGCCATAACCCCAAATTTCGAAAATTGGCAATATTTCGCGACGGCCCCAAAGGAGCAATTTTATACAACTTGTAATTAGAGGAGTTTTTGTGCTGCATGGCCTTCGGTTTTTTTTTTGGAAATCGAATTGCATTATTTCCGCTTAGCTCACTTTTTAATAAGAAACTCGCCCTATGGCAGAATGACGTAAAGTCTTTATTGTTGCGGGGGAGGGGAGCTTGTCGCCAGTTTGTTTAACAGAACCTTTGTTATTCAAATATTTTGAGTGTATGTGTGCTTATCGTCATTTTAGATTTCCGCACGAATAAGTTGCGAGACGACGAGACTTTTTTCGATTTTGGCAAATAATGTTGGCACTTTTGGTTTATTTGAATTTTTGAGGATGGAAAGAAAAGAAATCGATTTAATTTGTGCTGTGCTATCCCACTTTTTATTATAAAAAGTTTCAAGTTTTGGTTAAGAAAAAATAGTAAGTACGCGTTTTCGGTCCTCCGATTCGGTATCAACGGCAATGATTTGCTTTATTATCCTCATGCCAGACTTATTCGATTGTCGCACAGAAAAAAGCTACATATCTACTTTTGGTCGTTCAAGCACCCATATTTAGCCGATACGACATTCACCCCCGATGTAGTAGCATCTACTTTCTGATGCCGCAGCATTGTATATTTGTAAAAGGAATGTAAATATGTTGGCAGCAGTTGTAACAATTGATGTTGTGACATCAGAAGTAGATGCTGTGACAACAGATAGCAGACGTTGTCGACCGAACGGATGTGATGTAACAGCTGAAAGTAGATGTTGCAACAATTCGAATACTTCCAGTTGTTCAGATTTGGGTGCGGATAGTGTAACTGACGAACATAACCGCATGCCGCCAACTCTAATTCAAATCTTTCGGTATTATATTTTTAGTTTCCTGTGCAGTCTAACCTAAAAAGTCAGTAACCTTAAATGTGTTTTTTCTATATCAACTTCATTCAAAGATAGAGCCAGTTATTAACTTTCGTAAATAATAGAGATAAAAATCATAAATGGAAAAATTACAGTACCAAACACTTAGAACAGTTCGATTGTGTATTTTTCTCTGACAGAGATGGGAAAATAATAAATAATCCACTAATTTTGAACACTATTTGCCCTTTAAGGACACGATAACAGCTGCTTTCATACACACAATTACTAAAAGGAAAAACACAAAAAAGAATACAACAACCAAACGCCACCAAAAATAAATCAATAAAACCCCGTCGCGATTCCACACGGATGCGTCTCGCTACTAGTAAAATCAATAAAAATTTTCGGTCAAGCGCAGTAAATGGAGAATAATTTTAAAAAAACAAAAATTTCCTTGATACGTTTTTAATGATTTTAAAATAATATTTGAAGTAGTATGGCAAATATTGTATTACACAAACTTTCAACTGCACATCTTATTGATTTATATGCAAACACTTTAATTTTTAAAATTTAAAATTTTCAAAAAGCTTTAGGTAAACCAAATGGTTGAATGATTTTTGTTTCATTTAATTTCTAACATGGCCCACATTTTTTTTTTGTAATAAAAAACACAAGTTGCGTGTATCTTTCTTTGTTTGTTGTTGGTTACAATTGAACAATACAATAATAATGGAATGGAAATAGCAAAATTGAATGAACGCGGTAATACGAACTTTTATTAAATAATACGAGCCATTTTTTGTTTGTTTCGTGTGGAAATTCAACCGAAGGTTAAACGAATAAATCCAACCAACGAATAAAACCAATTAGTTAAAAGAAAATCATTCATAAGAACAAAAGGAAAAGCGAAGAATCGAATTAATTTTTTTTACATTTTGATCTCTTGTCCAAGGGTATATCCAAGCCCGTTGAGAAATTTCAGAAAGTCGTCCAAAAAGGGGATTTTGGGTCAAAAAGGGGCCAACCTGAAATTTGTTCGGAATTTTACCCCAATATTCCAGAATTGTGAATTTTTTATTATTTTTGGTTTACGATAACGAAAAACCCTTTTTTAAGTAATGATAAATAATTCATTTATTTATTTGAACACACGAGGGGTTTTCACCAGGCCCTGTGTAATACAAAAACAACGAAATGCTTGGAAAAAGAATTTCGAAATTTGACATCTTACTTTTTTACTCCGTTATGCAGGGTTTCGTGAAAACCAATAGAAATTAAAAAGTTAATAACAAAAACCAACATAAAAAACAAATACATTTAAATTCAAAAACAAAAAAAATACTTAAAAATACAAGTAAAAAATGAATTTTTTGACATTTTGATTGGTATTTACATAATGAGAAATGATATGCACCCTTTTCTGAAACACAAATGAAATACGTTTGGAATAATACATATCCTGAAGTAGTTACGGTTTAAAAGGGTGCAGATCAAAGGAGGGGCCAAAAGGGGCCCAAATTTTAAAACATTTCGAACATTTTGAGAAGGTCGGGGCCAGGGCCTACCCCCCACATAAACTAATGTGGCAGGGTATATTTACTTTGACATAACGTATGTAACGCCCATAAAGGAGCGTGTCCGGCAGTATATATGGGGAATTTCCGGCCAAATCAGCCATGACTCAAGGGTGACTTCTTTCATTTGCTTCAAATTTTGTGGGCCGTTGGAGAAGAATGACAAATGAAGAAATCCAAAATATGAGTTTAAATTAGAGATAAAATATAAACTTACTGCCTCATACAAGTGTTAGCCTGTTTTGGCCAACTTCAGGGACCTCGCGGGCCGGACCGATTTGGCGTTATCGGATGAAATTTTAAAGTTAAGAGTTTTGGTGTAATAGCATAATTTACACTTTCGGAAAAGATCAGGCGAATTTTTTTTAGACATTCCACATATATGTATTAATGTATGGTTTTTTTCCAAAATCAAAAATAAGTCATATTGATCCCCTGCGGTGGACATTCGGGTGAGATCCCAAAAAGTGTAGATTAATTAAGTTTTTCAATAATTCACTGTGCTAGTTGAAATGAAGTTTAATGAAGAAGTTTAACAACTTCGCTGGCCCAAAATGCAACGTATATTTCATTTGTACTGTTAGGAGTTAATTCCTTTTTAGACTCAGGCCTCAATATTTTCATAATTGAGTTATTTTCAAATTCGAAATACACATCAAAAGAAATAAATAAACAAAAACGAAAAAGCAATCGAGACGCACCAGACAGCCAGAAATAATTAACACAATTTTTCAACTCTACGTTGTTTTGAAATAAGTTGAGAAACATTATCGACGTTGAATACAAATTATAATTAAAACGAAATTTTCATATTTATTTAAATTTGTTCAGTATTTTTTCATATTTTTGAAGTCTTTTGTTTAAACTAATGTAAAATAATATTTTAAAGAAGCTTTTAAAATCTTGTTTATTTATTCTACAAATAAATTATTTTAAAAAAAATCTCAATGCTGAGTATTTTTTACATTCGCTACCAAAGCGCATAATCGCATAGTGTCTCATTCCAAGAGGAGGCGGTTGTGCTATGATGTCATTGAATTTGTCATGTTGAAAATTTAAACAAGTTTATTCAACGTTTCGTTGTTGTAGTTCTGTTGGTGTTAATTGTGTTATTGTTTCTTTGTGTGTTTATAAAAACGGCATAAATTACAAATATATACCTATATACAAAATATATGAGCATTTTTAAAGCCGGCAGTTTCAAACCAATACAAGCAGAGCATGAACAAAACTCTCATAACAGTTTTTCAAAAAGTTAAGTCAGACTGTAAACTTTTATCTTTTAAAGTTACAAATAAGAGGTTTTTTTGACATAATTTTTAAAAGTTTTTTTAAAAAGACTGAAATGTTATTGAAAGAAAATTACATATCAAATCTCTGGCACCAAAAAGTGTTACTTCAAAACTGTATTTTCAGGGCTTTGGAGCTTAAGTCACATCTTTATTTCTACAGCCACTTGTACACACAAAAAAAAAGTCGGTAGATTTAACCGAAAAATAGGGTTAAAAACGCTCCAACCCTCCAATGTCGGTACGTTTAACCGATGAGAGATGGTCAATTTATTGCACCATTTTTTTCTCGGTTAAGTTTAACCGACAATTGAGGTAAAAGAACGTACAATAACAACAACTTTTTCTATTATTTGAACTATTTTATGTCGAGTTTTGAAGATTTATTTTACCAATCCAACCTACCAGCTCGGTTAAAAAATTTACAATTTTCATACATTTGTACATTAACAACTCTTTTCGGTTAATTTTACCGACACTTTTTTTTCTGTGTAGGGAAGGGGTTTATTTCCTAATTTGATTAATATATGAATGTAACCCAAACAATATTTTTGGTTTGCCTTGTACATTGTTTGAAGAATTGAAATTTCGAAGAGTCGTTTGGGGGGTTTGCTACGCATTGACTAAAAAAGAATAAAATAATTAATAACATTTTATTACAATTCAGAAGGGGTCCGATGCATCAATGCAAAAGTAGAATTGGAAATCGAACGTGACTCGCTGAAGCATGAAACGACGTGAGTTGAACTGAAAAAAAAAATCTTAACGTGATTCACAAACTGTTTCCACGTAAACTGTTCAAGAAAAATGTTCCCCGTAAAATTTTACTATAGGTCACTGAATACACGTAGCAATAAATTTGGAAAAAATCAATATTTTCCCATATATAGGTAATTTTTAAGCTTCCGGATTTAGTTGGGTCTATCAAACATGGTCCGACAACCCCCAAACTTCACTGATCTAATTTTTAGGACTAAACGAAGCAGAAAAAGTACGGGAATGAGATCAAAAAATTATACCAAAAAGCTCAGTGGGCATTTTGAACGGTACATGTACCACGTTTTGATACAAAATGTATACACATTTAGACAAAATTGTATAAAATATGTACTACTTGTATCATAAAAAGGAAAAATTATCCCAAAAATCGTAATTTTTTTAATGGTATTCAAAATATACCGTAAGTCAGCTGTATACCAAAAATTTTATAATATACCACACTTATGTACCAAATTCGTAGTCAAACGTTATCTCCACTTGCTGTTAGAAGTCAAAACAATTATTAAGCGATTAATTTTGGGTGGACCATTCTTGACCAAAATAAAAAAAAAAAGTGAAAAACAAGTTTTTTAAAAAGCAGGAAATAAATTTCCTTTAAATTCAAAGCAATTTTGTTTTCTGCTTTTAGTCGGTTAAGGGTTATATTTTAAAAAACTTGTTTTTTACTCTTTTTTATTTAATTCTATTAATTTAGGAGCATTTTTTTATTTGAAGAAAAAGATTTTTTTCTTGGAGATTACAGATTTTGCTGAAAAATATGGTAACACTGCATATAAGTGAAAATCGTGTTTTGTAAAATATGTAACCTAATTTCACTCAAATAGTTCCACACTTGGTACAAGGAAGTTTTCGCGGTCCCTGATTTCGGCGGATCCAATATGGAGCAGTAGGTGTAGGGAATATATAAGTCGGCTCTGACCGCAGTAATAAATTGTAAAATGATAATTTACAAAAATTTGTTATTATTCATAAGTCATTTGACTATAATCAAACAAAAATCTCAATATAACTTCCAAATTAACAGACGTAAAGAATTTTGTGATTGAAATTTGTCTCTATTCATTTTAAATAGCAATCTGAAATCTTCGCGCCTCTAATCACATAATTTGCTTACTTCACTCACGACGCAACATTCATTGACACACTTCACACAATGTCAAATCAAAAGATCACATTATATTGCTGACATTTGTTGTTGTTTTGGTTATATCATCAGAATATTTCTACAAACAAAAAAAAAACAAAAAGGCCAGAACAAATTAAACCTAGTAAAATATTGCTTTTGATCAGAATGAAGCTGAAATACCCTGCACGTACACTGAGAAAAATAATCAAAATGTACCGAACCGTTGTAAATTTCCAGCCAACACTGAATGCTCTGATTTTGACAACAAAACGTTTAAATTTTTTGAAACTGCCCATTGATGAATTGAAACGGCACATTGATGAATTGAGACTGAAATGTTGTTGTTTCAGGACTGAAATTGTAATTTTCTGTGACTGAAATGTTAATGATTTGAGACGGCTACGTTTTTGTTCCAGAACTTTTTTTTTATTTGTGCAGTTTGGGTCCATAAAAAAATTCTCTACAAAAAATTCTTACATAATTTCAACATTCAAATATTGACACCGCCCACAAGTTAGAAAAACTGCATATTTCTCTGAAATTTTTGCAAAAACTAAAAATAAAACAATGTTGGATTAATGGGTCTAAGTCCGGTGAAGCATAATTCTAGTTGTCTATAATATTGTTTGGATACTTTCAAATGCAGCTAAGCACTGGACTTAGACCCTTCCTGGTGCATAAAAGCGGGGCACTTAGAACCTTTCAAATTTTCAAAACTAAATATATTTTATATTATTTTTTTAAGTAATAAAATAATTACTAAATTTGTAAACATTTGTTTTATCAACATTTTTCATTATATCTGTTTCGTTTTTTTGGTACTTAGACCCACTAGACTTACAACCCTCCAATTACCTTGGTTGCGAAGCGCATCTGCGAATTGTTTCCCACAGGTGGCGCTGCCAACAGTGGTACCACATCGGTGAATTTCTCTAGAACTTTGGTGAAATTTGTTCTTTTCGGTTTACGGAGAAAAATTTGCTATGGGATAAGTTGAACAATGAATGCAACTATAAATGTTTTTTAGGCACAGCAAAGCGGGTCGGGCCCAGTTTTTAGATTTGATAGCTAAATAACTACTTTTCTTTTCTGTACCTACCATCCATCTTGTGGACGTTACAAGCGGTGTGACAAAAGCAATATACCATTGAACCTAGTGTTTAGAGTATACAAAAAACTCGATTGCGTACAATTATGAATGCATTGAACAAACCCAATAACTTACAAAATTTCGAAAAATTGTGTCATACTCGAGAATGTACGGGAGAAAGAACGAATGTGTGCCGCCATTGGAAAATACACTTCCATTGTAAATACATGTTTGCAATTTCGAGTCAGAGCTTTTTAGCCAGCCGATTTCTCATACATACTCTCTGTAAATATTTATTATCGTTCTGACTGTTATGTGAGCATGTGTGTTTATTTATTTTTTGTTGCTAGTTGTAGCGTAGCTTTTCTTTTTTAAATAGCAACTACTTATGGTTAGTTATTGCGTACAGTGATTCCTCCCATGAATAAAAGTTATGAAATGCAAGCATAGCAGATGTGGTTTTGATTGTAAATGTTATACAATATCATTGTGCCCTGGCTGATGGACAAAAGAATAGGTTAAACCAATGTCATCCTATATGTGGGTAAAAAGCTAAAGATAAAGCAAAAATATCCGCCAAAAACGAATTATTTAGACGAATTAGCCTCAGTTTGGATATCGCATACAAAAGATAAGATTTAAAAATACAGCTTGTAAAAAAATCTGACTTTATTTGAATCATCCAAATCCTATGAACTAATGTATGAAGTATCATCAGATCAATTCTTTGACTTTTGGGTATTCCCTGTTGGCGGTCGAATCATTGTGCCCCGGGCGTTTGGTTGTATGTAGTAGGGCTTTCGATCCCGAAGGCTTTTCGCAATACCGGGATTTTCGGGACTCAAAATTGCAATCCCGGGATCCCGGGATTTTTCGGGATTTGATACTTTTACATGCAAAATTAGTTTTAAAAATATAAAAAAATGTTTTTCATATGTTTTATTGCAAAACTGATAGTTTTAGCTTAAATAAATAAACATAAACATAAATTTCAATTTATTAAAAATACAAATTAATGCCTTTTTTTTATTTTCAGTATTTCAGTTTCCGGTTCTTTAGGAAAACACAATTCTATTCAAAATATGCTTAAGTAAGGTTTCTAAAATTATTTTTGCTCAGTTTTCAGTTTTACTTAATTATTTTTATTAAGCAATTTTTTTTGTGCGTTCGCTAAGACTCAAAACACCAATTTTCTTCTGAAATAAATATAAATTTATTTTTTCTTAAAGAAAAAATTTCAAGCATAAACAATTTTTTTTAATTAATTTAAAATTTTTAAGTTTTGTGTTTTCTAACTAACTTTTTTTTCATTTTGGGGTTGTCCAAATGTTGTCAAAAACTATGTTTCTGCTTACACGATTTTTTTAATATTTTATGAGCTATGAAAAGTTGTATTTTTCTTATATTAAACTTTATTTATGGGCTAATTTATTTAAAATGTAGTCCCGAAAATCCCGGGATTTAGGAAAAAATATCCCGGGATTTTCGGGACTAAAAATGGACCGGGATCCCGGGATCGAAAGCCCTAGTATGTACATATCTTGAAAACTAAATTCTAACCATGCCATTTCATCGTTGAAAAAATGTTCAGTTGTAATGCTAATAAAATACTGACTAAACGCGAACGGACTGCATACGGTAGCGGCGGCACAGAAACATATTTTATTTATGTCGTCATAATTTTGTATTCACGACGTTGTCCTACTTCTAACGAACGTACATATATTTGAGAGAATATCTGTTTGACCAAATTACTGCATCGAAGATATATAAAAGTCTTGCATTTTGATTCAATAGAAATGCTGTACAATAGTCCGCTAGCGTTAACATCTCAACAAATCGGAAAAGTTTAAATTCTAAAAATTAGAACAAATTGAATAAGTCCTACCGGAAAACTGTTTTTAACACAACTTTTGATGTTTCTTACATACAATTTTGTAGATTGATTGGCCGAAAGCATTTTTCAATAATCCAGTTAAATCGGTTATAGCCTGAGTTATCCTCTGCTGATCTTGAAATTCCTAACGGATTTAGGGTTGGTGGGGGTATGGTGCGTGATACCTGGGGCATTGCACCCAACACGGACTCGTAGTGGGGGCACAAAAGACCAACGGTCGCAGTGCAAATCCCCCTTTATTATTATTATTATTATTATTATTATTCGAGGTCAAAGGTCAGAACTGGATTACTTTTCAGCGGCTAGCAATATCATGTTAGTATCTTCAGCAAAAATATTCTACTTAACCCTATCAACAATGTTGCCGAACATCTTAACCCGCTAATGTCAGTTTTTAATAGAACCCAAAATCGCCCGAATAAAAAAATTTTGATGATGGCCACTAATGGTTTACTTTAATAAGTTAAGATGTTCAGCATTATTGTTACCAGGATTAAATATAACATTATGGTTGAAGATACTAACACGATAGCACTTACCGTTAAAAAGTTGTTTCAACAAAAGTGAAGTAACATCCTTTGAACTTTGAACACGAATACCTCGCATATTCGAGCTAATCCAGAATTTATGTATTAAAAAGTATGTTTTTCACATGTGAACAGAGAGTAACTGCAGAGAGGTTTTCTGCATTAAAAAATAAAGAAAGAAAAAAAATGACTGTACAAATTATTAATTTCAGAAAACTTGAACTAATTTTACCCACTGGGAACGCAGTTTCCTTCAAAATTAAAGTTTATTATCCAGTGCACACATAAAAAATAACAAGATTTTTGTCAATCTACGGTCAACCAAAAGTTTTTATCGAATTTACTAAAAATTTGAACAAAAATTTTATCCATTTGATGATGAATAGTGTTTTTCATCGATTTGGCTTTTGCTGCAAACCACAAATTCAACAGTGATGACGCTGGGAATGCGGAAATGTGGTAAGCATTCATTCTTTGGTATTGAAGTAGACAGCAATATTTTCGTTGGAAAATGTAATATTATATACTGTTTTTAGTTCTACCGATTTTGACATTTTGCAAAAATGAAAACAAAAAAATCCAACTGGTTTGAGGAGACCAAGGTTAGGTATTTATTTAATATAATTTTTACCATTTTTCCATTTTATTACTTAATAATAATAAAATCTTGTCTAGCAATAATAATAAAATCTAAAAATCTTGCAATTCTTGTCTCTTGCACATAATTTGTCACAGAACAAACACTTGAATATGTTTTTGAAATACATTCATAGTTGCATTATACAATAGTTGGGAACGGTGCAGAGCAGCTCCTTCTTTCTCCTCAGGGAAAATGTATACGGCGACGTTCTTGGCTGGTTTTCTCCCCTCAGATGTAGATTGGAGCCAGTTGGTTAGCTTACGGTAACTGTCAGTGGTGCGAATGGTGAATTTCGCCGAAGGTTTTTTGTCCTAGGGCTTTACATTTGTGCGAACGATTGCAGTTGAATGCAATCAAAAGGGCTTTCAGCGAAATTGTGGCTTTTAAGCATTCATTGTATGTATGTACTTTCATCTGTACGAGGGAAAGAATTAAGGAGTTTAGCCGCATAGAAAAAAGAAAATGCTTTAAGGAAAGTAAGTTCACGTGTAAAACACGCTTGCGAATATCTTTTGTTTCGAGTAAAGTTTATTGAAATTAAAAGAGGTTCAACAAACTGAAAAGGAGGTAGTGGGGTCGATTCAGCATCCCATTAGCTCTATTTTAACATGAATAAATAGATTTTCATGGAAATGGATGAAAATTATATATCAAAAGGAATCTTTCGAATGACCAGTTCGAGATGATTAAAACATGTGACAGACCCATTTATTTTAATTGGCCACGCTGTAAAATTCACATTAATTTTTTTCGCAAAACCTCCATCGCTTAAATACTAACCTGGTTCCATCTTTTTTCTAGAGACTTAGCTAAGAAGAGGGAGTTTTGGCGATGAAATGAATTGGATTCTAGATCTGCGCTCTCCAACATTATGGATAGGTAAGAACTTAGACGTTTACACCTTAGACAGTCAAATAGTTACAAAATATGATTTCTCATTCTCCATTTCCAGTTAATTTCATTAATTGGACGATAATCTCGAACACATTCGCCGCTATCAACAAGGGAATTAAGTCTAGTGAACTATGCAAGCGTTAAATTTCTTTCTGAACAAAAAAACATTTTTTAAACATATATACAAGTGACTACACATCATAATAAAATCATTTCGTACTCGGATCAACCATACTGTCATGGACACTGTCACCATCTTACTAACCTAAGAATTGTATCATTTGTGGATTATTACGCAATTGTGTGACTTCATTTTCAACGCAGATTTTCATATATATACATATGAGAGAGTATAAATTATTCAGTAAATGCTGTTCTTCTAACAGCGGGCCATGTGAATGTATATAAACTACATTGGAATAAGACGAGCCGGTTTTACTGGTTGACGTCGCAACCACAATTCTTACTTAGTAAATTTTATTTCAATTTATTGTAAAAGACTTGCATACACATTTACCATGACTTTGAAATATGTTTAAATTTAAAGCTAATTGAGGGACATTTCGTAACTGTGACAAGAATATATAAACTAGAATATAACTAGAAACTAACTATCAAATAAAAGCTATTTTCAGCATCATTTAAAAATGTCCAACACGCAAATTTTGCCTGTCTGTCTGTCTGATCTGCCTTGTCTATCCGCATGCCACTTGTTTCCTTCATGTTCTTTTCCCCTTTTCGATGCAGGAAGAATGGTTTTTGTTGCCTTATTCTTCCTCTTGACTTAATCACAAGTGTAATAAAATAATAATCAGCGGGAAAAAGCAGGCACTACAGAAAAATCTGATTTCGCTGGTGAAGCAGCAGACACAGCAGCAACAGCAACAGAACTGCACCAAACATAGCACAGACCAGAGGAAAATTCATAGCGATGGTTGAAGAAAGGAGCAGGCTGCATCGAAATGGTAGCCTATGTTGCTGCACTTTCAAGTGGCATCTGTTCAATTCCATCTTTTCTTTTACTTTTGTGAGAGATTGTGTTGGAGATGGTATAAAATATTTCCAAAGTACATTTAGAGAAGAAAACACAAATGCACTTGATGTTTGATTTGATTGATTCATGAGTCAGTCACAATTTGATGGTCTTGCAACCCGTATTGGAACCGGCCTAGATAGATCAAAATTGTCAGCAGAGAGTCAAACAAAAATTTAAAAAATTAAAAAAATGTTTTTTATATGTTTTTTTTGGAAAACTGATAGTTTTAGCCTAAATAAATAAACATAAACATTAATTTCAATTTATTACAAATTATTTAGGTACAAATTAATGAATTTATTTGTTTTCAGTATTTGAGTTTCCGTTTCTTTAGGAAAGAAACGGAAACTTAATAGCGTGGCCCAAAATCTTGTGGAGAAAATTTTTTGTTCGCTGGAAATCCACAATCCCCTTCAAATAGTTTAATTTTGTTAGAAAAAAATTCAGAAAAAAATTTGACTCGGATTTTCCCATAGAAACTGTATGGAAAAAAATTTTTTTTTAAAAAAATTTTTTTAAATTCGGAGTAAAGCTTAAAAAATCTGGAATTTAGTGGAAATGGTATAGAACTTTTCAACGAACAAATCCATGTAAGAAGCAGTTTTATTACGGACCTCCCAACTCCTTCAGGTACAAGAAAAAGTGCACCAAAAAAACATTTTTTTTTAATTTTTTGGATTTTTTTATGGGGTTGGGTAGTCCGTAAAAACCCGTTTTTTGTATGGATTTATTCGTTGTCTACCACTTCCACTGAATTCCCGATTTTTAAAGCTTTCCTCCGAATTTAGAAAAATGATTTTCAAAAAATTTTTTTTCCTTGGGAATCTCTGGGGACACGTGTTAATGTTGACCTAGGATGCCCAAATTTTTTTGTGAATTTTTTCTTACAAAAAGAAACTGTTTGAGGGGGATCGTGGATCTCCAGCGAAAAAAGTAAATTTCTGACCACGCTAATGCTTAAGTAAGGTTTCTGAAATTACTTTTGAATCAGTTCTCAGTTTTACTTAATTATTTTTATAAAGTAATTCATTTTTGTGCGTTCGCTAAGACGGAAAATACAAATTTTCTTCAGAAATAAATATAAATTTATTTTTTCTTGAAGAAAAAATTTTAAGCACAAAACATTTTATTCGTTTAAACTATTTTTCTGCTTACACGATTTTTTTTTATATTTTATAAGCGATGAAAAGTTGTATTTTTCTTGTATTAAACTTTTTTTATGGACTAATATTTTTCTACTCCGATAGGAGTAGTTCTCACTCTACTTAATGGATGAAGGCGGTTTGTAATATACAGTTTTCCATTTTTCTTTTTTTAATACAAATTGGGGACTTGTCTTCTTTGCCGCTTCTGATTCTTCGAAGCTATGATCAATGCTTAAATTTGTGTTACATACCGCTTTTATCCACTTGGTTGTTCCTTATGTATTTTGCCACGCTATATCCGAAAATAATAATGAAATTTTTGCCGCGTGCTGTAAAATTTTCATTATTTTTTTCGTATTTAGCGTGGCAAAATACATAAGAATTTGTCAATCAAGTCAATTTAACACACAAAAAGCTCAGTTTTGTCGATTAGTGTAATCTTTGTTATTAATTTGTTACATTTTTCGTATCAAACCGAAATTTTCGGCGGAAATATCCAAATTTCGGCCGAAAACAATTTTTCGACCGAATCCGAAACACGGCCGAAACAGCTTTTTTTTTTGGCCGAAAAGCCGAATTTCGGTCGATCTCTAATAAAAACCTTAGAAACATTCCAGGGAACTGCAAAGCTGATGAACTCGCAAGACAGGGCACCACAACTCCTACCAGATAAGGTAAAGCTAGGTATCCCGCTCAGCACGTGCAAGCTACTGCTTCGTCTTGATTCCATCGCCAACACAACAAGAAAGATCTGGCCGTTGCTGGATCTGAAGCGTTCTAAGAGACTCATCGCACTGCCTAGGGCCAGCATCTCGAAAGTGGTAGGAGTGATTACTGGTCACTGTTTGATTGGGCGCCATGCGGTAAAGCTTGGGGTCTTCGCTAATGACTTCTGTAGGAGTTGTTTGGATGAGGAGGAGGAGCAGACTGTGATGCATCTTCTCTGCTCCTGCCCAGCACTGTCTCGAGCAAGGAGGGCCTGTTGGGGTCATTCTTCCTGGACAGTCTCGGTGATCTCTCTACGGCCAGCATATAAGGCCTTCATAAGTTCATCTTGAACTCCAAATGGTTTGGGGCATAGGAGAAAGGAATATGGAATATGGATCCTGTGGTATCACAATGGACCTCTTTTGATCCATTGATACACAAGTGTATCGGTGTGGCAACAGCCACCTTAACCTAGCTAGTACTATTTTAAAGGTCTAATCAATACCTTTCAAATGACTACAAGTTCACTTAAATCCGTTAAGTACACTTAGAGAATGAAGTACTCGTCGAAACTAAACTTCAAAAACTTATCCATTTGGATCTTAGACCGAATTTTCGTAAGTTATTCTCAATGGACTATGTGGTTCACTCTGTAGTTTAAAACTTGGTTTAAACTTTAAAGTATTGCAACTAAACGAACTTATAACGTATGAGATTATTCAAGGGAAACTGTGCGGAAAAAACTGATGCAAAATATAAAAGTGAAAAGTAATATGAAAAACTCTTGTGTATGCAGCAGATCTTCGACCACTCGGAGTTTTTGATTGATTTGTTGCTTTCCGGGGGGGGGTTTCAGAGTGAGTCGAATTTATATCTTATGATTGTAAGGTGTTGGTGTAAATCTGCTTCTTGAGAGGCTTGAGAGAGTATAATATTCAATTTATTCTATTTATTGTATTTATCTTAGAAAGTTTCCCGATGCAACCAAATAGATGTATACCATCTTATCCAGAAAGAAATAAGATAATATTTACGATATTGATTACAATATGCAAGGGTGTCAATCACCAAGGAACAAATTTTTACAAAACTAGAGAGTGAACTATCTTCGGATATGCCGAAGCTGAAATACCACTACACAGTATGATCCATTTAGAAGTAACTTGAACATTTTTAAGCCTCGGTCCAAAATACGTTAAAAAAAAATTCCAATCAATTTGGTATTTGGGTAAGTCAGGAAACCGGAACCAAAATCGATATTTTTAAAATCTGAGAACCGGAGCCTGTTTCGAAACCGATATAAAAGCATTCCAACTCGATGCAATATAAAATGGGTATAAAGAAATTTTTTGTTAAATTAGGCCAATATAAATATTTGCGAATTAAATTGTATCCACAGAAAAAAGCTTTGATCATACATAAAAGTCCTAATTTTTTTCATAGCGGATGAAATCCCTTCAAAATTAAGGAAACAACGAAATACTGAATTTACAACATAATATGAAAAATTATGTAGTTAAATTGCACTTTTTTTTATTTTGGTTATTTCAGTTGAAAAATAAAATGTGCGAGGCTTGGTGGTGGGTATGACCTCATTTCCTTTTATAGTAATTATTTACGAAATTTCAGCTGACGTGAACATACAGATGGCAGCATTGTAGTCATAAACATTTCCGAACGTGATTTGTATTAAATTCTCATTGCAAATAGAAATTAATTTAGTTCAGACTTCTTCGCGTCGATAGTAAATCGGATCGACGTTAAAATCTATTTCAAATATACAAACAAAAATTTATTATTTTTGCAATAGCCCACGCCAAACACTACACAGTGCGTAAATTTCCACGCACAGAGACTAAAGAATTTATTTTCGGTATTGGGAACGAATATAGAAAGCGACACACAAAAGTTTTTCTCATACGCAACATACGCAACATAAAATAAAATGTTTATAAAAATAAAAAATAAAAGAAAAGCAAAGAATAGAAAAACTAAATTGTTTGTCTAGCACAGAAGAAATTCCAATTGTCCCATTCCAAGCACCTTCACCATCGCAACGAAATGAAAACGTAAGAGTGTGAAGAACTTTTCAGCGGGAATCATTGATTAGAGAATTGTGGGGAGGGGGGGGTGGGGGGGTTTGGTGGTACAAATTCATTATAAAAAGGAAATGTGAACAGAAATTCCGTATGAATTGAGCCAAACCAACTGTTGTTGATTTTTTGTTGTTCTTGACTTCCAAAAATTAAAGCAAACTAATCTTGATTTGATTGTTTAATTAGAAATAAAATCTAAAACTAAACAAACCTCCTCGGGAATGGGTCAAAGTGGATTTTAATACAAATATAAGCATATAACAGCGCAGATAAGAAATTTAGTGTTAATACTCACGTTGGATCAGGTTTTCCTTCAGCTTCACATTCAATTATGAACGGCTTATCACTTTCCTTGTTCTGTTGAGCAACTTTGAATAAAAGTTCATCAGTCGGCGGCTGTTTGATGATGCGAGGTGGTGAATTTACTAGAAGGAAGAACAAAAAATTATGGGTCATACACAAAAGGAATTCTCAAACAAAATAGCTGTTTGTCATGTTTGTCACTTGCAATTAGTAGAAACTGCTAGCAATCGTAAACTTTAGATTTTAATGTGTCGTAAAGCTTTAATTCCCAATAGACATTAACCCTTTTTGAGGGCGGATACATTTTGCAATTTGAATGGTTCAGCTTTTGTTTATTATAAATGGCGGATGTTCTTTGGAACGTGGTATTTAAAAATACAACATACTTCATTGTGAAATAAAAATTTGGTGGCATATTTTTTGTTGCTAAAAATAAATATATCGTAGCCCACACTGTCATTTTCACACAGTGGGGGAAGTCTTTTTTATTTCTTCCGACAGCACAATTTAATATTGAGTTTCGAAGAGGCAATAATATATTATTCTACAAATTCTGGAACATTTTTTATCATAAAACTTTCTATTGCAAAATGATTTGTTTTTAACTTTTTTATTACAATTTTTGCAACCCAAAAAAAAATTGTTTAACACCCACGGAAATTTTTTGGTCGAACCATTAAGATAGGGATTATTTTGAAACTTATGTAGCAAAAATGCTATGAAGTCTAAAAGGGATAATTCTGTTAGACTGTAAATTTGGAATTAAAACCAAAATTTACTTTCTTTTATTTACAGATTGCATTCAAAGAATGAATTTGTTTGGAGAACGTTTGCTTCAAATATACTACTTTTGAATACAAACCCAAACGAAAAAACAAACAAACAAAATTTGCTCCAAATTAAGTTGTTTTGCGGCGAATCCTTACTATTTATAAAATTTAAACACCAATTCGGTTGTAACGGGTAGGAGCAAAAACTAGACAACCGATTTTCATAACTTTTTTAAAAAAAATCCTATTTGTGCCAAGGAAGTGAATAGGATACTTTTTTTAAATTTATTTTCGAAATGTAAATATTTTATTTTTGCAAAACATTATTGTATGTTGCTTTCCACTCTCTCCTTTTATATGAAGTTTTTGTGCTCTCTCTCTCTTTATTCACAATTATCAGGGAATGATTGTGAGGTATTACTCATTTTGCGGGGAATTTCGAGCTATGTGTGCAGGTGGGGAATTTTTCCATTTCGCTTCTTTGTTGTTAATGTCTGTATTATTTTTATGTGGGCAACGCCACGGCTGAATGCTAGTAATAAATAAATTTGCAACAATATAAATAAGTTTCCAATAAAAGTATTACATTTTACTTTTGTTGGAAATATTCTTTTAAATTGCTGCAAATTAAAAACTTATTTCTAATAAACGTTTACATTGTTAAAATCGAATTCGATATAAGCTTTGTTTTTATCTCCCAGAACGAAAGTAGCTATGTGGCACAGCGTGTGTGTGCAGAACTTATAATCCTTACGTCCCGCATTCGAATCCTGTCTGAGTTGAAAACATTTTTTGTTGTTGGTCACAAACGAAAGTAAGTTTGTTTTAAAAAAATCTTTTTACAAATAGTCGTATAAAAAGTAAAAAATCTGCGTCCAACGGTTGATATTTGACAAAATACTTTTTTTTTTGAGTTCAAAATAAAGCTTTTGTAAAACCAGAAAAAATTTATATTCTAACGTGACTCAGTGGCACAGCGAGTAGACGCGGAACTTGTAAACCTTACGTCCCGAGTTCAAATCCTGTCTGAGTTGAACATTTATTTTTTCGTTTATCCCGTTGGTAGCAAACAAGCAACAAACGAAGTGTGTTTGTCTAATTTTTCGTTTCCAACGAACGGAAAAATTCTTTGAGTGAGTGGTTCTCATTCGATTTTCCATATTTTCAATGCCGTCCAAAGAGAAGCAAAAAGAAGAGAACCAAAGACAGGTCTTCGTCCTCAAGCGTTGTTGTATCATATATCGTTGGAACATATTTTCGAGCAATATCTAGCACGTCTTGTAGTTAAATATCAGTAAAATCGCGCGTGAGTGGATTTCGCTCACGATCACACATGCGAGATCAATAAATCACGCACACTCACTCACGACTTCAAACAACTCACGAACCGCTAAGAGACACTCACGAAAACTCAATAGGGCAAATTAATATTTAAAAAAAATATTTTTATTTACCACAATTTAATAAAATAATCTAAAATATATATTTAAAAAATTTGTATTATACTTTTATTAGATGTATAAGGATGCTAAAAATGTATATGTATGTATATAAATATTTTGAATCACGCGTAACACGACAATATCACGAGTGACTCACGACACGCACAAATTGGTAGACAAAAACAAAAAATATGATTAAAATTTAACTTAGTAATCATTGAATATTGAGTGAATCTCGCCTCAAATTGCGTGGCATAGGATTACAACTGCCACAATTTTGCTAAAATTTTACATTTAAAGTTACAAGTTGTATTTACCATCAACTACATCATCCTTTGTCCATCACCTGATGGGGTTGGGGAGTCCTTATAAAACAGCTACTTAGAGGGATTTATTCTTTGAAGAATTCTCTACCATTTCTACTGAATTCCCATATTCTATGCTTTACTAAAAATTTCTAAAAATGCTTTTCAAAAAATACCATTTTTCTCGTGTTAGTTTTGACCTAGGAGGTCCAAATTTGTTTGTAAATTCTTTTATTATTTGGAAATGCTTATCGGTCGGGCTCTAAAAATTGGTATACCATCGGTTTGTGTGTACGAAAGACTGAAATATGCATAATTAATTAAGTACACAAACACTCGCACACAATTGTGTTGAAATCTTGCAGTAGTAGCAAATGCAACAGAAATTCAATTGGAAATCGCAATGGTTAAACTATCACACGAAATCTAAAGTAGACAATGCACAATAGATTCATTTCGTAGAGTGTACGTCGTACAATATGCCAGGGTAATAAATCCCACAGACAAGCCCCGTGGAAAGGCGGACAGACAGACAGTTGCTGAATGGTGGACTGACGATTTAACGACCGAATGGATGGGCAGATTGGCATGCGCATATTTCAAAGCCGAACTAACCTAACATGAAAACAATTCCATTAACAATTTAATCCATGCCAGCTGAATGCATTGAGATTGAGTTCAAACTAAATTCATCGAGAAATATTATGTTGAGTTCGAACTTTCACCAATGAAAAATTCATGGATGAATGGAATGAATCATCGATGTGAATTATTCGGTTGGATTGGGGATCGAGTTATATGTACACGTATACCAAATGCTAAATGCAATTTCAATTGAAGTTGGATGTAGCTTAAGCAATATAACAAAACTTAATTTTTCATCATTCCATTTCCTATTCATCTGCTTTAAAGCAAAGATGGCCAAAATGTTGCTCATCAGTAACGCGGCTCCGGTGTAAGAGTATATATATACGACGACGCACATTGGGATATAATTCAATTCTAGATGGACGAATTTGAAACCGTGGTTGATGTACTTGAAACTTAACTAGGGGGTTTTACGAGGTCGCTAATACCAAATTTGATTTCGAAATAAAAAAAATTCAAAATAACGAATACAATATGATGAATTTATGTACATCAATTAAAATATATATTAAGTCTATAGAATTTTATTCCATCCAAACGTGCGACACTAAAAATTCTACTGCCATCTCTGATCTAAGGGCAAATACTCAAACGTGACAGCCGAGTATATTTCAATGGAATTAAAGCTTTACTTTTCAACGCTTTTAGTGGATTGGTGGTACTTACTCATTGCAGTTGTGGTGCCTACAACGACTACCAAAAGCAAGGCCAGCGTACAGTGTTGCCGCCCCATTTTGTGTGTGAGTCTTTTTGGCTTGGATCCAAACACTCCTCTGCGGCGACGATGTGTTGTCCTGCTGACTGATGTCCGGAATGTTATTTATTTATATTTTTCTCAGGCGGACGACAATGATATTCAATCCGTTTGAAGTGTTTTACACGATGAAAGGAAAATGTTCTTTATGCATTTATGCAATAGTAATAAATTGGAAAAACGACACCTAAGGGAAGAAGAAATTATGTCATTTATCTGAAATGAGAGAAGAGAAAATGCCATATTGAAAACCAGTGAAAAACAATTCTAAACAAATTTAAGTTCATCTAAGTTAATAACGCGGCGATGCTCGGACTTGTACTAACAATATTCACAACATCATCGAAATTCAAAATATCAACTCAAGCGCATACCTTTTTTACAATAAAAGTTTATAATTTGTGGAAAATAGGTTTATTTGGGTCAGTTTTATTGCTTGTAAGCCTGAAAATTGGCGGATTTACTGGTCGCACCCTATGCTTCATTTAGTAATATGGCCATTTTCTCTTAGATTATACAGCATCTATTTGCACTGTACAATTATAAGTCAGTCGGTCAATTAATCAATCATCATTCAATAAATAAACCAATTATCGTTTTACCAAGTTTCGTATATACATTCAGTCAACTTTTGACTTTGGTATAAAGTATTAACCGATTTTGGGCTTATGCGTTTCACAAAAGAGCGATGCCGATCCGAATCCGATGACAACCTTTTGTGCCGATACTGAACGAATAATCGGTCGATCTCTATAGAAACTAAATGCAACTAAATAACAAATTGTTGGCGATGACAAGACTAGAGATCGACCGATCATACGATCAGAACGGCCCAAAATGTTGTCAACGGATTCGGGTCGGCATCGGTCTTTTGTGAAAAGCATAAGCCCAAAATCGGTCAATCTCTAGACAACATGACGCTGAATTATTACATAAATGTCACAGTGTTTATTTTTAGGAGGAGACTCCACTCTAGCCACTTTTTGTTCCTGAGGTGGTCCAATATACCTACATATTATGGATCAAATTCACTTCAATTACACTGCAACTGCAATAAAGTCTATGCTAGTCCATTTACATAAAAAAAGCAACAGCAATGAAATAAATCGAATGCAAATAAACGAAGAACAAATTAATTCACACAACTATGTGAAAAAGCAGAATAGTGGGCTGATAAAAGGTAACAGAGGAAAACGCATCAAATATGTAACAACTTGTATGAATCTTTCGGAAGAACGAAGAAAAGGAAAAGTAGAAAGAAAAAACATGAAGAACACGTTAATTCAATTAGTGCTAAAAGCAAAATGGAAAAAGGCTTACGAACGAATTTCTTCAATACGCGATTCAAATTCAGTTAGAAACGAATCAGAACGGTAGCGAAGTAGTATATACGTTGAAATTGTTAGTCATTTTGAAACAGTTTGGAGAATCAATAAAGAATTTAACTAAATAAATATCTCAAAGTGAGGTAAAGTGTAGAATACAAGTTCAGTGCATATACAAGAATACAAGTTCTTGGCAAGCATCGAAGAAAAGTCACTTTAATTTGATATTGATCCAGAGGAACGGACCTAAAATGGATTTTAGAAATTTGTGTCAAAAAATCAATGTGGATAGCATCAAAGGTAACTTCAGTATCGAGTAACACAATTTGCAAAACAAGAAAATCAATATTCTGCATAATTACCATTTTCATTTGCCCGTTAGACGTCATTGAAGATGTCACTGTGTGCTAGTAAAAGATATACGTATTTTTCCATTACAGCAAAACTTCCACCAATGCCTGCAATGCCGCAAATCAAGTTGCCAAAGTCAATACCAAAATTGAAATCACGTAAAATTTTCAGAAGCTCACGCGAAGATGTCAATAACAGTGTCTCACCCAAGCACCTACCAGCACCTCCACAACAATTGGCTCCACCAATACAATCGGCTAATTTCATAAATCGCACGCCCACGCGCATCTCCACCATTTCATCGCTGATGCATGAAGGTTCGCTAGGCAATCAGCGAAGCACTTATCGCAGCGCCTGCAGCATCGAAGACGACTATCCCTCACCCACGCAATATAAGAGACGGAGTGGTGGATCGGGTCCGATTAGTCCTGTACGACGGCCGACTGATCGGTTCGATACCCCCGATATAACGGGATCTAGGAACGAGGTCAAAATGTCTTTAACTGAAAGGATGCAAAAAGGCTATAAGGACTTTTCCGAATTTCGCTTCAAACACATTTTTACTAAAAAGACTGTGGTACGCAAAGATATCATACAAGTGGATCAATATGTACAGCGCTACGACGAGGAACGCTTGCATGAGGAGGAGGAAGCGGAACGACGTGATCGTGAGATAGCAGAAAATTATAATTTCAACTTTAAAGTGTCACGTCAAAACACCGGACACTCGAACAGTGTAAGTCCAAATGATTCACCAGAGAAGATCCAGCTACCGAGCCGCAAAGTGGGTAAAAGTGTTAGCCAGCAAAGTGGCGATGAGAGCGGAATGGAAGATTCGCCCCCCAAGCGCAAGCCAGGTATAGCATCTACACGATTCGCTAAAGTGCGTAATCCTCCATTAAAACGTAGCATGTCTGAAGATAGTAATATCGACTCGAATGACGAGGCTGGAGATGAGGAGCAATTAAACAATCCAGCGCCAAATTCAAGTGCGCTTTGGTCAATTAAAGAAAACCGCTCTGCGGTTAATGTTAGTCCCAAAACGGGTAAGAAACCGGAAGCTACAAAAAAAAAAGAGAATGCATATAAAGAGCGTTTGAGGCGTTTGACAAGTTATGTGTCCTCTCACGATGAATCGGGTGAAGAATCTGGTGCTGAAGGGGCAGCCAGTGCATTAACCAAATTACGCGGTCTTGGCAAGCGAAATAACGAAGAACGCGAGGTGACGGCAGAGAAGAAACGTAAGCCACCTCTCACACCACAACAGTCGGAAGATAGGGACGAGGGCAAAGGATCACCGGCAACTGAAAATACTCTGAGTACGATCAAACTGAATTTGAAGCGTTTCCAAAAGTCTATGAAGCGTCAACCAGCTTCAACTACAGAAGACTCGGAAGATGAGGAGGCGGCTACAGAAAATAAGCCAAGGTCAAAAACTGAAAAGTTGACTGCCCGTTTAAGACGTTTTAAATCACGCGATGTTTCTTCTACAACCGACTTAGACAATGATACGGAAGATAAAGAGGAGAGTGGCAATAAGACTCCTGTGCGAGCAGCCATAACTGACAAGCTACAATCATGGAAGAAGAGTTTCAAGAAGAAACAACCAGAAGCGCCCAATCCAACGGATGATGTGCAGGACTGTTCTCCCGACAAGCCTAAACGCTCAGATACGTTAATCAACAAGCTAAAATATATACGCTCTAGAAAGAATCCCAATTCGAAAGAAGATCTTGATGTTGACGATGATGAAGATCAGTCTAAAAACAAAGACACCACTACGCGTAAGTCTTCCAACCTCGAGGAGAAATTCGTGCAGGTCCGTCAAAGAACTATGAAGAAAGTGAATGAAAAAATGCAGCAGATCAAGTTTTTTCACAAATCACAGGACAATATTGAGAACGAAAACTCGAAGAAAACGCAAGATAGCGATGAAGGCGAACTACCAGTTGACAATAGGCCACCAATTGCGAGACGTCCTATTCACGACCGGCAAGACGATGAGGAGGACGATATTGAGGAAATTAACAACATTCAAAAAGACTATGTCAAACACAAGGCGCAGGCCGTTTGGACCACGCAACCAATTCTATCGGAATCGACGGAATCGGACACTGATGGCGAATTTCCGCGCGTGCTTATCCATCAAGACAACTCTGACTTATATGAATCGACATTGATCATAGCTGTAACGAGACCAGCGCCACCTTCGCCTTCACCTAAAATTACGGAGATTGTAGAGGGAAAGCCACCGCCCAAGTCGGTTGAATGGAAACAAAATCGAGAGATCATTTCAGGTTTCCTGGAAGTAACGCCACCGAACAGGACAACATCTTCAGCAGAGGCTATAGTTCTGGGCGCACGTGGACATTCACGCAGACTGTCTATGGACTCCAATTCGGATTCCGATTCATGGATACCAGAAAATGTACGCAACAAATCACTGAATGGCCAAAGCAATCAAGGTTCACGACGTACTTCCGTAGCGGGTCTAAATAGTATTGTGGAAAACGAAGAGCCATGGAAAGTGCACAGTATTTATCCAGGTGAAAAGTTGTTCAAAGCGAAGAGCATTGACATATTCGAAAATATTGCAAACAAGGGAGGTTCTGGTACCGTCTTCGAAGACTTCGATGATGAACTAAAAAATGAGCCAGTTGTGAAAATTGCTGGTGATTGTTATTTTGACAGCTTCGAAAAGGATAGCAGCGAAGATCCTGATCTCGCTGATGATGACAACTCCTCGAGGGTAACAAAAATATTAGTGGAAACAATCAGAGAAGAAAGTGAAGAAGATGTACAGCATAGTCAACCATCACCAAATATGTCTAAAGAACGAAGAGAATCTGAAAATATATTACGACAAATTGGCAATAGTCGCGAAAGTTTAGTGGCCAATTATGACGAAAACGAAGAAATGTCATTTGACGATATAGAAGACGATGAAGAGGAAGATGAAGAGGAAGAAGAAGAGGATCGTCCACCATCAGCAGCTCCTTCGCCACCACCTACAATGTCTCCGCCACCACCACCTCTACCGCGAAGAAAACCATCAATACGCATCTCGGAACCAACGGAAATGGAACAACCTCCAATACCACCAATTTCTGCAATCAAGTCACCTTTAACTCAAAGCAAACCCCTGTTACCAGTTGCAAAGCCCCTTCTCCCAGTTAATAAGCCAATTGTACCACCATCAAAACCACCACCACAAATACCAGAGCGCACCGCCTCTATGGCACGTATAGCCAAGCCTTTGGTCAAGACTTCATCTTTACGATTAGCCTACAACGAACAGGTTAAACCAGGAGACGTGGGTAAGGTAAATAAATTAATTTCCCGTTTCGAGCAGCCACAATCTCTGGATAGGCCGAGAATCATACGAAGGAGAGTGGTGGACTATGAAGAATCGGAGGAATACTCCGAAGAAGAAGACGACGATGATGATGATGACAACAGCAACTACGACGGCGAAGAAAAAGAAGATAGCCATGACGCCTATGAGAAAGATGATCAGAATATTAACATAAAAACAGAACGTGATATGTCATCTACACCAACCAATACACCACGAACAACGAACTCCAACGAGCTGAAAATGTGTATGGAAACGAATCAAGTTTCACCTGTAAAACGAGTAACTTCCAAGCCCCCCACAAGTATTAGACAAAACAAATTCATTGTGCCAACTGTAGTCACAACGAAGGATGAGGAAAACAATACTGAAATTCCTACCCAGAATTCAGGTCTTAAGTCACCACGGAATATACCAGAAATCTCTGTGAATTTGGACAGAAAAAATTCCAATTTTAGTGGCCCTAGTTCGGAATACGGATCACCTTTAGAGTACCCGTCGAGTCTAAGGAGTTCCACAGAAACTACACCCATACCAGAGAGGAAGCAAGACACACGAAGCAGGACATGCCGTGGCAGACGGTCAATGACCAGAGACGATGACAATTTCTATTCTTTCGATAGTGATGAAGGTAATGTCGATAACAATCTTTTCTGAATATAAAAGTAAACTTCATTAACGATATTATTTGTTTTCAACAGAACACAGTTACTATTCGATAAGTTCAACCGGCAGCAGTCGTTACGTAGTGGAGATTTAAATATATTAAAACTAAAAACATGAGTGTATAAATGTGTATGTGTAAATTGTGAGAAATAAAAAAAAAACAATAAAAACTCGAGAGTAAACATTTAGATGAACCTCGGACATAAAAAATGCTGGTCTCAGGACCCCATTTTGTGCTTTTGGAACTTGGACCATGTCCGGAAATCCGTTTCTAAACATTTCCAATCGAATGCACAAGTTCGTCTCAAGACCTCATTTGACCCATTTTTATGTGCTTTTGGAACCTGGACAATGTCCAAAATCTGTTTCAGAACATTTCCAAACGATTCCCGAAAAAATATACAACATGGAGATGGAGAAATTCGAGGCACACAGCGTAATAGAATTGATTTTAGTCATAAATAAAAAGGCTGAATATAAAATCAAAATCCGTAGTCATGACTACAAATTTTAAATTAAGTTTTTTTTTCTTAATGGATCAATATTGTGTAATACACATTTCCAAAAATTTTCTATGTGTAAAATTGCCTGAACCTTAGATCTCAAGTTCGAATCCTGTCTGTGTTCAAAAAGATTTTATTTAAAAGAAAATTATATTAGTTTTTATAAGGTGCGTTTCATATTTATAATTATGGATAATTTTTTTTAAAATGTTCAAAAAAAATTATCTACACTAAAAGTACTCTCTAAATATGCTGTAGTTGTTGTTGCAGTTTTGTTGTTGTTGAAACTACAATTTTTTTTATATTTTACGTGTTTCATATTTATAAGGTCACTTTGAAAAAATTGGGAATTCTGTTCTCAAACATGAAAACCGGTAAAAGGTATTTTTGTAAGTGATCGCCTTGATTTCGAATGACATTAAAAACATGAGTTTACATACCAACTATTAGATTTTTTAGAGACCGACCGACATTCGGTTTCGGTTTTTCGGCCAAAAAAAGCTGTTTCAGCCGTGTTTCGGATTCGGCCGAAAAATTAAATATCGTTTTCGGCCGAAATTTCGATATTTCCGCTTTTTTGGTCGTTTTGTATGGCAGCCCCGTTGTGTCAAAGTGAATATACCCTGCCACAGTGTGTGTGGGGGTATAAAAAGATGTCAAATATAGAGCACTAACCAAAATAGAAAGCAACAGTGTATGAAGGCAGCGGCAATGCTCCAAAAGGCAAAAGCGCAATGCAAATTTTTGCTTTGTCATCTGTAAAAAATTCTGCCTAATACAATTTTACAGCAGTAGAAACTATACCACTTTTTTCTTGGGTCGTTTCTTTAGAGCGAAACGAAGCTTAACGTTGCACTTATGTAACGTTAAAAGTAACTTCATTTCGTGCAATTTTTGTTTTTTTTATTAAAACTTCTTTGTTAAAAGCTTTATGAATTAAAGTATGCTTATAACTTGATTTTGTTTTTGAATATTAATAAACTTTTATGTTCGTATTACAAACTATTTTTAATTATAAAATTGGGACATTTTAGTGTTGGTACTTTTTCGACAGATTTGGTACTATTTTTGTTGCCTTTTTGTACAAAACGGAACAACCCATATATCATCCCTGCTATATTCGTTACCAAACATTACTGGGAATATTTCCTAATAATTAAAGCGTTCAGTTCCATAGTGAATTATGTCTATAAATCAGAGTTTTGGCACCGAATAAATGACCATCTTTAGAGTTCGGATACACACCAAACTCATTTTGGTAAGATATGGAATAAATCCACTATAAAACTGGGCACCCCAAAACCCGGTAATTTGTTTGAAGAATATGAATCATATCTAGCAAAATTTTCTAAGGTAAACGTCAGTTGGTCCAAGTGTGTACTGGGGCTTTTCCACTGCCAATGGTGGTTTCATTACATATTACCGACAACCATTAGAGCTAAAAAGAACGATTCTGCTTACATTGGTCCTCCGCATTTCCTTGAATTTCTTAGAAAATGCCAAACCACTTTGCTATTTAAGAGACTTTCGAGGAATTTTGACCAAAAAACCGCCTTCTATGAGATTATAACTGCACTCTCAGAAAGTTTTAGCTCGTACCTGATTTGCATGGAGCTGATAGTAAGATTATTCAGCTATAATTTTGCTCTTTTGAGCACCTGTTTCGTGGTAATTTATCCATTTCAGTTGGCAGATCTACAAAGGATATCTTGAAGGATATCTGGTCGTTATCTTTGTCCTTGTTCATGTCCTTATCCTTTTCTCTCAATGCTTTTATGGGCAACTGTTTATGGGCAATTCCATCGACACTGACTCAATGGTGATTTCTACGATTTATTAAATTCGATAGAGGAGCATGACTAATGAAGAAATCCACAATATTAGCTTTTTTTCATGCCATATTTTGGATTTTACAATAAAAACAAGATAAAAGTATAATTTTCATAATAATTAAGTATTTTAAATCTAGTTTGAGTAAAAATTCTAAAAAAAAAAAAAAAAACTTGTTGACAATTTTACGGCCTTGCAATTTTTATACCCCCCCACACTCACTGTGGCAGGGTATACTAACTTTGTCACAACGTTTGTAACGCCCATAAGGAGGCGTGTCCGGTATGGAAAAGTATATATATTCTTGATCAGCATCACCTCCTGAGTCGATTTAGCGATGTCCGTCCGTCCGTCTGTCCGTCCGCACGATAGCGGTCGCAGTTTTGGAGATATCGAAACTTTGGGTACACGTTTTTCTCGTGAATACTGAGATCAAGTTCGAGAATCAGCCAAATCGGATAAAAACTGGGCGTGGCTCCCATACACCGAAAAAAAGCTAAACATTTTTCAAGTCCTTTTTATTCGGAATGTGTGGGGTTATTTCAGCTTCGGTATAGCCGAAGATAGTCCACTCTCTAGTTTTTAATGTAATTTTGCTTTAGAACAATAATTTGGCATATTTATAGGTGGCTTGGATCCCATTTTTAACTTTTTTTATGTGGTTTTGGAAACTCGGACCCTGCCAAAAGTCTATTTCCAAACTTTTCCAATCGAATACAGCAATAAAAAAAATAGAAATTTGAGTTTTGGTCCGATTGGGCTGATTCTCGAACTTGATCTCAGTTTAGAGGAGAAAAACATGTACCCAGAGTTTTAAGTCGATATCTCCAAAATTACGACCGGTATCGTGCGGACGGACAGACAGACAGACGGACATGGCTAAATCGACTTAGGAGGTGATTCTGGTGGGCGTTACAAACGTTTCGTCGAAGTTAGTATACCCTGCCCCAGTGTGTGTGGGGGTATACAAATGTATGTTGTAACTGTGACTTTTGGGATAATTTTGCATATTAGAATGCGAGGGGGTCACATAAAATGTAAAAAACTAAAGAGTGGACTATCTTCGGCTATGCCGAAGCTGAAATACCACAGCACAGTATAATGCATTTAGGAGTACCTCGAACATAAAAAATGTTGGTTTCAAGACCCCATTTTGAGCAATTTATAGGTGGTTTTAGAGATTACGGATTACGTTCAAAATACGTTTCAAAAAATTGCCAATCCGATCAACCAAAAAAAAAATTGTATCTCAAGATCCCATTTTGACCCATTTATATGTGGGTTTGGAAGTTCGGACCAAAAAATCCATTTCTAAACCTTTCCAATCGAATAAAGTAATAAAAAAAGATTGGCAAATGTTGACCTTTTTTTCGTTATATGGGAGCCACGCCCATTCCGATTTGGCTGATTCTCGAACTTGATCTCAGTATTGGACGTTTCAAACAGGATATACGAATACTTTTACTCAGACCAAAAATACACAGACACGACTTTAATATTAGGTTAACAGAAACACATAAAAGAGCGACGAAAAACCAATTAATACAGGGAGACGTCCAACGCGGAATGCAATTCTTAATAATTTCCATTCAATTTGGAGTAGGAAACGCAATCATACACAACCCGTGCTGTGTGCCAAATGCATTTTCGGACAAATTAATGTCGGTAGCTCGGACACGGTCTACCACTACGTGATTGTTTATCGATACTTTTGCATTGTGTATTGTGTTGATTACATTAGTTACGCTGTGCTGTTCATTAGGGCTTCCCCTCAAATTTCGATTGAAGAGTTTAAATTTTAACTTTGTGACGCGATATAGCTTGGAACTGGTTCTTAATTTATTTAATCTTAACTACCCCCTATTCGCAGTGTGTTCTTGATTCTGATGATTGATTTCACTTACGGTTGCCAGGGGTTTCCTGCCACTGCGGAATGGCGTGCCCTCATAACCGTGACTGACTACTGTAAACTACCCGCGCTTGCGCCAGATGACGCACAAACAAACGAACAGAAGGGTGTTTTGGAAATCGAATGCGGATTGCTGGCGTTATTGTCCTTAAGCGTATGGCCTGTTTCGGTTTTTCTCGGCCTGCTGGTTATTTTGGTAATATGGTGGCACTATGGTGGATCTGACAATAGTGTGGAATATTTTTAATTGATAATTTATGTTAATTAATTAAATGCAACTGTGTTAAGTTGTAAAACATATGGAACGAAGAGTGAAGAACCAATGAAACATTTCTACGTAGCTACCATTAAAGATTCAACTAAATTAAGTGAAATTTTAGCCGAGTCTCGTGCTGAATCATGAACAAAATTTGGTATTGCACGAGGGTTGAGGGTTCCATTCACTGATTTCATTTTACTTTCCTTTCCATTTTTGTGATATAGTTCATTATTGTCTCTTTACTAATGGACGAACGCATTTCGCTCGTTTTTGTTTGTCATGCAAACAGAGCTGCAATGTTGGGTTTGGAATGCCTTTCGCACGAGAATATTTTGGCTTGCATGAATTGTATTAGCATTCCCATGAGCTAATACAATTCATGTGCACATTTCGTTATAGGGGTTGACTGCGACTGCTATTCGAGGAGAGTGCAGCAGCTGGTTTGCAATGCATTATATTTCAATGTATACCAATGAAAAGAATTCAGTTTTCAAAAATTGAAGAAAAAACTGTATTTTAAGGAGATCAAAAAGTGCCAACCCAGATTTGTACTTAGGTACATTTTTGATTAGGTACTAACTAAGTTATACTTTGAATAGACTCAAATATTTTATTTCATTTAAGATTTCTGAGAATGGTAATAAAAAAAATGTACACAAAAATAAAATAAATTACGCCAGTTCGTGATATGATATGTGGTATGTACAATGTACATATAAGCTAGGCTTCACTACAAAAAATGTATTGATTCATTCAACAAGGAAAAAAGTATGATAGGCCAATAACTAGACATTCATATCTGTCTGGTGCAGGGGAGTAGCGAAAGGGGGTTTTGGGTGTGACCTTTCAAATTTATATAATTTTCTTGCCAAACAAAAAAATGTCGTCATTTCACTTTTCCTTTATCTTTTCTTGTATGGAAATGGATTTCTATTTCCTTCTTATACGATGCACACAGATAGTTTAATGATATAAGGTTTTTGCCACACCGTTTGTAACGCCCAAAAAACCGGAGAACTATTTGGACAAAAAATGATTTTAAAAAACAGTCCATCTCTCATATGAAATAACCGATTAGGACGTGATGAGAATAGAACCGGAACGAAATGACAATGGATTACACTTGGAAATGGAACGTGAATATAAAGGTAAAGAAAGTAAAACGAAATGAAAATGGACAAAATAGAAATGAAACCAATTTTGAAATAAAACAGTTGAAATAGAAAATATAGCAAATTGGCGTGAAATTATTGAAATTGTCGAAAATTTATCGAAAAAGTCCGGATATTTAGCTTCGTTCGAGAAGTAAAGTTTTCTCTTTCTTTCATTACATTTTCACTAGCCACAATAGCTTATTCACGATGTAGCTTATTCATGAATTTCACGAAATACGTGAAATGGTCATAGCCCGATTGTGTACTAAATTCTAAGCATTAGGATTAGTGTCCGACCGAAAGTGTTGTGGTCGGCCGAAAGTGGTGTGGTCGGCAGAAAAAAATATTAAAACATTTATTGAAAATGGTTTATATCTTAATAAATTAATCAATAACTCAATCGTGCAAAATTAGAACATTCTGACTCCATACACCAAACTTAGCATTCTTATAGATTTTAACGCTGAGCAAGATGGCGTTCCATCTGAGAAATTCAGTATCAAGAAAATGTTGAAATTGACAAAATTCTGTAATTTATCAAAACAAATTTTTACGATTGTTTGTTTTGAATATGTAAATGGTTTTTTTTAGTACCATAAAATTATGTGGATTTTATTTTAACTCTAAGTTACAGTGAAAAACAACGTAGTACTCCATAAAGCAAACCTATGGATCCTTAAAGATTTTTTTTATACTAAACACGATGGCGTCCACCGAAATGCTCTATCTCGTCTGGTTTTTTAAATATGAGTCTAAACAAGAGCATTTTGCATATGGGGTGTAAAATGTAAAGTATTTGCCAAAGTCCTTTTAATTTTACATACTCCAAAAAGCAGACATATTGCTTCTTAACAGATTTTGGATGCTGATAAAGATGGTGTCCGAAATTGGCAAAAATTGTGTATACACTGAGAGGAAAATGTTTTAAAATTAAACGAAAATTATTTATTATTTATTTTTGGGCTATAGCTCATTTTTACCAAAAAAATTTATTTTGGCAAAATATGTTGTTACAACAACAATCAAAAGCCGGCCGTGGCAGAGTGTACAGCTGTTTCGGATTTTAGCCACGAAATCCTCATCAGCACTCTTTCGGCAATTTTTGTTAATCCAAGACGCCTCTATAAGGGGAAAAAGTCATGATACAACACAGAATTATTCATTCCTTGCATCAAACCAATTCCACTGAAGATCCATTCACCCCTTCACAGCGTTGTCACTCTTCTACTATCAGAGTAGATCTGCTACTCTCGCGATGATTTTCAAATTTTTACTCCTCTACTACGGTAGTAGATTTTTCTACTTCCCTCAAGATATTTTCTACTACTATTGTAAGAAATCTTCTCGTCAAAATATTTAAAAAAACCTCAATGAAATTAACCGATAAAAGTTGTAACCTTACAACTTTTCAAAATGTATGAAAAACCGTTGTTGGTGATCTTCAAAATTCGACATAAAATAGTTCAAAAAGGTGTTTGAACTTACAATACTTTTACCACAATTTTTGGTTGAATGTAAATTTTTCACAAGTTTACTGAAAAAAAACGCTCTATAACAATCAATCAATGAATCGATTTCGAAAAATAATACGAGCAAAACTTTCCGTATTATGTTGACGATATTAAACAACAACAACGAAAATTAAAAATACTTTACTGTTTTCACAGTTACATGTAATAATGAAATAGCAGGCAATCAAGTGGAAACAGGACAAATTACAAATCAGTTACAGTTGCTTTGAAAATAAATCAGCTTCCTTCACTGCTTCTCTAAAGTGTGTGTCATACTAGACACAATCGATGTTAACTACCGATTCGATCTATTTATCGATACCCTGCAATGAGGCGCTTTGAGGCACACGAGGAGCCTATTGAGACACATATTTATGGGATGTTTATGTCATTAAAAGAAGCAGCAGCGTGTGGCAAACCACTCAACCTGACAGAGAGACAATTACAATAAAATAATGTAATCACTGCCCTGAATACTTTTTGGAACAAATAACAATTCAGGGTTTGTCGAAGTGTGGATGAGATGGTAGCAGATTGTAAAGAGATTTTTTTTTTTATGTTAAGTTCAGTCTATTGTTAGTGGCAAACCATTCGTTTGGGTATATTCCAATTTCATATTGCAGACGAGGGTAAGAACAGAATCAGGTCAAGGATGCTCCACTCAGTGTCATTCGCAGTTTTTTGACTAGAACGGCGTCTTGTTGCCAGGGTAATTACAATTTATAATTTGTTTATTTTTTCACTTTTGCTTTGATTGCCGCTACTGAACTCAAAATTTCATAAGCGCTTGAACATTTATAAAAAGAAATACAAGCCTTAACAAAACCGTTTTTTATTTAAATTTCTTTTCCTATCGTTCTTATCTGGTCACCCTTTAGTTATCGGAAATGGGTAAAATATAAATTGTAGTGTAATAGTTATAGTGCAATTTTGTTATAATTTTGCCCCTGGTTAAAACTGCCTTATTTTACTACACACAAAAAAAAGTCGGTAGATTTAACCGAAAAAAACGGTTAAAAACGCTCCAACCCTTCTTCGTCGGTTAATCTAACCGATTAGAAGTGGGTGGTGTACTTCATTGTACACCGAGAGAAAAAACTGTTAAGAAAACTGTTAAAAACCATCCAACAGTCGAAAAACTGTTAAATTGACAGCAAAAACTGTTACAATGATCAGTTTTCGCTTTTATTTTAACAGTTTTCGCTGTCAACTTAACAGTTTTTCGACTACACATTTTTTATTAAGAAAACCATAAAACTTTTTTCGTTAAATAAGTTTTTTTTTTCATTTGAAAACAAATAAAAAAACATATCAAACACAAAAAAAAATTTTAAAAATCAACAATTACGGTAAAAGAACATACAATTTCTGTAACACAACTATTATTTCAACTATTTTTTTTTACCTTTTTTTGGCGGTTAAATCTACCTACCAGCTCGGTTAAAAAATTTACAATTTTCTAACTTTTTGAAATTTTGTAGGTTAACCACTTTTTCGCGTAGATGAGAATGAAAAAAATCTATATAGTTTTCACAAATATGGATGATTGTAATGAAAATGTCTTCGTAGTAAAAAAGTAGGAGAAACTTTAAATTGCGGGAGATATAGAGAGTATATTCAGGGTGTCCCTGAATACGTTTTCGAAATAATCATGCTTAAACACAAAATTTACGAAAAAAAAGTAAAATTTGTTGACTTTGATAATAAATTAACGATGTAATGGTCCGATTTTGACGTATTTTAGAGAGTTGCTTTTGTTATCCAGCTTTTCAACCCTTCAAAGTATAGCCCTCCAGTAACAGTAATTCGGAAGTAAGAAAACAGACAGTAAAAACACTTTGTTTTCAATTTTTTCGCACAAATCACCTTTTAACTCCTTACATGGTCAGATCCCCCCTCCCATACAATTCTTTCGTTTCTCGACCAGAGGTATCAACTGGCGGAGATTTATCCTCTTTTTCAGGGACACTCCGTATATTGGAACTTAAAGTGGAACTTATAGTTACAATGAATAAATCGGGTACCGGAGCTTTAACACACAGCTTAGTAATTTGTGATAAGTTTTTTTTCTTTTTGAGATATGTTCACCGGCCTTATGTTAGCCGCTATTATATTTTTTGAAACTGTTTCTTTAATAACAGAACAATTTGTAATTTTATGTTTGGAACAATTTACTACTTTGTATCAAAAAAAAAAAGAAATTGTTCAACTTTGGCATATTGTCAAACCTCATAAATGCAACCGCAACCATCAGTCGTTATAACTCAATGCATCTTTTAGCTAAAGCTCCAACGCCACCTCAAAAGTTCAATGCACTTTTACCCACCGGTAACAACATTTACAGGAGATACACATTTGCGATTGTACTAAAATGTAATAAAATGAATGAAGGAGGAATAGAAATATCCGCAATGGGACGCGTAAACCCCCTTAATAGTTGTTGGTAGAGAAACTGCTGCAACACTCAACGAGCATGTTAAAATTACCACTGCTCCACAGACACAAAACCCAATCCCCCAAAAGTAAGACGGAGAAGAGCAACTCCACTTCAATGTGCATTATAAAAAGTACGAAAATGGTTAAAATGGCAAATGAAAATTTTATCATGAGAAACTTTTAGGAATGAAACTACTAAGCCCCACCTCCCCTCGCACTACAAAAAACAATAATTCGCAAAAATCTACAGGCGGACATGAGGCAAACTAAATCAGTGCCGAAAAGCAATAATCACTTAAGTCGACTTAAGCATGAATTGAGTTAGACCCTCTACGGTATTCTTCTTAAAACTACAAAAGTTTTTTGTATTACATGAGTTTAAAGAAAACACATAGAAAAAAGTTATGAAGACTTTTCTAAAACATTTTTAGAACAACTCCATACAAAAATGTTTACAAAATGGTGAATATCTCGAAACTGTGTTTTTCGACTTAAGTGATTATTGCTTTTCGCCACAAAAATTTTTAGAGAAGAAAATATAGCCAGGGTAGTATCATCGCCGCCGAGCGCCGAGCCGATGACGTCGGTTAAAATTATGCGCGTTCAGTCGACTGTGAAATGCTGAAGTGGAAACTGCACGAATGGGTTTACTTCGTCTTTACCTTTGAGGCGTTTGCCATGCATCTGCAAGCAAGTTTTCTGTGGCAATTGTCAGCAGGAATTTCCACATACAAACAAAGTTGCATATTTGCAGCGCCAACACCTGGTTTGGCAATGCTCATCTCCATTTTCACTGCCACGGTTGAGCGGTGAAAAAAATAAATGCATATGGGGGGTATGGTTATATAATAATTAAATTTCATCAATGGTAAATTTACTAAAACTTACATTAAGGGTATTCATTTAAAGTGGGAAAACCCTAGGAAACGCGAAGTGGTTCACTTGTTGACAAGAACTGTAAAAAATTGTATGAGAAGCGAATTGCACAAAGTGGAAAACTTTCCGCCACAGAGTATACAGAGGCCCCACTCTGCTTGAGCGAGAGGGAATATGAGTGAAGTGACAGCAAGTTTGTTTACTGGTGTGCGTGAAAATTCACAATTTTTTTCACCACCAGAGCTCAGCTGTTGCCAGAAACTCAACACCAGAGCTCAGCTGTCTTTACAACTCCCCACCAGATTTTTTCTTTTGTTTTGATTCTGTTTTCGTGTTCACCACTAATTTCACATAATTTTCATATGATTTTACTCGCCAAACAGCGAAAAATGGAAAACTGGTATGTTTTAATAAATAAAAAGTTATAACTTCAACTAATATTTTATATTTTTATATAGTTCTCTCATCGGTCATTTTTCAATAAGCTGAGTACAAAATTCTACATTCCATTGCAGAAGTGATTGATAATATTGGGGGATTAATATTAGTGTAAATAAATTTAGTTTTACTAATTGCATTTTGTGATATATTTTTGCAGACATAAAATTATTTATAACGAGAGAATGCGTCATGAAATGCCAATTCTAGTTGCGCTATTTCAAGACTTATGAAAAGGGTCCATAGGGTAGTTATAAAAAGGAGTTCTTGTCATGTTCATTGGTTTGGCTGGGCAGCGGTGGGATTGCCACACGTCATGTGTGGCCAGCCTCTGGTGGTGATCTTCCGATCAGGACAGGGGTTGTGATCTTGTGTCTTTGAAACAACCGCACCCTAGTAGAGTTCACAAAAAACCCAATGCTTACCCTCACGAGAACTCAATCATCTTATAAAACAATTTAAAAAAACATTTCCAAGATAGTTTCATAAATTTCAATTTTATTGTTAACTTTACTGTTTCAAAATAACTAAAAATGGAAATTTCTAACAATTACAGAATACACTTAGCATTTTGGAAATTTTTCATCACCCATTTCTCAAAATTCATTGTGCTCAGCATCTAAAATTTTTAATTATTTAATAAAATACCTAGTTAATGACTATTTCGAAATTTTGGCAACAAATTAAAAAATATCCCAGAAATTTCATCAATTCCAAGTAGAAAGAATAAATTTAGATCAAATTGAAATTTAAAAAAAACCAAGAAATCGACTTCAAGTAAATACAATTTCCCCATTAATTAAATGTAGATTTTTTAAAAACCACAGATCGATGCCGCTTTCATATAAAATTACAAAATTTAGTGTGAAATGTGTTTGTTACAAGTGAAAATGAACATTCAACAGATTAAAATACATATGTTTTTTCGCTTTTCCTCCAAAAAGTAAATTTTACAGGATAATGTTTCCCTATAAATTAAGCTTACTTTCGCTTACCGTAAAATGTATAAAATGAAAAGTAGTATATAATTGTACTAAATAACATAGAATTGTACCGAAATATGAGGTTTCTGAAATTACTTTTGCATTTGTTTTCAGTTCTACTTAATTATTTTTATTAAGCAATTCTTTTTTGTGCGTTCGCTAAGGCTGAAAATACCAATTTTCTTCTGAAATAACTATAAATTTATATTTTCTTAAAGAAAAAATTTCAAGCACAAACAATTTTATACGTAATTTTTTTTAATAAATTAAAAATTTTTAAGTTTTGTGTTTTCCAACTAATTTTTTTAATTTTGGGGTTGTCCAAATGTTCAAAAACTATTTTTCTGCTTACACGATTTTTTTATATATGGGCGATGAAAAGTTGTATTTTTGTTGTATTAACCTTTTTTTATGGACTAATTTATTTAAAGAGTAGTCCCAAAAATTCCGGGATTAAGGAAAAAATATCCCGGGATTTTCGGGACTAAAAATGGACCCGGGATCTCGGGATACGGGATCCCGGGATCGAAAGCCCTAGTATATACACATTCACCATACAGCTTGCTGAACTATATCGCCATTAGCTGAGTTTGTTTTATAGGTCTGTTGGTTAGAGCTTCGGCCTATGACTGCGGCAGTCATAGGTTCAAGCCCGGTGCCGGCCGTAGTTTTTGTTTTTTTAATTCCATTGCTTCATATTTTTTTCTTTTTTTAATCTTTATTTTTTAAATTCTTTTTTAATGTAACAGTTCAACAGTTCAGGGGGCTAAGGCTTACTGATCAAGGCCATTGAGCAAAGGTTGGTAAGTCAGAGAAAGTGAGTGTCGTGGGACAGTACTTCCTAAGACCGGCCATGCGTGACGTAGAGTCTCACATCCTGCTCGAGGTGCCCCTGCTTAAAACTGAAGATGGCGGATCTAGAGAGGCAAACTCGATAAAACCCGCAATCCTAGGTGTCATACGTACCGTGCCGAGGGACGAATGGCACTGCATTAGTGTGTCTGTCTACGGTGTACTCCAGATAACAGGCGACCTCTGGTTTTAACTAGCCTTGCCGGGGTAGCGGGGGCTATGCCCCGGTCGACTTTCTGTCCCCCGTACTCGTGGGATCATTTATGGGTAGAAAAGCAGGTAAAACTGTATGGCCAAGCGAGCGCCGCCGGCGCTGGTGAGGGGTCCGGTTGACTGGGTGTTTGGGCCGCAAGGCTCCAGCAACGGTTCGACTGGATGGAATAGGAGGGGCCAGGATGTACCGTCTGGGAGTGTATCTGCCACGGACATCGCTGCCGGAGGTGTCGGCTCGCCTGTAGCAGCGAGATTGCGTATCGGCAAGTCTAGTACGGGTCTTGCTGCAGGGCGGCCCGACGCATCTGGGGTGGCTCACCAAAGAGGGGTGGCGGGGAAAGTACCCGCGCCGAATAGGGGGGGTGCCAGTGAAGCCGGAGGTGCCGGATCGTCCAGCGCAGTGCGATCGCCGGCCAGCATTTCTGGTCGGGATGGTGCGGCAGGGCGGTCCGACACATCTGGGAGGGCACGTCAGGCAGGAGGGTTGGGGCTTGTACCCACTGAAGGAAGAGCTGCCACTGTTAAAGATGCCGGAGGTGCCGGGTCGCCCGAGCCTATCCGTGAGGCTGGGAGACCTGACACGGCTGGTATGGCACGACAGGTAGGGAGGGTGGGGCTAGCACCCACCGAAGCTAGGAGGGGGAGGCGGCGTTTTACTCCCATGGCTCCGGAGCCGGGTCAACCTGGTGGTAAAGATGACCCATTTCGTGAAGGCCTTAGCAGGTGCGGCACGAGTTATCTTCAGAGGGGCTTGGCGCCGAGTGAGGCCAGGAAGTTGGCGGTTCAGCATCGGGCTCAGCCTGGTATTGCGCCCCCAGCGGATGGGCCCCACAAAAGGGGCAACAAAACGCTGACTCCTCCTCAGGCGAGCACTGCGCCGAAGAAGAGTAAGGCAGTCTCGTCGTGCGAGGTGAGCGGGGCACGCGCGGTTGTCGACCCGGTTACGACAGGACCCACCGCGGCGCCGGGCATCTCCTACGCCAAGGTGGTCATGTCTGAGCGGGTGGCCATACTGCCGAAGGACTATCCTCAAGTGGGGTTGGCTCCAAAAGAGCTGACTGCGCTTGAGGATGCCATTGTCGCCGAGATGGCCCTGGGATACGAGTTCAAACTCAAGTTCCAGGGCATCTACTTTAGACCCGCCATGATGCTGCTGGACTGTGAGACTCCGCAAACCGCGGAGTGGATCAGGAAGGTGGTGTCTAAGCTGGGGACGTGGAAGGGGGTGGAACTGACGGTCCGGTCTGGGGGAGAAATCCCGAAAGAGCGGATCGTCACGGTGTTCCTACCAAGGAGTGCGGGACAGGCGCTGCAGGTGACGATGGCGCTCATCGATGCTCAAAATGAGGGCCTTCATACTAACGTATGGAAGACGCTCAGCTGTCGGGAGGATGGTGGTGGCCATCTCCTGAGGGTGAGCATCGATGAGGCGTCGTACGAGGCCATCCTGAGGAGTGGTGGGCAGATGAACTACCGCTTCGGGAAGGTCTCGGCTCATCTGCAGAGGAGACCTGTGGAGGAGGGGGGAGCGGAGGCTACAATAGAGGAGGTTCCTTCCGAAGTTCTTGAGGGGCATGTAGTTAGCGCGGCACCTACAGTGTCAGCAGAACCAGCGTCACCTGTGGTGGTTGACGCTGGAGCGACCCCTGCCCCTCCGATGGAGGAAGGGTCGGATTCTGATGAGGAGGGCAGTGTTGGTAACATCACTGTCCTAAGCGTCTTGGATCCGACAGAGGAAGAGGAGGAGAGATTGCTGCTATCCGGGACGTCGGCTCCGGAGTCGTCATGATGGACGACAGCAGCGCGGGGGTCAGTGCCAGGTTCGCCCAGGTGAACATCCACCACGCCAAAGCAGCTTCGGCTGTAATTGCGAGGATGTTTGCCAAACAACACCTTGTGGCGGCACTGATCCAGGAACCTTGGACCTATGGCGGACAGGTGAGAGGACTGACAGGTGTAGGGGCCCAGGTACTATGGGATACCAGGGTCAAAGACCCTAGAGCCTGCATGTTACTGAGGGATAAAACTAACTACTTTTGTCTTTCAGAATTTCTGACCAGGGTTCAGACCGATTCAGACTCTGCTCAATATAGGCGGAACTGATCGGACGGTGGTCATAGCGTCGGCGTACTTCCCGGGTGATGAGAAGGAAGTTCCACCACTGGAGGTTCAGCGGCTTGTGGAGCATTGCACTAAGCTGCACATACCACTACTCCTGGGGTGCGATGCAAATGCCCATAACACGATTTGGGGTAGCACGAATTGCAACGGCAGGGGGTGAGTACCTTCTTGAGTATATCTACAACACTAACCTAGAAATTCTCAATGTTGGGGATAGCCCCACTTTTGTGACAAGGGTTAGGCAGGAAGTGTTAGACATAACACTGTGCAGTCAAAGCATCAGTGGACAGATTAGAAATTGGAGGGTATCGGACGAACCCTCAATGTCAGGGACAAGTATAAAGACTTCATGTATTCTAGTTCTGGGGTATTCAATACTGGCAGACCGCCGGGCAATCACCCTCAACTGGAGCAGGAGGTAGTAGAACTAACGAACGTTATGATCGAGGGATATAACCTCAGTTGTCCGAGTAGGACTGGGAGTACTAAGTATGCGCCGTGGTGGAACAACGAGTTGTCAAATCTTCGGGCTTCGACGAGGAAGCTCTTTAACCGAGCTAAGAGAACCGGGGACTGGCAGAGTTACACCACGACCCTAACTATGTACAGTAAAGAAATTAGGAGCGCTAAAAGGAAAAGCTTTAGGGACTTCTGTGAGACCATAGTGGATACTCCTGTAGCGGCGAGGCTGTACAAGGCGGTAGCCAAAACAGGGAACGTAGCTACCTTGGCTCTCAAAAGGGCAGATGGCACCTTTACAGAGGGTGAGTCTCAACGAGCCGAATTGCTCCTTGAGACCCACTTCCCAGGCATCGTACCTAAGGCGGACTCATTGAACTTGTATATGGGTCGGAGAGCTAGAAGAGTAGATTGGGAGGTAGCCAACAAAATTTGTGACAGAAGAAGGATTGAATGGGCAATTGGAACCTTTCACCCCTACAAAACTTCAGGTGTAGATGGCATATTTCCGGCCCTTCTCCAGAAGGGAGGGCCTGAAATGATTCAGCAGATTAGAAGGATTTCTACAAGCAGCCTGGCCTTAGGGTACATACCTAGCAGCTGGCGTAGGGCTAAAGTTATTTTTATCCCGAAGGTTGGGAAGAAGGATCCAACTCTACCAAAATCCTTTAGACCAATTTGCTTGACGTCGTTTCTTTTAAAAACGATGGAAAAAGTAATAGATAACTATCTTCGAGAAGAAGTCCTGGTCAGGAGGCCCCTTCACCACTGCCAACTAGAGCCCGACCGATAAGCATTTTCAGGCCGAAGCCGAAGCCGATGCCGAAGGTCAATTGGCAGCCTATTACTTCGGCCGACGCCGAAGGCCTATACCGAAGCCGAAGCCGAAGCCGATACTTAAAAAAAAAACCTTTAAAAACTTGTTTTTTCGTGTATTTTCATTCGAATTCGAGTATATAAATACACATTTAGTTTTTTAAGGAACTAAAAATGTATTTAAACAAATAATAAAAGTAACCAAAAGAATTCACAAACAAATCCTAGGTCAAAACTAACAATAGCCTCAAATTATCCCATATATCCCGTGTAAGAACAATTGGATTTTTTTAAAATCACTTTTAAAAATTTGGAGTAAAGCTTAAAATAATGGGAATTTAGAAGAAATGGTAGAGAATTCTTCACAGAATAAATCCATCTAAGTAGCTGTTTTTTCAGGACTCCCCAAATCCGTCAGGTGATGGGCAAAGGATGTTCTAGTTGATGGTAAAAACCACCTGTGAAGCTTTGAACTTTAAATGTAAAATTTTACCAAAAACGGTCCTGGATTTCAGCACCTTTTCATATATGTTGGCGCAGCAATTTGGGCTACATTTCTAAAAGGTAGAATCCTTCCGTGAGCCTCCTACCCCTATATTTGAAATTTGATACAGTTTACCAGGACTCCTTTTAACATAGACATCAGGGCAAGTAGTAGCTTCTAAATCTATATTTAAAATTCAGTAATCCACCCAGAAAATGTCCAAGGATGTACTTTGTGGCAGTTTTAACCTCGTGCCACGCAATTTGAGACGAGATTCACTCAATATTCGATGATTACTAATTTAAATTTTAATCATATTTTTTGTTTTGTGGGCCTCTTATGTCCCATTGGAAATTCCATCAATTACACAATTTTACATTCAAGTCTCAAGAAAATCAGTAAGAATTTAGATGTGATGTGGGCTAGAAAATCGTATCGTAAAAAATTAGTTTTGGTTTTCGGTGTCGCAAAAATAAGGAAAAAAATTGAAAAGCTTCGGCCAAAACTTCGGCCATTTTTCGGAAAAACCGAAGCCGAAGCCGAATGTAAAATTTTGGCCGATAACGGCCGAAGCCGATGCCGAAGCCGATTAATCGGTCGGGCTCTACTGCCAACATGCGTATAGAGCGGGCAGGTCTACTGAAACTGCTCTATTCCAGTTGGCTGGGTACATACAAAGGGCCTTGGACACAAAGGAAATAGTAGTGTGTGCATTCCTCGACATAGAGGGCGCGTTTGACAATACCTCCCATGAGGGCGTTAGACATGCCTTGCTGTGTAAAGGGGTGGACACTACTCTGTGCCATTGGGTTGGGGAGATGTTAGGCACCCGGTCTGTCGAATATCAAACTGGCCTTAACACCACTGAGGCAGTCACCACGAGGGGTTGTCCCCAGGGGGGCGTGCTTTCGCCTCTTCTGTGGAGTCTGGTGGTGGACGAGCTCCTCAGCACACTTACTGATATGGGATTTACGTGTCAGGGGTATGCTGATGACATCGTCATAATGGCTAGGGGTAAGTACGAGGAGGCTTTATGTGATATAATACAGAGAGGTCTCGAGGTCACGCTTGAATGGTGCAAATCTGTGGGGCTGAACATTAATCCAGCAAAAACCACGATTGTACTGGAGGCCGATTCGGCTGTCCGGGCAAGTTATAGAGAAACAAACGGAAGTGAAATATCTGGGATTAACACTAGATAGTAAGCTCACGTGGAAGGTACACACGGAGTTAGTAACAAAGAAGGCCATTAGAGCTCTCATGATGTGTAGGAGCATAGCTGGTAAATCTTGGGGTTGTAGTCCACGCATAATGCGGTGGATGTACATAGGAATGGTGAGACCAATCATCACCTATGGGGCCGTTGCGTGGGCCAGAAGAACTAGTCTGGGCACCACTAGGAAGTTACTAGAACGTGTTCAAAGGCTAGCATGTGTCTGCATAACCGGGGCAATGAAAACCTGTCCAACTGCGGCACTGGAGGTAATATTAGAACTAACTCCCCTACACATTGTTATTGGGGAGGTAGCTGACAGTACACTTGCGAGATTTTCTAAGGAGGGTATAGGGTACGGAAGGTGTATTGAGCGCGCGGATCACTTCACTCTTTCCAATAAGTATCCGCTTCTATTAGCTCCAAGGGACGATAACATGAGAAAATTTAGCTTCAAAAAAAACTTTGATGTGAAGCTCAGTAGTAAGAAAGAATGGTCCAATATACACTCACAGTATGGTATCCGCGACCATGCTATAATGTGGTTTACAGATGGATCCAGAACAGACGAGGGCACTGGTGCTGGGGTATTCGGGCCACGTACCAAATACTCCGAACCAATGGGCACACTGACCAGCATCTTCCAAGCAGAAGTTCATGCAATTGAAAGATGTGTGCAATTAAACCTCGATAGAAAATACTGTAGACGGGAAATCGTAATACTATCTGACAGTCAGGCGGCTCTTAAAGCGCTAGACTCTCACATCATTAGCTCCAGGCTAGTGGGGGACTGTCTTGCAAAATTAAACCGGCTGGGCGGAACCAATAAAGTTACGCTCTGCTGGGTGCCAGGACACGTCGGTGTGGAGGGGAACGAGGCGGCAGACGAGCTTGCGAGAAAAGGAGCGGCTACGCCCCTTACAGGGCCAGAGCCATTCTGTGGTATAGGTGCACACACTATCCGGGAAATGCTCAGAGAAAGAGTACGGGTGGACAGATCGAACTATTGGTTCGATCTACCTGGGCTACGGCAGGCGAAATCACTCCTTGGTAAATATAACAAGAGGAGGTTTGAAGCTTGTATCGGGCTGAGTAAGAACCGGCTTCGAATCCTAACGGGGTTTCTCACTGGTCACTGCAGACTGAGGGGGCATCTCACGAAGCTGGGCATTCTAAACGACGACTCTTGCAGATTCTGCAATGAGGAAGAAGAAAGTCCGGGTCATTTACTGGAGTCCTGTGGGGCAATCATCCACACAAGGAGGCGCGTACTGGGAAAGTACCTGGTGCCAGAGCATGATTGGCCGAATCTAGATCCTCTTCTAATCTTGAAATTCCTAACGGAATTGGGGTTGGTGGAGGTCCTCTAAAGGTTGGCAGAGGTATGATTCGTGATACTTGGGGCATCGTCACCCAACACGGACTCGTAGTGGGGGCACAAAAGACCAAAGGTCGCAGTGCAAATCCCCCCCTTTATTATTATTATTAACAGTTCAACTTTACCAAAGCTGGGCATTAACTAGTTAATTCGTTAATAGTTAATTAACGAAGTTAAATTTTTGGTTAACTTTTAACGTTTCAGGTAATTTTGAAAACCAATAACTTTTTCATTTAGTTAAGTTAAATTTCTTCGATTAACTAGCATTAGTTAACTTTAAAACGAAAACATTTTTTTATTATACAATGTAAAAAAAAAGTAAAAATTAAGAATTCATACTATTTTTGAACATTTAATTTAAAAATTATTTCAAAAAACAATTAAATACACAAGCCGATATATTTCGAAGTGATCTATATTCTATTTTTATGTATGAATGGACCATCCTAAACACAATGGCGTTCTCAGCCATCACGTGATGTTTACATCGTATTTTCCATTTCTCAAATTTCTCCAAATACCGAAAGGCTGAGAACGCCATTGTGTTTAGAATGGCCTGTGATATTTTTCTTAAACAAACTTCATTCGTTTCATTCTTATTATTTAATACTAGTAAATTTGCCCGTGCTATGCACCGTGCTATGCACGGGAAAAAAACACACTAATTTGAAAAAATGAAATGTTTACTAAATATATTTTAGATGCAAAAATATTTTCTATGTTTTTAAAATTTAAATGTAATTTTTTTTAAAGAAATTTGTGAAATATGTAATTTTTTATTAAATTTTGTAAATTATAGAAAGAAATTTTGTTTGATGATGTAACTGTGTAAAGTTTAACTGTTACATTAAAAAAGAATTAAAAAAGAAAGATTTAAAAAAGAAAAAAGAATATCAAGCAATGGATTCAAAAAAAAAAAAAAACCGGTGACGGGCTTGAACTGCCGCAGACAAAGCGGAAGCTCTACACAACTGACCACAGCCAGCTATAAAATAATTTCAGCTAATGGCGGTTAGGTAAACCAAGCCGTATGGTGAACTCCATAATTTATATATATATATGAAAATCATTTGTGAAATATGTAATTTTTTATTAAATTTTGTAAAGAATAGAAAGAAATTTTGTTTGATGATGTAATTGTGTAAAGTTGAACTGTTACATTAAAAAAGAAAGATTAAAAAAAAGAAAAAAGAATATCAAGCAATGGATTAAAAAAAAAACGACTGGTGGCGGGCTTGAACCCAAGACTGCCGCAGTCATAGGCCGAAGCTCTAACCAACAAACCACAGCCAGCTAAAAAATAAATTGAGCTAATGGCGATAGAGTTCATCAAGCTGTATGGTGAATGTGTATATACACACAAAAATATAGCTTTGATTTACCATTGCCACCTTTAAGGAAATAATACTACCAAAAGGCTAGCGTTGCCACCTAACAATGTTTTCACCTGTTACGGCTAAACATTATTTTCGATTATTTTTATTGCAAAGCGTTTTATTCATTGGAATTTTTCAAATTTTATTTTCAGATTATGTATTTTGACGTACTAAAACCGAATCTGAATCTTTTATTGTAGCAAGAATTGCTTTCCGAGAAATAAATTTTTGAAAGTTTTGATTTCCCCTTTTACAATTTCTTGAGTGACTTCTGAGAAATGTGTTCATTTTGTAGTATTTTTTTTCGGGAATTTTAATTTATAAATGATTCACATTTTTATTTGTTTTTATGAAATTTCTCACCTTAAACAAATATATTTTCGCATTTGCAAGAAACATTTTTGAGTAAGTTTCGCTGCGGCTGCGGTACTTCGCGTTGATGTGTGCGGACCTTAATGTTGTACTGGGAATATATTATAGTGTATAGGAAAGTGTAATATGGAAATCTAATACACCACCGTAATAGGTGAAAATAGTGTTAGGTGGCTTGTGGCAGTGTTATTTTCTTAAAGGTGGCAGCTTTAGGTCGAAGCTATTTTTGTTTATATATCAAAGATGATTTTTTGTGTGTGTATATACATGAAAGCGTTTTGCATGCGGCTTGATGAAGTTAATCGATATTAGGTAAAGGTATTGTATGAGCATTAGTGGCTCTGGTGAGAACGCGCTTAGTTCGCTACTTCATCTTACTTACAATCGCCGCGTTGTGGGTTCGATACCTCACCAGGGCGGCTAACATTTATAAGAAAAAATATATGTGTGAATATATTTGTAAGTGGCTCTGGTTCCTTCTCACAACCGCAGCGTCGTGTGATCAAACCACCAGAATGGCTAACATTCAAAAAAAAAGAAGGTTAACAACTTAAAAAATTTTTTAAGTGAAGCTGTAAATTTTGAAACGTTTAGTGTTACGGACAGACGGACAGACAGAAAGACAGACAGACCTGGACAAATATATATATTAATTCTAATAAAATTTGTATGCCTCTGTATGAATATAAATAAATTGTTTCATACACGAAATTTCGCTTTTGATAAAAATTTTGATAATTTAAAAGCAAATTCGCATATAGAAATCGGGAAAAAGATTCTCTGAGTGCAGGCATTAATATGAATATAGTTAAAATGTTTTTGTTATGTGTTTTTTTTTGTAAAAAAAAATTTTTTTGTTTTCTATAGAAAATTTAACTATTTAATTTAACTTTTAACGAAGTTAACTTTTCGACGAAATTAACTTTTTAATTTAACGAAGCTAAATTTTTCATTAACTTTTACTGGGTTAACGAAGTTAAATTCTCGATTAACTATGCCCAGCTTTTAACTTTACACATTAGGCGACAATTACATCTTCAAACAACATTTAATAAAAGTTCACATATTTCACAAATTTCTATAAAAAAAAAATTACATATAAAAACATAGATAATATTTTTGCATCTAAATATAAACAATATATTTAGTAAACATTTAATTTTTCAAATTAGTGTTTTATTTTCCCATGCATGGCACTGCAGTTTCGCATTTAGTTAAAAACATATTGATGTTCACAAATCATGATTTGACTAATAACAATTTCGAAATAAATTAGCATCACGGAATCTGTGCCGTTTTTCGAGTTTGTTTAGTTTTCGTTCAGGTTCCTTCTAAAAGATTTTGAAAAGAGCATTTCAGAAATACCAGAAAAATATCAGAAAATAGAATTTTTTTTTAAGTATATAACTATCTAAATGTAAAAAGTAAAAATATCTTTTTTAAAATTTTGGCGAGTCATAATATTCCTTTTATTTACTGTAACGCACAACATAATTCGACAGTAGCTACTTTAGCATGGAAAACTAAACCGATCTAGCCATGTCCATTACACATGGCTAACATTAGACATGGCTAACCACTAACCCACCAGATCTCAGTTAGTACCACCCTAATGTACCATTCCAATTGCAGAAAATTAAAGCTATCAAAAAATCATTAAACACTTGGTGAGGAAGTATTTATATCGATTAGAACTATTTATTTTTCGAAATCCCAAATATGCTTCAAAAAATGTGGTGTGCGGCGAACTTTATTTTTTCGAGACGATCTACTGTTTTGGAGATATCGACTTGAAATATTTTTTACAAATTTTTATCTTCCAGACTAAGATTGAATTAGAGAACCACACATTCCGAATCACATAAAACAATAATAAAAACAAGAAAAAACCTTTTTTTCATGAGAAAATAGATCATAGATCATAATCATCTTTATTGATGGCAATATTTTCCTTACCACTCACAATGAAAAACTAGTTAGTTACAACAATTTTCGTACGAAAATAGAAATAAGAAAATATCAAAACTGGTTGACCTTTTGCAGCCAAGCTGTGAGCAGCGTAAATGGACAATTGACTCAAATCAACGATTACAACGTAGATGTTGAAGAAGAAAGAACAGCTTGCAAGTTTCTGCTAACTAGTGAAATTTTTGTCAGTAATAATTGCCTAGACCTAGGCTTTGTAGAGTCCAGATTGTAAAGTGGATGCAGTAATATAATTATATTTTTAGTTTCCAAATAGATCTTTGCCCAAATATAATTTTTGATGTTGCACATTAAAAAACAAAACAATTTTCGCTAGAGGTTAAAATGTTCTATCAAACTGAAAGTTTCAATCAAACTAAATTTCTATTACGTTAACAATTTAATTAAAAATTAATTTATAAAAAATTATGTTTTGATACTATATGTATATCTTGCTATATATATTTGATGCTATATGTATATCGCTAAAGTTTAAAACCTAAATTACGATTCTTACTATAACCCAAAGTTGATGAAATTCAAAATCAAATTTTATATTAAAATATTTAATAAACAATTAGAATTGCAATCAAATCATTCATTTAATTATAATAAATTAAAATTTGAAGCTGCAAGTACTTGCTGAAATAAAATTTGATCAACAATTGTGTAATTTTGTTTGAAGCCTGCAACAACCGCAGTTTCTAACCTACATTTGAACTGGAAGAGAATGTTAAAGTGAACAACGTAGTAACCAAATACATGAGTTACGCAGTTGAAATACGTAAATGTAGAAAGCTCTCGACCAAACAATTTAGCGGGCAATGCACTCGGGAACATGACAGCATAAAAAAGTTCAAAACAAATTGCAAAAAGCTCCTGGCAAGAAGGGGGCTGCAGAAAACAACCACCTGAAGCTAACTAAGTAAAAAATTTTAAAATAAAATAGAATCGCAATTAGCTAACGAGTAAAACTGATTTTATTTATTTCATTGTGCTATTCTTTTAGAGTGAAACACCTGCCAGAGAGTACAATAGAGGAAAATGAACAATGTGATTGATATTGAAAATAAGTGGAACCAACAAATATCAAAATATAAACAATCTCGAAATCCAAACTGAACATTTGAAATAAAATTCGTTGATGGCTAAACAAACATGCAAGAAAGAAAGTTGCCCTTGGCAACTCGACAGAAAAACAAAGACCCTAAACCAAACAATGTAAGTAAGAAAACCAAACGAAAATGAACACACAAAAAAAAGAAATAAACATTACGTAGACATAGTAGCAGCGCCCGCAAATGAGCAATCCTACCAAAGTTTGCTAAGAGCTCCACCACCACCCATCCTTTGGAAACAAACCAAAGTGGGAACATTAGTCATTTCCACATTGAAAACGAACGAGTTCAAATAAGAAACGAAAGTGAGCATGTGAATTTGATTGCATTTATTAGAGTTTTAATCACGCAATTGTATAAACAAATTACTGAGACGATATTTCGAAGAAAATAAATACAAAATCGAAATAAATGATGGCGCCCGATGGATATTATTATAATAATTGTTTACTACTTTTAGTATTAATATTTATCTGAAATTCTAATTTTAAAAATGTCGTCCCAAATCAGTTTTAAATCCCGCTCCTTATAAACTCTTAAAAACCCATTTTAAAAAATAAGAAATTATCGATTTTTGTGCTTTTTATACTTTTCTTTTTTGCTGGCTTTTTATGTATGTAGGTATGTATTTCTTATTTTCGTAGGAATTGTGGCAAAAATATATTCAAAGTACGCACATATGCACCTAGTAGAGGACTTTTCCGTTGTACGTGAGTCCGGTGGAAAAAAACGAAACAGAAGCTCTTTAAAGAGTGACATCATAAAAGCCAAAGCTTTGTATGTATTTCCATAATTGAGTGTGAGTTCATGTGTATAGTATACTCATATCTTCTTTAAATGCATTAATTTTAATAATAGGAAAATGTTTTTGATATTGTCTGTGTTCAATGTTGATACACGATTTGATGATGACACTGAATCAACATAAAAATTGGGCGTTTCATTGAATGCAAAGATATCGTCGGCGTAATGGCCTTTTAGAGACTAACTGCGAGTATAAATTAGCTTTTCATTATTTATGCTTGATTTGGGGTTTATGCTACAATGATTGATTAGTTATCGTTTAAAATTAGTTAATTAACTCATATTCACAGTCAAAACAAAGTGTCTACTTAATTTTAGTTCCTACTTAGTAATTGTCAAATAAAGTAGATATCGAAATTAAATAGGTACCGTGTTGTAGTGATGACCTTTGCGCCACGATCCGAAGGTATCGGGTTCAACTACAGAGTGTTGCAAGCAGAATGTGTAGAATGCCACGCTCTTTATTCAAAACACTCAAAACAGTACGCAAAAGTACTGTTTTTTCCCTATTTAAAATCTGGCAATCCTTAAGGCCCAATTAGTCCAGGCGTAAAATCGTAAAATCGCTGCGCAGCAAACAGCTGACTGAAGCTGCCTTACCCGAATTCCATACAAACGATTACTCAAGCGCCTGCAAACGTAACCGTAAACGCAGAAACCTGCGCCGATTTTATTTTTTTACGAAAGTGTTTTGCCACTGTGCTACAATTTTACTCAAACTAAAAAAATCTTTTTAAATTGTTAAAATTATTTAGAATTTGTTAAATATTACAAAATACAACCCGAAAAAAGTGAAATGTAGGAATTCTTCTTCTGCGGATAGAGATATCGGGCAACACTGTTGGTAAAGCTTTGCTGACAAAGTGGGTTGCCACTATGCAACAATTTTACTCAAACTAAAATTAACAATTAAAATTGATAAAACTATTTAGAAAAACCAATATAAAATCAAAAATTGTCGCAATTAAAACTATTCTGCATAAAGATTGGCTGAATATTACAAAATATAGCCCCAAAAAAGTGAAATGTAGCAATTTTTATTCTGCGAATAGACATATACGGCAGCACTGTTGATAAACAAACCAAATGCACAAACAGCTGACTTCTACGATAGCTTAGGTTTGCAGACTGTCGAGTAATCGCTGAAAATGTACGTTTACGCTGAGTTTACGAAAAAACGTTTACGTCTGGATTAATTGGGCCTTTACCCCTACTATTAAAATAGTTCAATTAGTTTCTACTATTATTTCAATAGTTATGTATCCTATTGACCAAATCAAATAGTTTTTTTTCTCAGCGTAGTATTACTCACTTAATTTCACTACAAATATGCGCTGTTGAATACTTTCGAAGCTTTGATGACGAAAGAAAAAAGGTGATTTTATTCTTAAAAAATAAATAGATGGAAATTCATAATATGCGCAATTTGGAATTAAAACTGAAGTTTACCCAGAGAAGAACCTTTTTTTTGTGCTGTTATGACATATAAAATATGTCATAATTGCTAATTGCAACACATATTGCCAGGATGTCCCACTTCAGTGTCAGAGAAGAAACAGTTACTTGTGATAGCTAATAAATGGATTTTGATGAATAAAATTTGTTCTTGAATTATTATTGAAACTGTTTATACTTATATGAAACAATTAAGTAGCCCCTTTCTAAATCAAGCTTTGTAACAAGTGACAAAAAGTGGAACATTTTTGGAAAAATTTTTATTTTTTTTACCTATTCAAAGAAACGCTAGGCTGGCCATTTTTCCAACTAACAAAATATGAAATTAATAAGATACTTGCACAACTTTTATTCTTTAACTAGTTATAGTTATAGTTATCGGTTTTCTTACTTTTCCGTGTTTTAACCTTGTATAATTTCAACAAAATAATGACGGCATTATTTTAGTATGAAAAGCATACTCGAAAGCAAAGTAAAAAATTAAAAACCAGTTTCGTTTGCTAATAAAAAGGCTAAGCAGCCGGAAACCAAGAAACACAACTTTATCAGTATCGAGCACATCGTGTCTCACTCAAAAACTTAAGATTTTCTTTCCACAAGGTAGAAAATGGATAGGCTTGATAACAAAGTATGTAACAAAAGAAAAAATAATATTCACAAATCGCTCATTACTAGAGCCCGACCGATTAATCGGCTTCGGCCGAGAATGCACATTCGGCTTCGGTTTTTTCAAAAAACGAATTTTTTATTTGAATATGAGGTGATTTTGCTAAAATTTTACATTTAAAGTTAAAAGCTTCACAGGTGGTATTTACCATCAACTAGAGCATCTTTTGAAAATCACCTGAAGGAGTTGGGGGGTCCTTAAAAAACAGCTACTTAGAGGGATTTATTCTTTGATGAATTCTCTACCATTTCTACTAAATTCGGAGTCTAGGAGGGCACGTGTTAATGTTGACATAGGATGCCCAAATTTGTTGTCGTTGATCTCCAGATAAGAAAAAATGTTCTCCGATTTTGGACCACGCTAATCTACATGCTAGTTAACGTTTCAAAATTGCCTTTTAAAGGGTGTAAACTTTCTTGTACACAAATTTTGACAAAAAATTTAAAACCCATCAGGATTTACAAGGTTTACATCGTGTACAGGTTTAAATTAAGCAACTCAGAAAAGAGGGAGATACCATGAATAACTGGCAGTATTTTATGTTGATGTAAAATTCAAACATTTACAAAATATCAAGCAAGTTCAAATCTTTCACATTTTTTATTGATTACTTTATGCAAATGTGTAAAAAAGGACTTGCATCCGGCACGCACTATACTTCCATCCATTCAATATTTGTACCACTTTTTTTCTTAAAATGATTCGAGTTTTTTTTCCATGTTTCATATTATACCGTTTCTCCAATATTCAAGTTTGAGAGCCCTTACAATTGTTTTTAAAAAATGATGCTGTATAAAAACAACTGACAGTTATTCTTGCCCATACTGCATACGGACAACATTTGTAGGTTTATAAAAAATATATATTTACGATTTCCAAACGCTTCTTAGATACCCGGAATTTTTATTTGAAAACCAATTGAAGGTATGCATAACTAAAAAAAACCATTGAGCAACATTTTTAATTAAACTAAAAAAATTATTATAAAATCAAAGGAATTAGGCAAAATGTGGTTGATTTTTTTGAGTTGGAATAAACCAAACAAAATCGAATCGGATAGAAAATGTATCAAATGACGTAATCCACTAAAAACGCATGCTGAAGCCATAAATTCCGAAAAAAATACAAGACAAAAAAGACGCATACGCATACGAAAAAATAAATGAACGAAATTCAAAATAATTGTGATGACGCGACGGCTGAGGGGGAGGAGGAAGAGGGTTTGGTTTTTTCGACAAAGACAGTCTAAAGCGAGTCAATTGATACAGAAATATATGGACGATACGAGGTGGACAAATAGACGGGTAGTGTATGTATTAAGTGGAATCGAGGCAGCCGCATACAAATTCAGATGGCAATACAAATTTTTGAACACACATAACCGCAAAAGCATCATTTCGAGAATACATACAGCGTCGACAAACAGACGGTCAGACAGACAGCGTTGGAAGCGATGACATCATACATTATAATATTCACTGGATTGTCATATGGTAAAAATCGAGTTAAAGTTTGTGACTACCACACCGACACATTGGCACAATGTCATTAAAAATAAAATTTAAATAACTTGTTTTCCAAAAAACTAAAAAATTTCAAAAAAGCGTTTTGAAAAGTTTTGTAAAATATTTGTAGAACGATTGCAGAGTTTTGTTGATTTTAACGAAGTTAAGTAAAATTTTTTGTATAAAATTTTCTAAACTTAAAAATTTTTATCCATTTTTCATATTTATGTTAAGTTGCAGAAATAAACTGACAAAATCTTGCTGCCACCTATAAATTTTAACTCTAATCAAATAGCTGACGTCATTATTTATTATGGTTTGAGTTCAGCATATTATATTTTGTTTTTTTATTTGTCTCTTCTCTCATTCATATAAAAGCAGTTTGCTTTTGTGCCAATTTAAAATTCAAAAAATGTCTAACGTTCGCCAAGCCAAGCAATGAGAGCGTAATTTGTGGCGTTGTGATGTTATGAGATGGCAATCCAACGCCAGTCTTCGGGAGACAGAGGCAAAGCGGCAGTTACAGCGACAGATATACACAGATACAACAACTCGTGTTTAGAGCCGCGCTCCACGCGGCTCAAAACGAATACCACCAACTCGGCTGCCCCACCTTACCCCTCAATCACTCAATCAGCAAAAACAATTGCCATACTCACTCAATGTGGAGAAAACCTGCTTTGTTGAAAGAAAATAACTATGTAGTAGACTCGTTGTTGGAGCAAAGATAATATTGGAAACTAATTTGTGTTGTTGAGCCAATTTTGTAAATATTGAGACTTCTTCATTTCGCCACCTGTCAGATTTTGCTGTGGTGGTAACTAGAACGTGAATTGTACCCTGAGCTTCCGAAAATTGGGCTTTGGAATGACTAAAAATCAATAGTTTTTCTGAATGGATCATCTCCCATAAATTAACCAACTAAGGTTGTGCACTTGTTCACTTTGGTAACAATATGATTATTTTATTTTTTAAAACATGTTTTTTTTTGTAACTAAAAAAAATGTATTAAACATATTTTTAAGATTGATTTTGTGTCTTTTTCACAAAATTTCAGATAAATTACCCAATTTCTTCTGCTACTTTGTGCCAATTGCTTTACACTTGCTATTTATGTATTAAATAAACGCTTCACACAAACTGTTGGCGAATTTGCACAAATAGAATTGCTTCTTGACTGGAAAGTAAAAAACCATTTTTAAAAAACAATTCATACAAATTCATACATAAGATCAATTGAAATCAAATTGAAGGGGTCAGTGGATGAAAGCGGTAAGTAACATAAATTTCAAAATGGGTTTTATTACAAAATTGAAGATGTTAGGGGCATATCTTACCCTAAATTCTTCCCAAATTTAAATATTCACGATTTAGTCGGAGATTCGGAAGTTCTAAAGGCGTTATGTACATATTTTTAAATATTTGAAAACGAAATAATTTTTATGTTACATACCACCCTCATCCACTCACCTCTTCAATTATAGTATTCTAGTATTCGAGCAAAAAATAAATCTTGAGGAAAAAATTTGCATGGTTAAACACGATATACGATTATATGTATAAAACATGATACAAAACCATGATGCAATAAGTTGTTGTCAGTAGGGAGAGCTGTCAAAAGCTGTGGCTTATAGAAATGAGCACGGTTGTTTTTTTTTGATACATAAAAATATTTCCCAAAAAATATGTATTTTTCCGTGTTTTTTTAAGTTCAATTGCAATTTGAGAATGCAAAGAGTATGTAAAAAGAATCTACAAAAAAATAAATTACAAATTGACGCTAAAACCAAAATTTTAGATTTCTTTGTTACACTTTTTCAAAAAAAGTACCAAAAATTACAACTCTGTTCTAAAAGCCACGACATGATTGCAAATATATTCAAATTTGGAGAACAGTCATCTACTGACACCACTGGTTCTTGCATCATGATACAAAACATAAATAAATTAAATAAAAATAAAAAATTCAATACAAACCTTAAATTAAAATCCAAAATTGGCAGCTAATGTTGGTATCGTGGTTTGTTGTATTCTCACTAAAAAGCGCACACACAAACCCAATACGAAAAAATTAGTTGTTTTCTTTAAAAATTCGCCAAATCAATTATCAATGGTAACGGTTTGAATTATGTTTGTAGGCAGCTTAAATTATTTTAATTCGCATTTCATCGCTTCCTATTTTACACACATGCATATTGGTGAAAGAATCGAAGTTGGCATCACTATGGACCTTATAACATTGCTGGTTCTCAATCGCGCTCAGGTGAGAATACTGAAAACTTGTATGAAATTGGAGAAAATTCGAGTGAACTTGTTTCTCCTTCGTCGTTTCGATTTGTTCGCGAGTACAGCCACTTCGCAGATACAAACTGAAAAACGTAGTCTCTTTAGTGGTAGAGCGAGAGGAGGCAAAAAGGATGAAAAAGTCCCTTCAACAAACACAAACACACACTGATGAAATTAAATTCCAGTAATTGTGCTTTTTTAAACCTTTTCACTTTATTTTACCTTTTGCACTTTCACAAACTATTTATTTTCTATTGCGCACACAGTAATTAAAAGTTTGGGCGCGGTGCCACTTCCATCAATCGTCTAACTTATTTTTTTTTTTTTTTTGGGTTATTCAAAAATCACTCAACATATAGAAATGAAATGTCCGAACGGGCCGCTGAATAAACACGTCGCTTCCACGGTCGAAATCGTAATGAAATCAAATTTCGAGTCAAACACCACTTTCGAATTTCGAACTCACTGTTAACGGTCTGTCACTTTGTTCCACTCATTCGTGCGTTTGGACATGAATCGTAAAGGTGCATTTAGACCGCACGAGCGAACGCAACTTTTGTTGCGAACTCCAATCGGAAGCAAAACCGTTTACACTGCTTGAGTATTTGTTCGCGAACGAGCATCGCAAACTTGACATTTGTTCGTTTTTAGGTGTTCCCAGCAAACACAGTCTCAAATGTTTGAGAAAACCCCTATTTCTCGAGTCGATAACTAATGTGATTCTCGAGTCTTTTTCAAAGGTAATGCAGTAAACAGAATTGCAGCAGTTGACGGTTGGGCGGACGACGGCTATGCTACCGTCGTATCAAAATCCGCCCTGAGTAAACAGAATTGTGGCGGTGGCGGCAATCACTGGCAGATGCAAATCAATGGTGTCCTATGGTAAAAAAATGGAAATGGGTAATTTTTTAGCTGAAAAGTGTAATGTAAATTTTTCAGGGCATTTTCAAAATCACAATAGGCCTGTTTTATTTGTGTTGTATATACAATTAGCGGTAGTTGAAAAACACAAGTCGCATCCACAATTACCTATGTTTTTTTTATCAATAATATCGCCATACACAATTTTAGATACTTGTAAACTTCTGGGGTGCGCAACATTTAACCAGAGGACCGCTAACAGAATGCATTTTACAGCGCTTAACTTTTAACATTTTTCCCTTTGTTCGCTGTTACTTTTTCTGTTTTCTTGTGGTTATTGCGTTTTTTGTGATCTTGGTACCAAAAAAATTACAAGTAGAAAAGAACCACAAGGAATGCAAAAAAGCAAGAGAATCACAAGATCACAAAAAACGCAATAACCACAAGAAAAAGATAAAGTAACAGCGAACAAAGGGAAAAATGTTAAAAGTTAAGCGCTGTAAAAATGCATTCTGTTATCGGTCCTCTGGTTAAATGTTGCGTGAAAATATTTTTGAGTCTGACTTCCCGAGTGGTGCTTCTCTACTCGTCCACGGTGTAGTAAACCAGGTGAGGCAAGTAGCATTTTCCCCCGCCAGACGTCAGATTTTCTCCCCCGCCGTACGTCATTGAAAGAGGAATTGAAATGAATTGAAATGATTCAGGGCTACCGTTTTCGGCATATTTGTTTGGAAATGTTCTGAAAAATTAGTAATATGCTGACTAAGGCAACGCTGATCACTGATTTTTGAATTGGGAAGAACGTCATTGAAAACAAAGGCAAAGAAAATCATAGAGATGACAGAAATTGAAGTGAGAGCAATATTCCTACTTGCCTCACCTAGTTTACTCCACCGTGTACTCGTCTATGTTCTCTGGTGCTTCTCTACTCGTCTATGTTCTCTGGTAATGAGTAAAAGCATCGATAGTTTAGTGGTATCGGACCAACACTAGCCACTTATCATCCCTGGTTCTGCTCATTAAAGTAGTGTTGCCATATATATACAAAAAAAGTCCGTATTTAGCGGAATTGTGAAATTTTCGGAAAAAATACGGATTTTCATACGAATTTATTGAAAACACGTATTTTCCGAAGGAAATTTTGTGCCCGGTATGTTGTGGTGAAATTACATATATTTTATTTTGTGTAGAGCGATTTTGACATTTAAATTTTTGAATAAAGTTAAACGAAAATGTGAAAATATTATTGCGAGTGATTGTGCGAATTTTTTAGAATTTGGAGGACGGCGAATTCATTTTCAATTCAGCCAACACTTTATTGTTTACCTTTTACTCGCACGCCTTTTCCCGTTAGAATTCATAGAGTTTACTGTTAGGCACGATTATTTGTGCGGCTCAAGAAGGATATAAACATAGATGACGACATGACGTTTACCGTTAGGGTCGCCATTTTGTCGTGACGTCTGCAGATACTTCTTGTCATACGAACAGCTGTTCTTTGTTTACGATTTTCTGGCAGCCAACGTTGCCAGAAAGATCTGAATTGAAACATTTTCTGCTAGAGTGGATTATTTCGCTTAATAGTGTGTTCGGACTGCGTCGAAATTACCTAATTTTGAGTTCATTCGTAATTTCGGCACAAATTACTCTCAAAATGAGGTAATTTCCCATATAATTGGTTAATATCCAAATCCAACAATATTGAAGTAATATCAACAAAATTACGTTTGAATTGACGAGACCTAAAATTGACCTAAATCCAAACTGTCAAAAAAAATACAAAAACCCACAAATAAATTTAAAAAAATTTTTAAATAATGGAAAATAAAAGAAAGTTCTATAAAAAAAGAAAGTCTGGTCTGCTTTTGATGAGCAGATTTTTATCGAGTTGTTGGCAGATAAAATAGGGGATTTACGTAGTGCTCAAAGGAACGGGCACATTTATGAAGAGATGCGAAGAGCCCTGGAAAAGTTTTATTGTTGTTTTTCAGCCGGGGAAACAAAAATTAAAATTACGAATATGCCATTTTCTTTTTTTTCTGTGGCATTCAATTGCACTTAAATGCATTTCGTTAATACTCGTCAGTGCATCATTAAACCAGATGTTGTAGTTTTGAAACGCTATATTAAAAATAGTTGCTATATTCATTTTTATTATTGTCTAAAAAATAATTTTCTCAACTGTCAAAATGAAACTTCAAACTAACACTTCTACGTAATTTCAAAATTACCTTCTGAAATTAAGTAATTTCTAGCCAGTCCAAACGTATTATAAGACTTAAAAACGAAAATAGATACAACAGGAATGTCGGAATTTGATAGAAATTGCTACATTATTGCAAATATGGTACGATAAGTTTTTAAATGTAATTTTTATTACTTGTTTTGAACAAAATAACCGATCTGCATTTGTCAATACTAAACATTTTTTTATTTAAAATTGTTTTTCTAAATTTTTTGACGCGTAAAATTTGGTGTCAAAAACGTAAAATTAATTTTTAAAATTTAGTTTTCCCATAACAATAATATAAAAAAAACCGCTTCAATTGTTTCCTTTATTAAGCAACTCAAATTCATAAGTCAATAATTTTGATTTGTTTGCCTAATTCTACTAATTTTGAATCGTATTTCTACTAACGACTAATTAATACAGTAGAAAATCCATTAATCTGGTAGCACTATTGCGAAACCAATTAAGCTTGCATTTTTCTGCCAAAGTGACAAGAAGTATCTGCTGACGTCATGACAGATAACGGTAAACGGCATCATGTCGTTATCTAGTATTCTATGTATCTTGGGGTTCCAGAATTCAGTCACCTTCAATCACTTCTTTCGTTCTTCTCACAGCGGCCGGTTGATTTTGGAGCAGTTGGATCCAGCACGTTTTTGGTGGTCAAAGTTTTTGTGTAATAATAATTTACGCAATTGTAAAACAAGTTAAATTGATTTTAAATACAAAATGTCGAAACCTGCATTTAAAGTCGGTAAGAAAGAAATTTAAGTTATGATAAAGTGAGCAGAAATCATACGTAGAAAATAAAGGAATTTATCATGCTTCTTATTTCCTTGTAGTGTGTAGTATGTGAGGTTAAGAGTTCTGTTAACTTTGACAATGGTTAAAAATCTGACAGATTGGACAGCGTCTACATTTGAGGTGGTTTAATTTATTTATTTTCTTTCCATCATTTCTATAGCCGATATCAGCCTCGCTGAATGGGGTCGCAAGGCAATTATCATCGCCGAAAACGAAATGCCCGGTTTAATGGCATGCCGTAAGAAGTACGGACCCGCGAAAATCCTGAAGGGAGCCCGAATTGCCGGATGCTTGCACATGACAGTGCAAACTGCTGTCCTTATTGAGACCCTCGTGGAGCTCGGTGCTGAAGTGAGTTGAGTTGACAACTAGCAGTTGTTACGGGGTCAGCAATGGGGTCATGTGTCTTATCGCTTATCTCTCGCATGTTTTCAAAAATACTTTTAGCTTTTGTCCAAATTTAAATGACGTATTTCTGTTGTGTAAAGCTTCCAAATTTGTATAAAAGCAAGAGATAAGCGAGTCACCAGGTCAACCGATTCGTTATTACATCCGCTTAATTTTGTTTCCTTATGTCTCCTCTTCAAGGTCCAATGGAGCAGTTGCAACATTTTCAGTACACAGGATAATGCGGCCGCAGCCATTGCTGCCACTGGCGTACCCGTCTATGCCTGGAAGGGAGAAACCGATGACGAATACGCTTGGTTAGTTTTATTGGAAACATGTATTTCTTCGTCATATCATAAATCTATTAAGGGTATTCGCGTTGCGGTCTGCTTTAAATTTCAAATAGCAGCATTCACAATGCCGTGGATGTAACAGCATAAAGCTGTTAGTTGGGCGGTTCTTGGATGCTGTCATCTTTGATGTGATGTTTTGAATTCGCTTGCGCCCTATTTAACTGTTTTTTTTAACCCCAGGTGCATCGAACAGACGCTCGTATTCAAGGATGGTCAGCCCTTGAACATGATTCTGGACGATGGTGGCGATTTGACAAATTTGGTCCATGAGAAATACGCCCACTTCCTGAAGGACATTAAGGGTTTGAGCGAAGAAACCACCACCGGAGTACACAACTTGTACAAAATGTTCAAGGATGGACGCCTGGGTGTGCCCGCCATCAACGTCAACGATTCGGTCACCAAGGTAATAACTGACGGAAATAAATTATACTTCTTTTTGGAAAATTCCTACAACTGTCTTTGCTTTCAGAGTAAGTTCGACAATTTATATGGCTGTCGCGAGTCGCTCATCGATGGCATCAAACGCGCCACCGATGTAATGATCGCCGGCAAAGTCTGCTGTGTGGCCGGCTATGGCGATGTTGGCAAGGGTTGTGCTCAAGCTTTGAAAGGTTTCGGCGGGCGTGTTATTGTCACCGAAGTCGATCCCATCAATGCTCTGCAGGCCGCTATGGAAGGCTACGAAGTCACCACAATGGAGGAGGCGAGCAAGGAGGCCACCATTTTCGTGACCACCACAGGCTGCGCTGACATCATTTCGGGCGAACACTTCTTGAACATGAACGATGATGCGATCGTCTGCAACATTGGCCATTTCGATTGTGAAATCGATGTGGCGTGGTTGAATGCCAATGCCAAGGACAAGATCAATGTCAAGCCCCAGGTCGACCGTTACACTCTGGCTAACGGCCGCCACATCATCCTTTTGGCCGAGGGTCGCTTGGTCAACTTGGGTTGCGCTCATGGCCATCCCAGCTTTGTCATGTCCAATTCGTTCACCAATCAGGTTCTGGCTCAAATCGAGCTGTGGACCAAATCCAAGGAGTACGCCATCGGTGTTCATGTGCTACCTAAGCTGTTGGACGAGGAAGTTGCCAGTTTGCATTTGGAGAAGTTGGGCGTGAAACTCACCAAGTTGACCGACAAGCAATCGAAGTACCTGGGCGTCCCCAAAACCGGCCCATTCAAGCCAGATCACTACAGATATTAATTTGTGGTTCTGAGTGCTTGTGTGTACTTACGAGTAGGGGTGGCATTTGTAATTTGTAGTTAAAGATGAATTTGTTGTCGAATGATGTAAAGAGCAGCTTGTTTTTAAATTTTTGTGAAAATAAAGCAACACTTTTATACAGAATAAAATAAATATTGATATAAACTTATCTGCAAAAAAGTGACAAGTCGCAATTACGAAAATTCAAAATAATCGCCTTTAAAGTTTTGCAAAAATCTTGAAAGTAGGACTTTCAGGATATCAAACTGTAACCAATAGTAATAGATACAGTTGAAATCAAAGTTAAAAAAAGTAGGGTATGGCATGCACCAAATTTATTAACAAACTTTTCCTAAAAATGAATAGGTTAAGTATTTCTGGCTCGTTTTTGTGTTTGTAGAATCGAAGCGTTGCTGAAAGAAAGGTAAATTGGTGGAATATAAAGTAGGGATGTGACGGAGCTGATCATCCGTGGAATTGCAGTGGTTATGCAAATAATGGCAATCCGAAGTTGTTGACCAATTTCATTTCAAACGTATACTCAACATTCGAGAACCATGGCAATTCTACGAGGCCAAAGTAGGAATATTTGTCCATTGGAACGAGTACTCGATGCCCAGTTTCGGGGGCGAATGGTTCTGGACGGATTGGATAAGTGATCAGAAGAAGTAATGTGAAAAGCAAATACAAAACGTCAAACTTCTCTTATCAGATTTTAGCAAACGACTTCACAGGAATTGGTGAAGACGTATTTGTCCGAAATCTTGTGGTCGGATGGGGAGTGCACGCATAGACATCCGAAAATCACACATTTAAAATACAACATGACATCCGCATGTATGCGGGCAGTGGGTATTGGTATGCTATTGGGTAAGATAACCAACGTAAAATAGGGCTCTGCGAAATAAGTCCCAAAACCAAAAATGAAATAAGGCCGAAAAAAATATATGGGAAACATATATGTAATACTTCTATATTGCCAGTATTAGGTTTAGGTTAAGGTGGCTGTCGGAACACCGACACACTTAGACCAAATAAGGTCCATTGTGATACCACATGCTTTTTGCTGCAATTATCATTGGCAAGTATATGAAAAATTGGGGCCTAATAATTTCACAAATAAAAAAAAAAAGCACCAAAAATGGGACTTTGTTTTATAATGAATCAGGGCCCCAATGGAATGAAAGAAAGCCCCAAATAACAATGAAATGGCCAGAATTGGAGCTTATCCGCGTCGATATTGATAACACTTCGAATTATAACTAATAACTGGTTTTTATTATTCTAATTTCCCTATTTATAACAGATTTTACCTTTACCGAAATGCAGCGAAGTCACTAGCAAAGCAAGGCACAAAATGAAATAAGACCTCAATAAAAATATTTTTGGGTCTTTTCTTTTATTTTGAGTTGGGACTTTATCTCATTTTCAAAATTGGGTCATTATTTCATTATGAAATAATCAGTGTTGGGTCCGGAAGCATTAGCATTGATTTTAATTAGAATTGAAATTTTCAATTTTAATTGGCATTGAAATTTTCAATTTTAATTGGCATTGAAATATTTAATTCTAATTAAAAAATATTTAATTGGCATTGAAATATTCAAATCTAATTTTTTAATTAATTGATTTTTTTTCAATTAATTGAAAAAACTCAATTAATTAAATATTTTTCAATTAATTGAAAATATTCAATTAATTGAAAAATATTAGTTAATTGTTTTCTTTTTCTGAAGAAGATAATTTGAAACCGACATCAAAAGAAAGCAAAAAAAAAATTAAATAATGAAAAGAAGGTGAAAAAAATGGAAAATGAAGGGGAAAATTATGAAAATGGGATTAAATGGAAAAAGTATAAGAAAAAACGAAAAGCAAAAATGGAAAAAAAGGGAGGGAAAAGACAAACAAAATGAAAAAAACAGGGGAGAAAATGGCAAAGAAAAAGGGCAAATAGGGAAATAACTGAAAAAAAGTCAAAAAAGGTAAAACAGGAGGGAAAAAGGGGTAAGAATACCAAAAAAAGGGAAAAGAGAAAAATAGTAAACAAGGGCTTTTGGCTGGTTTCTTGTCATTGTCAATTATTTGGTGGCTAAAAACCCTTGAATCCATTTTTTGCACCTTTTTTAATTTTTTTCCATCTTTTTTTTTGGTGTCTGTTTCAAATATTGCTTCTTCCAGAAAAAGAAAACAATTAACTTATTTTTTTCAATTAATTGAATATTTTCAATTAATTGAATATTTTCAATTAATTGAATATTTTCAATTAATTGAATATTTTCAATTAATTGAATATTTTCAATTAATTGAAAATATTCAATTAATTGAAAATATTCAATTAATTGAAAAAAATAAGTTAATTGTTTTCTTTTTCTGGAAGAAGCAATATTATATAATATAATATCTTTTTTTTTGGTGTCTGTTTCAAATATTGCTTCTTCCAGAAAAAGAAAACAATTAACTTATTTTTTTCAATTAATTGAATATTTTCAATTAATTGAATATTTTCAATTAATTGAATATTTTCAATTAATTGAATATTTTCAATTAATTGAATATTTTCAATTAATTGAATATTTTCAATTAATTGACATTGAATATTTCAATGCCAATTAAATATTTTTTAATTGGCATTGAATATTTCAATGCCAATTAAATATTTTTTAATTGGCATTGAATATTTCAATGCCAATTAAAATATTTTTAATTATAATTGAAAATTTCAATTCTAATGAAATGACCAATGCATTAAAAAATCAATTAATTAATCCCAACATTGGAAATAATACAATTCATGTCCCTTCGGTTTGGCCTTGGGCCGGTTTGCGTATGCCGATCTCAGCGATTATAACCCTCAAGTATGTCCAACAGCGGCCACGCTATCAATACTAATTCGACTTGAATACAGAGGTTCTTTTGATTGCGTAGCCGCTGTTGGGTTATTATCCCTGTGAACCGGCCAAACAGAAATGTCATGAATTCCCAAACTGAGATGACAGATATTTTTCATACCTGTTCGCCATTTTAATGTTTTGAAATGGCGAACAAAGCCAAAAGTCACCAAATTTTGTCTTAAGGTTTTTAATAACAAAACCATTATTTTTGGGTACATTCATTTCATGGATACAATATTGTACGCTGAATCCAGTACCAATAAAATTATTCCTTATTTGATAAATAAAAATCTGTTTAAAAATATTTTATTTCTTAAAACAAAAAAAGAAGACATATTGATTTAACAAAAAAAAAACAATACCATTATATTACAATTATTGGAAAAACTGTGAAAAAACAATTTACCTACTCGGACATTGGACACAACAAGTTCTCTCGAGATATGACAATTTTCCACGATTTTTGATCATAAATATAGAATTTTAGTAATCTTCATATTTTTACATTTCGTTTACAAATCAATCTCTTACATTTGATAAAACAGCTTCTATCGAACAAGTTACAAAGTTTAAAGAGTTCAATGGAAAAAGTCGTTACATCTATTTGACGGCTGTGCGAACAATCGCCCAAAAACCAAAAATGAACCATCGCCCAAAAATTTTGGGCCTTTCTTCATAATGAATAAAAGCCCAACAATTGAACAATCGCCCAAAATATTGGGCTTTTGTTCATAATGAATAATAACCCAAAAACCAAATGAACAATCGCCCAAAACAAATGTTTATTTTTTTTTAATTATAAGAAAACATTTCAGATATTTATATTTCAAAGAAACAAAGAATTTGGAAACTTCTGCTTTTAGAGAATTCTTAAGCTGCGGTCAGATTAGGCAAATATTTGCCCGAATACACTCAGATATTTATAATATCCACTAAAATCGTATGTGACTGAACCAGTATTTTATTTTTCTGAATGTATTTTCCCAGTGTTTGTGCAGATATTTGCCTAATCTGACCGTAGCTTAAAGCAAAAATACGGAACTAATATTAAACTTAAGTGTTCCATCTCAGTAAACAATATGAATCCGAAAAGAGTCATAATTGACTCTTTCTTCTGAACTTTTAATGAATATTTCACATGAAACTGTCCCCTCTTTATAAGTTCAATTATAAGCCACAAAATATTCTTTTATGACTCATAATTAACTCACAAAAGACTCAGAAAAGAACTAAAGATTTTTTTAATTTTTTCAAATATTAGTTCAAAATATTGGCTGTAGGAAATATCGCATAAAAATAAAAATGAAAAAATCCGTTTTAATTTTAGGGCAATTTTAATTTTTGGGAGATTTTTAATTTTTAATTTTTGGCCTATTTTTCCTTTTTATTTTTGGGCGATATTTCCTACAGCTTAAAATATTACGAAAAATTAAATATTAAATACACAATTTTTTTTATCGGTATTCGAACACGGAACCCTATGTTTTGTAGCTCTTATTTATCATCCATATTTTCTAATTTTTTTGTATTTTTGACATCCATATTTTCGCTTTTTTATACCCCCACACTCACTGTGGCAGGGTATACTAACTTTGTCACAACGTTTGTAACGCCCATAAGGAGGCGTGTCCGGTATGGAAAAGTATATATATTCTTGATCAGCATCACCTCCTGAGTCGATTTAGCGATGTCCGTCTGTCCGTCCGCACGATAGCGGTCGCAGTTTTGGAGATATCGACTTGAAACTTTGGGTACATGTTTTTCTCGTGAATACTGAGATCAAGTTCGAGAATCAGCCAAATCGGATAAAAACTGGGCGTGGCTCCCATACACCGAAGAAAAGTCCTTTTTATTGTTGTATTCGATTGGAAATGTTTAGAAACGTATTTTTGACATGGTTCGAGGTTCCGAAGCCACATATATAAGGGTCTAAATGGGGTCTTGAGACCAATTTTTTTTTTTTGAGGATTTGATTGGAAATTTTTAGAAATGGATTTTGGACATGGTCTGGGCTCCAAAACCACCTATAATTGGCTCAAAACCTTTTTTATATTCGAGGTACTTCTTCCTACTTTGTGGAGGTATTTCAGCTTCGGTATAGCCGAAGATAGTCCACACTCTAGTTTTATTTTTCATCCATGTTTTCGACATTTTTTTTATAAAAAGTTAAATACATCATTGCAATGGTCAGTTTTGGAATTTTGGGTTAACGAATACCTATTGCAAATGGCCGCCCTTTTGGACGGCCATTTGCTATGGAAGGAATGAGGACGTTTGAAAACCTGCAAAACCAAACCAGTGAAAACATTATTTTCCGCAATTATATTATTATTATATGCAATTATATTAATAAGATGTACTCGAATTTCTTAATGCTTTTCAAAATCATAGTATTAATAAAATATTTTACAACTAAACATTAAAAACAATTGATTTTTAAATTAACCGAAATATGTTGCTGAAACCGAGAATTGGATTGTCAACATGTTTACAGTCCCGAGGGAACATGTTCACAGTCCAATATTTCTAACAGCAACATCTACAGGTCACCCTAAATGCACACTAGCAAAACTGGTTGTCTGAATGGCCATCCAATATTTGCTAGTGTGCATTTAGGGTGACCTGTATATGTTGCTGATAGAAATATTGGACTGTGAACATGTTCCTCTTGACAATCCAATTCTCGGTTTCGGCAACAATATTTTATTAATATAATTGCATATAATAATAATATTATTGCGGAAAATAGATGTTACAAAGGCAAATGCAATCAATGTCTAATAAAATTTTACGGTGTGGACCACTGAAAGAATAAGCAACACATAATAATTAATAAACTTGTGTTTACGCTTCATTTAAAGTGGGAAACCTCTCGGAAACGATTCAGTTGTGCTCATCTGCACAAAATATATGAAATTTGACAGTTCTTTTAAGCAACTGCGCGTTTTCGAGGGGTTTCCCACTTTAAATGAGTACCCTTACTGTTTCACGTTATATTTCAGAACTGAGGAGTGTTGATTTTTTTCAAAGCGATACCCGTTTCAATTCATAACAGTGCAGTTTTGAATTTTTTTTCTCAGTGTATGGCTTCAAGACCTTACGGTGCCAGTAGGAGAGCACTCTCCCCTACTTATTACAATTAATTAATGAATTAACATGTAAGAAAATACACACCGAACCAAAAAAATGCTAAAAATACCATCAAATCTTCAAATTTCGTTGACAAAATATGGCCGATAGTGATACATATCAAATTTGATACTACGTCTTTATCATTTATATGAAAGAGTGGGAAATTGATGGGATACAAACTTAATTTTGATAAGGATCGAACGTAAATTTACATGAGAAAATGTGAAGAGAGAAAATAATTCGCTCCAAAGAAATAATTACGAAAAAGGAGAAAAAGAAAATGAAAAATGTATTCGTTTTAGAAACGACAAATTTATATATGATGTCAAAATTTATATAATATAATACATAATTATTATGATGCCTGAAAATGTCGCAAAAGAAAGGAAAATATATGCGAATTGCATTTCACCGGCTAATATTTCAATCTACCCGTAGTACAATTTATGCCCTTCAATAATTTTGGAAATTGAATAGAATTTACAGAGCTTGAATTCACTGTGTCACCACTAAGGCATTCAATCCCGGGATCCCGAAATCCCGGAAGTTTTCTCAATCCCGGAAACCCGGGATTTTGAGTCCGGAATCCCGGGATTCAAAAATGCATTTTTTATGCATTGTTTAAGATATTTTTGACGTTTTTCCACAAAAATACTTTCGTGCATTTACTTTCAATCTAATTGGTAAATTTAACCCATTCATGACGAGCGTGCCCATATGGTAACGCTGATAGCGCTCTACGTGTGTACGTATGTGCAATTAAAAAAATATTTGAACGAATATCACTAATCCGTTTTTTGATGTTTATAAAGCATACTTTGATCTTTCTTTTGATATATAACTCTAAGCAATCGCTCGTCAGTAGCGATCGTGGCGGATAATTGAAAAGTAGTGTTTTTAAAAAGTGGGCAAAAACAGCGAAAAGCCACGACCTTTCCAGTAAGAATATTTTTCATTGCCATAAAAAGTTATATATTTTGAATATTTTTTGGCATTTGGGTAGAATATCAATGTATTAGAAAACGTATAAAATAAAATTATTTATAACTTCTGTGTTACCTTTTTATCATTTTGAATTTCGCTGTTACCATATAGGCACGCTCGTCACAACCCTAGCAAATTTAAATTTTCTTACTGAAAATGTTTGTATGAGCTTTTTTTATGTAAAATGTAATATATTTTATTTGTATATTGATTTGAAAGTGTGTTTGTATACTTAATATAATTATTAAAATTTTTTTTTTTAATATTCAGATTTAAAATAATTTTTAAATCTGACGTAAAAAAGTACTACTAAATGGAGCACATGTGGAATGAGCGGAAGATGGCGACCAGGTCTCAGATGGAAGGGTGTATGGTATAGATAGGCTAACTTCGACCGGCTAAAACTTACTCAATTGTTTTTTAACAAATTTACATTACGATGAAGACATTTAGGCGAGCATAATTTTATCCGGCTGGACAAGATTATTAGGAGGAAGATGAAGGATGTCTTCATCGTACAGCTCTTTTACAGCCATGTAAATTGTGTATGTCAAATGATGACGAGGACCTTTCCAATTTCAGTTCATATGGAGATATTTCTTATGTTATTGAAAACCTAAGCAGTATTTTGGTGTAGGTGGAGATACATATTATATACAGTGACAGATAATTAGGCCAGCCTTTTGTAGTAATTTTGAACGACTACCAAAATTTTAAGAATATCAACTTGATTGCTATTGAAAAGGTCTATTGGACCCCATTCTATGATGACTACCAGGACACTTATCAAGAAAATCCTAGTTAAAAACTGACCTACTTTTCTAACTTTTTTCCTGGGGACCTATACAACTTTTTTTTTGATGCAAAAATGTGCGTTTTTTAAAAACAAATTACTTTGCTGAAGAAACTTTTGTGATCAGAAATGCTCCTGAATTTATAGAATTTTTTTTAACAACATTTTTTTTTTAAAAAACTTTTAGATTTAAAAAAATTTGTCGATAAAAATTTTTTTTACAAAATAAATCTTAAAACATTGTTAAACTTTCAAGAATTTAAAAAAAAAGTAGTTATAAACAATAATATCTTAAATTAGGTAATTTTGCTAGGGTTGTGACGAGTGTTACCATATGGTAACGGCCAGGGCTGGGCAAACGGTAAGCGGTCCAAAAAAAAAAAGTTAGAAATTCGTTTCTTAGGCCATTTCTAGGTATTCCTGAAAAAATCTTGAAAAAATTCCATAAATTTCGCTCTCGTCATTAATGGGTTAAAAAACCCACTTTTGTAGATTTAGTGCCACAAACAAAAATTTACAAGATTTTTGTCAATAACGGTTAACAAACAATTTTTATCGATCTAAAAAACATTTTTTCCATTTAAAACAATTTTTTTTTTAAAAAAAGATATATGTTAAAACTATTTTGTTTGACTATATTTATTTAAATATTATTTAAATATTATTTGAATACTGAAATGAAATTTTTCCAGCACGCAAATGTCACAAAAAGTGCATTTTAAGTGCGTGCTGGAAAAATTTCAATATTATTTTCGGATTTAGCGTATCAAAATACATAAGGAACAACCAAGTGGATAAAAGCGGCATGTAACACAAATTTAAGCATTGATCATAGTTTCGAAGAATCAGAAGCGACAAAGATCTAATACTCTCGCAATGATTTATAAATTTCTACTCCTCTACTACGGTAGTAGATTTTTTTACTTCCCTCAAGATATTTTCTACAATTATTGTAAGAAACCTACTCCTCAAAATATTATGTGAGTTTCATACAATGCAAAACTACTACTCTTTCTACAAATCTGCTTCCCTGACAGAAATTTCTACTACTCTCGTAGAATTTCCAGTACTCAACGCATAAACCCATATATACTCACCTCTCTTGAAATCTACTACCCTGAGTCAGGGTTGGAAAAAAAACTTTACTGAACTTTTCATTTTCTTTGAATCGTGCATTCGCGGCGGATTTACACTTTTCAATTTTTTTTGCCGATTTGTTCTTTGCACTTTTCCTTCATTCGTAAATTACACATACGAGCGATTCAGCGGGGCAATTAATTTTGATCGTTTTCAAAAATTTTAACTTTACTTTTGCACTACTTTATTTCATTTAAACTCACAATTTTTTCTTTTATTTTTTCGGTTTCGACTTCGGCCAATATTAAAAAAAATAAAATTCGGTACAATTGTACTTTTTTGGTACAATTTCCTAGACAAAAGTATAGTGGTACTACATTGACATTTTTGGTACAATATATGCGAAGATAACAGATTAATAAAAAATTAATTAGATCAACTCATTTTTCAATTTTTTCTCAAATATTTTTGTTGTTAAAGGTTCGTTTCCAGCTTTTAAGTCATTAAAAAAAGTTAAGAAATTGATAATTAAATTTCCGAACATAAATTTTCTTCAACCCATATCCACTTCGATACAATTTTTTGTACCATTTTGTACTCATTTTTTTTAACGAACTGAGACACGGCCACTCTAGGTTACGTATGTATGTATATTTTCATAAATAAATAATGTAAATGCTTATTTTAATATCGGATCTTGTTCCTTCTTTTTCGAATCACCACTCACTCCAACCTTTTGTACAGCAATTCCAATTTTATATGAGACGCCTCAACATTCAGCGGAGATACAGGTACAGCTACTTACAGAATGTTAAACACTACTTTCAGAATGTGAAATCTTGAGCTCTTGCACTTGGACTTGGACTTGCAAAATTCCTTTCCTTGGACTTGCATTTTTGAAACGGTCCAGTTGGAATTTGGCAGCTCTTCTTCTTTTTTTGGCTTTGCCAACAAACGAAACAATGTTCTTTTCGGTAATATATTTATTTCTTTTATTCTATTTTTTTTCATATATAAAAATATAATATAGTTACGACATAGACCGGCCGTTTCAATGTTTGAAACCCGAAATGTGTCGTACCCGGTTCCGACTTTATTTGGCCAGCTTCAGTAGCTTCTTCACGGGAAGACTGCACTGCTTTGCCGAATTGCTTAACAATATTTCGTATTGAATTTAATTTAACATTTTGAGTTAAATTCATGTTGTATGGTGCAATTTGATCGCTTATGAAATAAATGATAGTTGTCAGCTGTTCGCTCACAGCTGTTCTTGGCAGCAGAGTTACATCTTTTTTTAAGATTTAGAAGAGTTTTGTTTAATCCAATATTTGCTAGTGCCCATTTACATAGGGTGAAATGTAGATGTTGCAGAAACCAAATATTGGATGGCCATCCAATATTTGTCTATATTAGCGGTAGATGTGCCCTCTTCAGAAATTTAGCATTGTTTCCAATTTCTTTAGAAAAGTTGACATTATCAGCTGTCAAATTTAGATCACAAACCAAAATAGAAAGCAAAAGTAAATGAAGAATAGTGAAAATGATCCAAAAGGCGCAATGCAAATTTTTGCTTTGTCATTTGTCAAAAAATTCTGATCTAATACAATTTTACAGCATAAGGAACTTGACAACATTTTTCTTGAGTCGTTCTTAGAGCTGGAAACAAAAGTTTCATTTATGCAACATTAAAAGTAACTTAATTTCGTGTAATTTTTGTTTTTATTATTAAAACTTCTTTGTTAAAAGCTCTATGAATTAAAGTATGCTTATAAATATATGTAACTTGTTTACGTTTTTGAGTATTAAAAACTTTTCCGTTCATACTACAAACTATTTTCATTAAAAAATTTGGACATTGGACATTTGGTACCATTTTTTTTGCCTTTTTGTACAAAATGGAACAATAAAAATGTTGCTCAAATTGGAAAAATTTTATTCAGATCGGTAAAAATTTTTTGTTAACCGTTATTGACAAGAACGTTGTTAATTTGTTTGTGTCTTTAGCATTAAATCTATAAAAGTGGGCTTTTGGTGTTTACCAATTAGATTGAAAGTAAATGCACTCCTGTTTTTTTTTTTGGAAAAACGTCTAAAATATCTTAAACAATGCATACAAAAATCCATTTTTTTGAATCCCGGAATTACGGACTAAAAATCCCGGGTTTCCGGGATTTAGAAAACGTCCGGGATCCCGGGATTGAATGCCTTACATAATACATAAGAATTTGTCTATCAAGTATATTCAGAGCTGTGCGTGTACGATTACGATTACAGTAATCGTACTCCAAATATTTTGAGTACGATTACAAGTAATGGTACTCAAAAAATGTTGATTACCATTACTCGTAATCGTACTTAAAAAGTTTGAGAACGTACTAAAAATATTTTAAGTACAACTACTGTAATAGTGATCAAAAAAATTGATTACGTAATCGTACTCAAAATTTTGATTACAAAATTTTTCGAGTTACTTGTACTTGACTCAAAAAAAATTTGTAATCCATTACTTGTAATCGTACTCAAAAGTAATAATAATCAAAATTTTTTAAAAATCGGAATGATAAAATTTATAAAATATATCACAAATTAAGTCCGACTATTCAACAACTACAACTATACCGTTCAAGATCTCTGTTTTTGTTGTTGTTTTTGTAATGGTATTATTTTGTTCTTGTAATGTTGATGATTTTTCACGTGATACGTCATTTGAAATGGAATCAAAATACCTTTCAAATTCCACTAATATTAAGAAACGCCGAAAATATCGAACATTTTAAATACAATTTTCAAACTTTGACCTTCTATAACTTTGACATCAAAAGAGAGCGACCATTTTTTTTCCCGATTTGGGGCGTAAACTAGACTTGTTCCATATTTTTTAACTATCATCTTTTGTGTTTAATTTAATCCAAGTTTAATCAAAGAAAATGAAATGATTTTATGCACTTCAAAAATACAATTTAATAAACTTCACCACGGTTTACTCTACCGTGGACTAAGGCAACGCTGATCACTGATTTTTGAATTGGGAAGAACGTCATTGAAAACAAAGGCAAAGAAAATCATAGAGATGACAGAAATTGAAGTGAGAGCATTATTCCTACTTGCCTCATCTGGTTTACTCCACCGTGCACTTCACTAGCTAATTACGTAACCCCTCTGAAAATTACATCAGCGTTCGCAAAAACACGAATGTTTCTGCGCTGGGCAGTTTAGTTCGAAGTGGAAATGTTCGATTGCGACGAGATCTTTCCAGTTTCTTCATTGATGCACTTTTCAGTTTGTTTAGAAAGTTACATTTCACCATAAGAAAAAAAAAGTTACATTTCAATTTCTCGATTTTACAATTCAGTAATTATTTTTAAAAACTGTACAATGTAAAGTAATAAAAAAAGTAAATACATGTAACAAAGTTGAGCAAAACGATTATTGAGATAGAATAGAGCAGATGAAATCAAGATAAGATTACTGCGAAAAATATGAGTATGTACGTTGTTTTAGTAATTGCTTTGCTTGGCGCACCTACCACAACAACAACAACAGAGCAACAGGTAGCGACTCCAATAACAAAATGGCATGCCAAATTTACTCCCGACTATTTAGAGACGCGCATGGGCACGAAAGTTGAAGTTTTGTTGGAAGTCACAAGTGAGTAGCCGGCTAATATTTTGAGTTCATATTCATACTTATTTCTGCGCCCTTGGGCAATTTCAGATGCGGATACGACGCATTTGGACTACTACTTCCAGCTGCTTAGTGGAAATCCCCGTTTAGCTACTGTGGACTATATAATTCCGGCAAAGAACATTGACCCAAATAACGGGTCGTGGCGTGGCAATGTGTCTCTTGATGTACTCTTTTTAGGCGGAACAAGGTGAGTCGTAAACTTTTGAAAATTTAAATTGTTTTGAATCGAATGTCAACCGTTTTTCTTAACAAGCATTTACGTAGAACTGGTCAACAGTCTGACCAACGCTACTGAGCGCAGCAACAGTTCACTTCAACTAACCATTCTACGCCAGATGCGCGTCGTAGATCATGTCTTCACCATTTCGGTGGCTCTACTAGTATCTCTGTTGTACATAAATTTTGGAGCTGCATTGGACTTAAACGTTTTACATAGACTCATTACGCAGCCAGTGGGTCCTTTGATCGGTTTGACAGCCCAGTGCTTTATTATGCCATTGCTGAGCTATGCTCTGGGCTATTTGATCTTTCCTGATTCCGTGGAAATGCAATTGGGTTTATTCTTTACGGGCGTCTCCCCCGGTGGTGGGGCTTCGAACATTTGGTCGGTAGTGCTCGGCGGAAATATAAATTTGTCCGTGCTCATGACGACGGTCAGTAATTTCGCCGCCTTTGGCATAATGCCTCTATGGATATTTACTTTGGGGTATATGATCTTCGAGCGAGGCAATATGCAAGTGCCTTACGCTAAGATAGCAATGTTTGCGTTTTCGCTGATAGTTCCGCTGGGTATTGGTGTTGGCATACAGAAGTGTTCCCTCCGATTGACGCGTGTGCTGGTGCGATTGCTAAAGCCCATTTCCACCTGTTTGATTTTGTTTATTGTGATATTTGCTATTGTCACGAATTTGTACCTGTTCGAGCTGTTTTCGTGGCAGGTTTGTTGGCGTAGAAACTCTTCGATTTTCATTGGAAATAATTGCAACTTGAAATTTACAGATTGCAGTCGCTGGCTTGGCCCTACCCTGGTTGGGCTATATTTCGGCTTGGTTTGTGGCAAAAGCTTTGCGTCAAAATACTGCAGATGCTCTCACTATTGCCATCGAGACGGCCATACAAAATACCGGTATTTCTATATTCCTTTTGCGCTACAGCTTGCCTCAACCACAAGCCGATCTGACGACGGTTATACCAGTGGCAGTGGCAATTATGACACCGCTACCCCTATTGGCTGTATACATATACAAACGATGCAACGAACGTGTCATTGAAAACGCCCTATCTGAGGAGCAGTATATTATGCAACAACACGTCCGATAGGATTCAATAAGTTATTTACCAAAAGTCTCTACCATTTTAATCTCAATATTATACTGAATTTTACCTATGCATACATAACTTTTTTTTGCTTGTTAAATGTAATATTCTCTCATTTGTGCAATATATCCAAACTTAACATTAATTTATTGGCCTCATGTCTCTTGCAACACTTTCAGCAGACAATAAATGGTATTCGTTTCCAGATTTAACTTCTTAAATTCAACGAAATACCTTAAGCAGCTAACCGCGCCCGTCAAATCTGCGGCATTGTACAGATTTGGAGTTAAATTGTAGTAATTTACAACAGCAATTAGGCGTCCTACGTCGTAGGACGACAAGTCGGCAATAACACTTGAATCGAAGTTGTGTGAGGCAATGAAACGCCTCAAGCTCAAGCTCAACTGCTTGACTGCATCATCGATGAACAACTTGAATTTCTCCACGTTCGAGTGCACCAGTTCTGGGGAAAACAATATATGCTCGTTATAATGGGAACTATAAATGTCGATTAATTTAATTTGCCAGACGTCGGAGAACTTGGGATTCTCTTTAATGCGGAGGACGTGCTGCAAATGAACAAAAATGATTCATTGATGAAATGCAAAATAACCAGACCACTAACTCACATCAAAAATGGAAAGGTATATGGGCAATACATGCATTTTATCCTTGATCACAGCATTATAGAATAACATGGTCAATTGCTGCTTCTTCACCAGCTCATCGTTGCTTATGTTCTCGCCGTCAACATGCAAGAAGCGATCGGTGAAGGCAATCACGTAGGGTTCGTTGGAATAACGCTCCAGGGCCTTCGGATCAATCTCCCAACAGATGAACTGCTCGGTGGTAAGAGTCTGGGCAAACAGACTCTTCAAACGATCGGGATCTTCGAGATGAGAGAGGCAGCCGGAACGTTTCTTAATATCGATACAAGCGGAATTCGCCAAGGCTTTCCTGCGATGGAACATTGACGAAGATGAAATAAAATTGAAACATTGTATTAAATCACACATGGGCAACATCGATTACATTTTGCAATTAAGGATTAACAAATAACAGGACACCATTGAACATTTCTGTAATTGGATTTGCCCGTGTGTGCTTTAAGTTACGATATCGTGTCGTAGTTACACTAATTGGTCCCAATTTCGATGCTTTTCAAAGGATACCGGCCAATAGTTTGAATCGTCTACAACCACCTTTTGTAAGGTACTCAACTCGGGAAGAAGGCAGGGGGCCATAGGCAGACGCCTCAACTCACTACTGCCCATATCCATGACAGAAATATTGCACAGGCACAGCTTTTTAGTGTCAATATCTCGCGGCAGAAATAAACGAGGCTCCACGGCCAACACGTACAAATGGCGAAAGGCTTGCAAATGATATCTACAAAAACAAATATTTTTTCTTACATACAATTCAATTGGGCTAAGGCGTTTCGCTGGTCTAAGAGTGTCCGTCCATGAGTCAGACTCCAAACTAAGATAGGTCAACTTGCCTGTTATCGTTGCTGTGATTGGGAAATTTCGGAAAGAATGCGCACACCATCGCTGCCACCGCCTCAGGCGTTTTGGCAATAGTAAAACGACCAGCGCCTAAAAACAAAAGCCCCAACGACATGTGTATGGCCATGTGAGAACCATAAGTCACCTGCGAGTTCTGTGCACCAATGCGTGAACGCAAATAACGTATAATGCGCAGAATTTCCAAGTCGCCCGAGCCGGCAAACACCAATGAAATGGACAGCAAAATGATCATAAGGCTGCTCTCGATGGTGGTGCGTCCGGCAAATTCGCCCACGTATTTGCCAGGGAAACCCAAAAATAGTTTAATAGCTCGGCGTAGAGACTTAAAGGCATCTGGGTTTTCAGTGCCCGCATATTTCAGGCCAATGCAGAAGGCCGCGCCGGCAATGATGTTGCAATATGCTTGACTACAAGATCAACAAGTTAGTAGGAATTATCGCGCATAAAACGATTAAAAAGTCTTTACGTGATTGCCTCATGGTCGACATCATCCGTGTTATTCACCGCGGCTCCACGCTCAATGTCGAATCTTAGATTTGCTGGAAACTGCTCGAACAACCACATCTCTTCGGGTCTGATGTCATTCCACTGAATCAAACCACGCGCAATTGAACGTAACAGCAGTAAATCTGGACGCACCAGATCCAGTAAATATCTCGTATTCGGGGGATCCATCCATTCGGTGACGGCCCGATTACCTGTGTTGAAAAACATCAAACCCAGCGCCAGCGTGGCTCCAGGAGCAGTCACATCGATGTTAACATTATCGCCCTCGCGCACTTGGAACGAGGGCAGTTTGTACTTTTCTTTTTGTGAACCCGTCAGCAGTCGTTTGTTCCCACCCACCATGTAATAGTGAAGAGTGTCAGGTAGCTGGAGATCACGCAGTCCTGCAGGTGACTCACCTTGGCCCAATGTGACAAGACCTAGTGCCAAGCCCGCCGTAAGGGCATATGATTCACGCTCAATACTATTCTCCATTTCCGGACCCGGAGGACGACCTTCAAGGAGGAAGATCAAATGTAATTTATTGAATAATTCAAGTGATGTTCAGCTTACCAACTTCCTGCAACAAAACTTCAGCAATATGCCGTTTGGCTGTGCCCTGATACAGCAAGCCAATGCCCATCAGCGAAGCTACTTGTATGTTTTGAGGAATATCCAATTCCAAGGCAGTAGCTGGCAGCAGAGCTTCGATATGAACACTCAATAGTTTTGTGGTGGTATTGTCCATAGTGCCTAAATGTACCGAAGTTAGACAAAAATGTGCAATAAAAAATCAATTGCATATTTAACCTCTGTGTGTGGCTGAAATACCCAGAAGTAGGCCCACACTTGTCATTTCATCGCATTTCACTAAGTACTCGTAGATGCTCATAAACGATAAAGTTTTCAGGTGGCCATTTAGCCCTAGGGCCATGAGAAAGCCCGCATGTTCGGTGGAAACGTCCGATTGTCCCTTCGGCTTGTTGTAGACAATCCATGTGGAGTCCACATCACGGGCATTCGGTGATATCTTCAAGCCGGCCGCCACTCCATTGTGAAAAGTGGGCCACAAACTCATATTAGCGGGAAACTCAATTTGTTGCATTTCAATGGTGGCTCCCTTCACAGGCTCTTTGCCCGACAGACACAATTTGGGTATGGGCATTGATTCGGTGGGCGTGGGTATGGATGTGCGTAAAGTGAACATGCCCCGGCCCATGGGAAGAGTCATAGTACGGGTACACAGAGAGAACAGTTGCTTCTCTTGTTCTTCAATGAACTCATGGTCGGATGTGCCGGGCGATTGGGTGATGTCAATCATGACGGGCTCCGAAGAGGTGAGTAACCGACGCACTTCGGCAATGCGCATGTCATCAGGAAAGCGAAGACTCAACAATTTCGTATCAATGTTATCCATGCCGTCATCCAGAGCAGCTTCGATGTGCGAGATGCCATTTGTGGAAGGAGGACAGCGTGCCGACAGAGAATCTTCTGCATCAACATTGGCTCTTATGTGAAATTTAGGCCAATCATTTTGTATTTTTGCATGCTCAACCAGCTCTGAACGCAGTATCAATTCGTAGGTGGCGGGCGAACAACCCACGGGAGGGGACAGACGGGAATACTCGAGACATTCAGCTATGATGAGATGTAGGGCAACAGGCAGGCGTTCAATGTCCTTGCGCGACATTTCTATGCAGAGAGTGAAAAAAAATAGTTGGTATCTGCGAGTATATCGGTGACTATGCGAACAAACGCACAATGGGCGTTTGTTCGCGCAGCCTTTATCGGTATGTTTATATTTGCTAATCGTGTACGTTCAAGTTACCCATGTTGATGAGCATTTGTATGACTTGCTCGGATCGCGACACTGTGGACGAGATGAATCGTTTGGGGCGCTTAGGATAGTCCGATTGTACGGACTCAAGAAATTCCAATGGCTTAATCCAGTTCTTGAGCTTTTCATGGCCATGCATAATCAGAGAAACAATCTGTATGTGAAGACATTAATAATTGTCCTTTGTGCAATTTGTTTTAGGGAAAATGAGTTAAAATGCAATGTAACCTGCAAGACGTTGCGACTCAAATTGTTGATGCCATCAACGTAATTATACTGCGAAACAGACTTCCCCTTCAGAATGTGTTCCAGTTGACCATATACACTGGGAGGAGCGGCAATTTGCAGCAGCTCCTTATGCAGCATTTGAGAGCCATGTTGCTCAGTCAGCAGGCAGGCCTTGACGGTCCTTTGCAAGAGTTGTGGAAAATCAAGAGCGTAGTGGAATGTATAGGTGGATAGCTGCATATCCACGGCCATTTGATGAAGAAACTGAAAATTATCTGAAGTACAGTCAACAGAATATTTCATTGTTTAAACGGGGCCGCAAACCTTTGCCAAATGCGGCAAATAATCGTGCAGAGTCTCGTCCAATTTGAAATCTTCATAGAGCAAATGGAACCCGTAGAAAATGGCAGGTATCGTGGAGAATAAAATAGCACTTGTATCAATATTAGTGCAGGGTGGCGTGAGATTTTCTGTAGAAGCCATTCGATCACTGCCTTCCAAAATGGTCAACATAAACTGCCAATCCTCATCTGTGCCCTTGGTGATTTCGTCGTTTTTTCGACGCTTTTTCGGCTCTTCGGCATTGAACGAAATCGAGGTGTTCATATTGGAGGAGTCTTGCATCGATGCAGCAGAGCAACCCATCAGATCCGATAAGACATTTTTGAATACTTCCCACTCCTGTTCGATGCTGTAATCACGTGAACCCGGAGGATTGCGAGCCCCATACCAGCGCGTAATCAGTTGTATGAATTGGTCCTTCTTCAATATTTCCCGAAGGGCAGCAATGCAGCGTGATATAAATTTAGTCTCATTGATGAGAGGCAAAGCGATGCGATACATTTTGCCCGATGGATAGACAAGGGTCAAACGATTGCCTGCGGGATCGCGGAGGCTGAGACAAACGTTGCTGGTGTTGCTGTCGAATGGAGAATGTTAATCTAATTCACTAACAAAAAGTAAACTGTTCATACCGATTCGGAAATTGAGGCTGCAAAGGGTGTACAGGTGACAGCAAATGCAGCTCTGCTTCGAATGTTGTATCCGCGGGCTTCTGCGACGTTGGAAGTAGACTGCTCCGTCTATTTTTTTTTAATTGAATTCACAATTTTTGAAATTTAATGACGTTGAATTTACCTTGGAAAAGAAGTGTTGGGCGATTTGCCACAATTGGCGAGTCCTGCCCCTGCTACTGCACCCCCTGTAGAACTTGCATTCATGGCAGCCGCTATATGTACTTTGGACACCAACACCGGGCCTGTGTAAAGTATAAGACTGCCTGAAGGATCCAGTACAGCAATCATTTTCATATGCTAGTAAAAGAGTTTATTAAAATCATAGTTTGGTCAAGAGTTCCGCAATTAACTGAACCTCTAACACGACTGCATCCTTGGCGGCTATTGTCACTGCCATTGCCGATATTTGTACGTCGTCCGCATCAGAGTTGGCTAAGCGCACCAATTGCAATTTATAGGAGCGTGGCAGCAAATAGCATAGAAACTTTTGTCCTACCAAATCGGTGTGGATGAAGGCGCGTGTGGATATTTCGCAAAAGTCTCGATTGCTAAAACACAAATGTTCCAGAATTAAATTTTTTTTTTAATTTCCAAATTGCAATCATTAATTTTTGTATTACTCATCACCACTCACCTTCCATATGTATTTTCAGTCCAAACATGTTCCAGGCACAATTCAGGCACTATTGGCTTTGATGGCTGCGAATGTCCTAACTTGCGTATATCTTGAACGGATATTGAGTGATGTCCTAAAGTGGATTGCAGATGATTTAGAGGTGAAGCAATCGGGGTGCGGCTAAATGGAACAATTAATTTTAAGTACTCTTCATGACAAGATGTCCCTCTTCTGAGCTTACTTCAAATTTCCAAATGCCCCACTTAGCGAATGAGCACTGGTAAGGAACTTGCTGATATGGGTTGTATAATTGCTGCCCAAGCTGCGCCCTAAGTGAGAGGTACTATTTTTCGGAGTAGCTATAATTTAAAAAAAAAGCATCCAATAGAATACCAACTAACTAACTCGTCCGAATAGACAATTACTTCCAGTGAACTTTGTCGAATTCTGTGAGAAAGTGCATCCCCCGCCACGATTCATGCTGTGTTGAGCCGTGTCATTTTGCGAGCCCACAAAATGTATTTCATCTTCAGTGGCTTTTCTAAGTTTCGATATGAAATGTTTGCCGATTTTATTGTCGTACAACAGCAGCAAATCGGAATCTTCCGATGAGTAGATGATGTTGAAGTCGGACTCAATCAAATAGCTGATGACATTCGTGGCAGACTTATTCAAAAGCGGACAAATTTCATCTAAAGGATGAGCCAATGAAAACAGGCGTGGCAATGAGATGGTATGATTTTGAATGATGGTGTTGGATGCCACCTTCTCGAGTAGAATGCCATAGCGTGTAGGCCATACATGCGAAACAGGAAATTCGAGATTCGATAAGAAGTCTTCACCATTGCTGCAATAGACTCGCAAAGCCTTTTGATCTGAAAGGAAAAAATTTGTATTTGAATGATTTAGGAAAATGGCAGAGCCCGCATTATCAATTTTTGGAAAAAATTTGTATTTGAATGCATTTTTTTCACTTTTTATAATACGTTATTACCAATTAAGCAAATGGAAGAGCCCGAATCATCTATTTTGGATTTATCTTGTGTGACAAACGACTTGTCGCAAAAGAAAGCAAATTTAATCGGAGTTTCGCAGGTGAAACATATTCGTGGTAGAATGCCGCGCTCATCCGCCAATCCTGAAAGTAAATAATAATATTTCTATTGTGCCTATTTTATTAAACGTTTTATTTTGCACCTCTGCTCCACACGGCAGTATGCTTTTTCACGTAAAGTTCTTCCTCCGAGTTCACATAGTATTCGCACATATATTCCTGCCTACTCTGTAGTGTATCTGGCTGTTTGGTTGATTTCGGTTTGCCTCCGCCCCGTTTCTTGTCGGCTTGATTCTGCGGACTATGGCTTCCATTGCAGTCTTCGTAGATTTCGCGCACACTCCAGTATTCGTTGTGCTCCTCCGTTTCAGAAATATTTACGTTTTGCATGCGCTGCAGCAGCACATGTTCAGAGGGCAAATGTGGATACTGCTTGGATTCCTCGGGACCCGGATGCTCATCGACCGACTGACGACCCCGAGGAACGAATTCCTGAAAAACAATTGAAAATTTATTGAATTGTGTTTTTTGTAAGTTTATTATCCCATATCCCACCAAAGGTTCTGACGCGACGGCGATCATAATTTCACTAGTCTCATCCAGATTTGCAAAATTCCGAAGGAGTTGCGGTAAATAATTGGTAGTTCAACAATGGCTTTCTCTGCTTTCGGTGTGTTTTTGCGTGCGCTTTGGATTGATAAAACTTTACATTTGATTTTCACCGGCAAATATTAGCCATACAAATTATTAAATGCGCGCAGATTTCCGCAGTGCTGCCAGATATTTTCCAAAATTCCGTATTTTCTAGTTTTTGCTGTAAAAAAAAACGTAAAATCCGTTCAGAAAATTATTACAGAATTTTTTTTAAGTTATTTTTGTTTTGTTTAAAATAAAATAGTTTCTGATGAATAAATTTGACGAAAAAATTCTTCAACATAATTCACCGTCATCGGTCTGCCGGTCGTTAAGGATTCGGGGAAATTTTGTGGCCGGCCGAATAAAGGAGCACCAGTGTTGCCAGTATTTTTGCGCAAAATTTCCTTCAACAAATAGCGTTATTTACAAGCGGTTTTAAGCGGTGTTCGAGAATAAAGTGCGAAAGTTCCGACAGATTTTGTTCAAAAAATCCGTATTTTCAAGAAATCCGTATGAAAATCCGTACTTTTTCCTGAAAATTTTACAAATCCGTATAAATACGGATTTTTCCGTATGTATGGCAGCACGGAAATTACCACCCTGTGGGTCGTGACGAATATGGAAGCCAAAACAAACGATAAAAAATATCGTAAAAAACAGCTGGTGTAATATGTGTAAAAAAAAACACTACCAAGAATATCGTAAAAAACAGCTGGAAACTCTGTCGTTTCATTTTGTATAACAATTTTCGCATTTTCTGGCTTGTGAACGTCGGACGTTGGAAAAAGTTACATATTAATATAATTCCATAATTCCATTGACGTAATTGTTATTTGTGATTCAATTCGAATATTTGCAGTATAAAGAATATCAAAAATTAGGAAATTTTTTTCTTCAATTGAGAAACAGCGGGCAGGTTGGCAGGAAATACAATCTCCCATCGATCACTTAAAACCGCCCACAATAACCATCTTCAACTTGTTGTTATCTTCGTTATTGATTTTTTAATGTAAAAATCGAACCTCGAATATCACATCACCACCCCAGGCCACAAGGAAAAGGATTCACACACCCCCGCCCTTCATAAAACCACCATACGGCGAACAGACAGAAATTTCGATTGACGCACTCACTAAATAATTAAAATGAAAGTTATTTAAGGACATTAAAAAGAGAAATGATGAAATTCATTGAATATTAAATAGTTCGAAAAGAGAGTACAAAGTGCAATGCAGCGGCTACCGCTTTTTCCCATTGACCCACCAAAAGTAGCCGCCATTACGCCCACCAAACGTGTCACTCTACTGGGCACACGGGCGCTGCGTACGCTGCAGCTGAACTGGAAGATAATCACTTCCGGTTGTGCGTTGACCATCGTGGCCATCGTGTGGTATTATCCGGCGTTCTTTTTCTTCTTCTTGTTTGCCGTTTATTCGTTGCTGCTGGTGCTTGGTGGTAAGTAAAAGCAAACGCCCTTTTGATTTCGTTGGCTGTTGTTGTTGGCATTAGATCAATTAACATGCACTGCCGCTATAATCTGTTCTTATCATTGTCGTATTGAATATTAAATAAAATTTCCACATTTTTAATTAATTTTAATTCAAATTGAAATTTTATCTTGGTGGGTTTGGATTTTACTTTTTGCAGCTATTGCCGCCACCGTCTACGTTCATTATATATTCACAACCAATGAGCCGCCAAAATTTAATCGAGAACCTTCCAATGTTATGTATAATGCCACGAAGTAGGTGCCAACACCTTTAATGCTTTATTACTCCCAATTCAATCGTATCTGCATTGTATCCTTTCAGAAGCAGTATTTTCGATTTGCCAAATCCCATAAAAAATAGCTCAAATTTACCTCTGATATTTGGCAAAACGGTTGATTTGCAGTTGCAACAAATCATTGAATATGTGTTGCGTGATTTCATGTCTCCTTGGCTAGGGTACGTCCTAGAGTAATCATCATGATACATATTACCCTTGAGTAAAGATTTCTAATTTTTTCAGTTACGTGGTCACCAAACCGAAATTAATCAATGACGTTGTGCGCGAGGATCTCTGGAATGCCATTCAGAAAATACACGATCGGGCTATCAAAATGGATGCGTCCAAGATCATTGCACTGGACATGGTGAATCGTGTGACTGTGCACTTGGAAAAGATACGAATAGCCGAGGCGAGAGCGTAAGCACATATACACAGCTAGAGATTGAAATGTATTTTGAACTTGTTTCCATTTCGTTAAATTAGCTCAGAGACGTTTAGTGCTCCAGTATTTTCCACAAATTCTTATCTCTGCGACGAGGAGATGGAGATGGAATTTCTCCGCAAGCTATGTGAGATTATGGTGATTTTACTGCTGCCGCGCGGATATTCGCTGCCACCCTTAAAAGTTTTGCTGAGCGAAATTTTATCATACAAAAGTAACAATCTGAGGATTTCGCACGAAAATTCAAAAGTTTAGTTTACATTTTTTCGTTTGCGCCTTTTCAGTATTTTTTCCTATGATCAAAATGTTAACAGCTCCAGACTATATCAATCAGAAGATTGTGCAAAATATTGAAACTCGCTTAGCCGCGGCGGCGATTAGCAAACGCAGTTATGAGTATGCTGCCAGTTTTGAGGATTTCTTGAAAATCATAAATAACTCGGGAAACTCGGAAGAGTTATCGCTGATACGTAAAAGTATTGTGAACGACTTGATGCATGCAACGACGATGCAGAATCTCCAACGGGCCAAAGGTTGTGCAAATGAAATTCGTTTTGTCCTTTCGCTGAATTCTTTGTTCACATATGTAGGTCTCGATCCAGACACCGAGGATCATTGCTTATCCAAATCGGAAATGACAGCTGCGGTGCGGCTAAAGCGTTATGTGCAGCAATTGAATTTCGCACGAATACAGTGCGAAAAGAATTTGTCCAAATTCGGGTGGAATGGAAATTACTCCAGTGATATGGTAAATAGATGATGATGAGAAAATGGTATGCCGTTACGCTAACACTGTTTAATATTTTTCAACAGGATTTAACTCTAAGTGAAATTCTCAACACTGCGGTGGGTCGGCGGTATTTGACGCTCTTCTTAGAGCCTTTAAAAGCTAGCGCATTGGTCGGCTTTTATCTGGCCGTAGAGGAAATGAAACTTGCACACAAATCATCGGCGCATCAACTGGGCACCGAAATATTCTACACGTACATACGATGTCCGAAGCCCGAAATACAAATCGATAAACACGAACGCAAATTAATTGAAACCTTCCTGCTCGGCGATGCCAGTTCGGATATATTCTATGAGCTGCAGAAGAATATACTCAAGACTCTGGAAGATAAGTATTATCCCCCATTTGTGTTGAGCGATCAATATCGTTTGCTGAAGGACGCTCTCAACTCGGAGGATTTCAAAGATCCCACCTTGCTGTTACGCACATTCGCCGACAGCCATGATGAGCAACAAACTGCTTCATTGGAAAGTGCCGATGGCTGCTCGTCAACGGCGGCTCTGGATGTAGCTGCCCATACCTCGTATGCCCGCCGAAAACTCGAACAAATACAGGAGCGTATCGATAAGAAAACTCAGGCCTTGGACGCTTTGAAATGTTCTGTAAAGCCCGAATCGAAAGTACTGCAAATACTGGAAAAGGAAATGGATTGGCTGAAGAGCGAAAAGCGTCAGACCGAGGCTCACGTTCGCAGAACGGATGCATGGACTGACCACTTGGGCAAGTGGAAAGCCAGCCTGCAAAGCGTTGAGGTAAGTAAGCATGAAGAAATATTTTTGAATTACAAAGAAAAATTCATTCAATCTTAGATTTCCGACGAAAAAGAATCCTTGCAATTCATGATTTTGGTGCATGTGGATGAGGACATAAACGCCTCATCGCATACGTCATCTAACGTGGGCTCGGGAAAGCCATTGCACAAACCTGGCAATATATCAAGTGGCTGGGTTGTTATGCGTTCTTTGAATCAAGTTCATGTGAGTTTTATTTTGATTGGGATTTGTTTGGATTCTTGGTTTTGGTTTGATTCGAGTTTGATTTCTCTTCAGGAGTTGCAACGTAAACTGCGCCATGTTAGCTCGAATTTAAAGTCACTCGATTTGCCAACTAATTTCAAATTGTTCTTTTTGAAAAACGACAAGCACGCTTTAGAAAAAGCCAAAGGACAAATACAAAAGTTTCTTAATGTGAGTATCGATTCGTAGCGAAATATTAATAATACTGAAATAAAATACTGCAGAAATTAAACTTTTATTGCAAAGTAGTACATTTTTAATAAAAATGAGTAAAAAACAAGTTTTTTAAAATATAACCCTTTAACCGACTAAAAAGCAGGAAATAAATTTCCTTTAAATTAATTTCCGCAATTTCGATTTAAAATTAAGGGTTTTTGACTACTTTGTTCCTAATATCATTGCAGATTTTGAAGTCGCCAAAAACCTTTAATTTTAAATCGAAATTGCTGAAATTAATTTAAAGGAAATTTATTTTCTGCTTTTTAGTCGGTTAAAGGGTTATATTTTAAAAAACTTGTTTTTTACTCATTTTTATTTTCCTCTTTTTTTTTTAATTTTTTTCTCCCCTCTTTTTTCCCCTTTTTTACTCTTTTTCCCCAATGCTAGCCTAAGTAAAAAATTTCAGCCTGTAAAAAATACGAAAGTTAGAACTTTAAATTGGCTCCATCCCGCTCCCCTTTGCCCCCACACAAATTTCATCATTGTAGCTTGAAGGAATCGGAAGTTATGCCATGCCCCCTACGCCTCTGATGGACCCCAACATTTAATAGAATGCATTGTCACCGGAGTTCTATCAGTGTTCCAAATTTCAGCTCTCTAGCTCATGTGGAAGTGTATGAAAAAGCTCGCCGCAGATTTTAGGATATATATATATATATATATATGTCGCTCAAATAGATAAAACAAACAATGTTCAAAACGCATTTGTTTTGACTGCAAATCTGCACAAATGCAACGATTTACCACTTTGAAAAAATTCACCTTGCCTGTTTGGACAATCGGTGAGTTTCAATAAAATTCACCTTGCCTGTTTGGACAATCGGTGAGTTTCACGAAATTAAAGACCTTCATTGTAATACGAAACACCAGGAAATTAATTAATTTTGCAAAATGACAGAATTTATTATTATTAAGAAGTAAGAATGGTATGAAGTTAAAAAATATAAATGGCGAATACTATTTTTCATCTTTTGTACGGCCGCGGCAAACGGTTAATTGGCCATTACCGCCTGGCATACTGCGAAGGGGCGGTCATATTCGATACTGCAACAACGCAGCTAAAAGTAGGTGTGTAATTCAGAGGTGCTTGATGAGTCCAAATTTCCTCTACAGGGTCATACTCTTGGACGGTATTTGACCAGTTTGTGCCATCATGTCCTCCTATACATAGCAAATTTTCGCCTTTAAATGCGCAACATATGTCTCTCATAGCAGTGCTCAAAGAACACATCTAAAATGCAGTAAAATACCGTTACAATACAATATCCAAGTCATAATTATGAAAACAACATACTATATTCCACTCGTCTTTTTCCGGGTCATACCGTTCTATCGAATCCATTAGACTATAATCACTCTTGCCTCCACAAGCATACACATAGCCTCTGTGAACGGCAACCTAAAAATGAATGCCAAATTTAAGCTTTTTTGCTAACCAAACTTTACCGATTTGTTATACCAACGTAACCACGTTCCTCAATCATAGGTGCTTTGGTCCACATTCTCGTATAAGGATTATAGCTCTCAACCAATTGATAGTGTTCACCCTCACTCTGGCTTCCAAAAACGTACAACTCTTCTCCGAGGACACATACACCTAAATTTGGGTTCCCACGGCAATCGGGTCGTCGTCCCGGAATCTCCTCGGACACCCACAGGTTGCCCGACCAAGGATTGCCAATTTCAGCCTTGTTGAGGCTGTTACAACAACAACAACACCTAAATTTGCTCTAGCAATGGACATGCACCCAGTTGCGAGTAACTGGGTCCCACCTAAAGAATATGGTATTACTTTAACAATTGACAAAACTAGTAAGAGAATTATATTCGTTATGGCCGAAGCTAAAATAGTATTTTGCACCTGCAAAGTACCTACGAAATCTTCTTATAACATTTTTCGGTAATTTTACCGACAATTTTTTCATACTTTTATAATACTTTCGGGAACTAATTATTGCACTTATTATATCTTTCTATTTCTCCCTCTTAGTTTATACTCGAAGACGACCATTTGAATGGCAGTGAAGCCATCTATACATTTCTTAGTCCCAGTTCAGATCACCTGAAACACACACTTCCATCGCCGAAGAAATCGAAATTCTCCCTCTCCACCTTATTCAAGAGTGATGCGACGAAGGCGAGTGAAGCGAGCAAGGCGGCCGACCCTTTCTGGGGCTTACATCGCGACGAAGAGGACATATCAACGTATTTGGATGGCGACACGACCGCCGATTCAAAGTTATTGGCTGATTTGGATAGCAAAGACTCAATAGCGGAGCCTTTGTATGCCTTGATGGGCGAAATTTTCGATATGGGCGGCGTATTCAAATGGTTGAGAAAAAGCATAATATCTTTTGTGCAAATCACATATGGAAGGACAATAAATCGGTGAGTTTATCTAAATACTCGATAATTGCCATTTATTTTTATGGAATGAACTCTTAATGATTATGATTATTTGTTTTTATCTAGATTAAGGCCTAACCGAATCTGTTATCAGATCGACAATCCGAAAAATTAACCCTCATTTTGTCGCATAGTGTTATTAATTAATTATTGATTACTTATTAAAATGCAATCTATAACGCAGGGCACTAAATTGAATTTTTACGTATTTGGTTGCAATGGAAATTCAATTCAATGATTAACACTGTGCAAGTTAAAAAATAGAACAGACTGCGCTTTGGGTGTGAAAAACAAATCCAAGTATGGTGATTCCAATGACAGCCGTTTTTCTTGGCTAAGTCCTTTTATCTTTTAACTAGTTAAAGTAGAAATGCTGTATTTTACAATAACAAGCAAAAACCAGTTTGCAATTTTTGCCATTCGCGCTTCTTTAGTGGAATCGGTTTGATGCAAGGAATGAGTAATTCTGTGTTGTATCATGACTTTTTCCCCATGCGTCTTGGATTAACAAAAATGGCCGAAAGAGTGCTGACGAGGATTTTGTGGCTAAAATCCGAAACAGCTGTACACTGCCAAGGCTGGTTTTAGCTTGTTGTAACAACCTATTTAAATAATAAAAAATAATTTTCGAATTTTTCTCAAAAAATTTTATTTATTTAATTTTAAGAAGATTCTTTTTTTTTGCATTCTGTTGGCATTCCAATCTGTTGTTTATAAACAAAATGTTAGTTGCCTTTTTAGAGTCCTAGTAAAAAATATGATCATATCATTTATATTTATTTTTTAAAAGCTATATGTAATACTTTTTATACATATAGCTTTTTACTGGCAATATAGAAGTATTACATATACCTAAAAAGTGTTTTACCTAATTTTTATAACCGCAACTCTATGTTTTAAGACAAATCCGCGAATCCGTGACCTATCTGTTTGAGGAATCTATGCTCCATCATTACTTCTCCGCGATATTAAAATCATTTTGGCCTGGCGGTGTTCTTGCCTCGGCGTACCCTGTACGCTCGGATGACATGAAAGAGATGACCACAAATGCAGCCAAAGCTTTACTGATGGACAACATTCCCGAAGTCCTCTGTAACCTTGTGGGTGCTCAGGCGGCCAAGCATGGCATAATGAAAGTGTTTGATGCATTACAAAATCCCAAATACAATAAGCAATTGTTTTATGTGTGTTCGCATTTCTTTACTATTGACTAAAATATTTATTAAATTCTGTTCTATCGTTTATCTCAGGAACTGCTTGAAATTCTTATGATCGAGTTTTTCCCCGAAATTCGGCAACTGAAAATCACAGCCAATGGCAATACCATTAAGGCCAGTACAGCTCTGCAAACAAATACTACTGCAACAACGTCGTCTACTGCTACTAACAATCACAACAGCAGCCACAATCACAACCACCATCAGCAGCAGTCGCATACCCACTCATCGCATCATCATGCGTTTGCAAAATAAGTTTAATCTTAAACAAAAAGGAGAAAACATACTGCTAGACTCCAAACATATATATATTTAATAGAGTTTGTAATTGTGATGTCCTTTTAATCGTAAACATTTAACATTTCACTGTTATATTAGTTGAAATTTTGAATAGTCTTTAAATTGTAGCCTAATTTTTAATCTGCGAATTTGTGTAAGTGATGTTTTTAATTTCAACAGAAATTGACAATTTTATACGAGTTGGTATTTTGTTGTTAACTCTATTGACTATTCCAATATCATTGCTGCGTGGACAGTATTAGTTTAAACAAAATGTTCAAAATTTCCATAGAAACATTCCAAAGATTTGTTACGGCATACGGCATTGAAACCAAACTATGTATGTATTTTAGTTAAATTGAATTTGTAAACGGACCTGTTTTTTGTGTGTTTATAAATTATATTAAATGTTTTAATAGTTGTCACTCAAACAGAACAGAATAGAAATTACCAATACTCGGATATTTATGTGTGCGTTTTTTACATTTTAATGTAGTTCAATGTATGTAGCCACTTGATGTCTTGATGTACAAAAATGGTTCTTGTGGTCACAACCTAATACAATATATACTTTGTTTAAAAGAAAATATATTATATACCATGTAAATAAATACCACTATTTATGTAAACTTTTAACATTCATATTTTTTATTTATGCAGAATTCGGATAAGCCTTAAACGTTATGGAAACGTATTATCAAATGTTTCTAGACTCTCCCTTCTCATTACAAAAAACAAATCGACTTAAAATTATTAAAAAGATAACTTATTAAAAGATAACAGTTCTTGTATGTCTACAAATCCGAGTCTACACCAGTATCCAAGAAATCATTAATGACCCTCATGGCATTCTTGGGCATCAGACGACCGATTTTGTCCACATAAACGAAGTGACGGGGAATACTAGCCTCTTCCAAGCCAGTGCGCTGAGCATTGATGATGGAAGTAGCAGCATCCTTTGGGTTAACCAACTTCATCAGATTGGGGAAACGATAGCGTGGCTTCTTGCAGAGGCCAGTATCAACCATGTATGGGAAAATTGTGGTCAATTTCACCTGTTAAAGAAACGGAAAATTTCAACCAAATTTAGAATGTTAAATACGTAGAAGTTCGAAAAGACACTGAACTCACATTGTTATTTGGATTATTTTTGCGCAGTTCTTCAGTCAAAGCCTGCATAATACCACGTACGGCAAACTTCGTGCCGCAATATGGCACCAAATTGGGCAAGCCGAAAAGACCGGCGCATGAAGATAAAGCCACAATGCTGCCTTGGTTCTTCTCAACCATTTCGGGGAGGAAAGCTTGAATGATCTGAAATGATCGAAAAGACAAAAATCGATTATGTTGCATATTTCTTGTTGTTGTGTTTTTTAAAGTGGTGGACCTTTTTTGTTGAATCACGTCACTTGCGCCATTGGAACAATTTTGGGTGAATTACGTATCTTGGGATTAGACCACTTGGAACTTTGAACAATGAAGCACCAGGGAGTTGGTCGTATCCCTGATGACATGATTCAAACAAAAAAGTTCCAATGACGCATTTAGGAGTTGGTTTAATTCCACTCGACATGAATCACCCAAAAAATGTCCACTTGGTGCCAGCTGTAATCCCACCTGGCATGAATCACTTCAAAAATGTCCACTTGGTGGCTACTGTAGTACCAAACTAAGGCATTCAATCCCGGGATCACGAAATCCTGTTTAAGATATTTTCGACATTTTCCACAAAAATACAGCAGTGCATTTACTTTGAATCTAATTTCAAAAGTATTGAAAAACTTTAAAGATTGGTGTATCCGCTATAATACTAAAACTACTGAAAATGAGTTTTTCATGTTTAGCATGAAATGGAGCTGGTTGAATTTTATGATTATATTTGGAATCAGTGTGGCAAAATAAATAATAAAAGAACTCCATTTATCACATAAAATGTCAAACTTGTTCGATCAATGTAATTTAAAAGTATTAACTTTTTGTTTGACTGTATTTATCTTACATATTATTTGTATTAAACAAAAGAAATAATATTTATTAAATATTATTTCTTTGTTGAAATAAAATGAAATTTAACTTAAAATATGGTTGCAAAAGTTGTTATACTAGTTATTGTATTCAATTGGATTCAACCGAAAATCCACCGAGAACGCCTCGGGATTGAATGCCTTATACCAAACAACACGGATGCTCCCAAGAAAAGTCCAAGTTTTGTATTCTAAAAGTTTCAGATGTTCTGAATGTTCCCTTATATTTTTTTGCAATCCGTGATTTTTCATAATAATGATTACTTTGTTTTTCTCAGTGATGGCATTTGACGCGTCAACAAATTCATTGGATATTTTTGACGTGAAATTTTACGCGTAAAAAATTGAACGTAAAAAATTAATCAAATTGACGGGTAATTTGAAATTCTTTTGAAAAAAATGTTGTTAACTACGTCAAATTTGACGTCAACAAAAAATTTGTACGCATCAAATTTTACGTGTTGGCGTGAACAAATTTTACGCGGCCATCGCTAGTTTTTCTCAATTACAAATGTAATTAAAATTTTTCATGCATGTAATTGTAATTGAGCGCGTTAATCATTACAATATGTACTTGATATTGCCAAGTTTTCCATTTGTAGATTACATTGGGCTTTCACTTGGTACACCTTCCAACCGGAAGTTGTTAATTTAATGAAATGACAAACTCACCCAGAAGTGGGCCATAACATTTATCTCGAACATGTTCCTAATCTCAGTCTCAGTGTGTTGCAACAAAGGGTGGCAAGGCATGATGCCGGCGTTATTCACCACAACACTGATGAAGCCGTGCTCCTTTTTGATCTTATCGGCCAATTCGTTGATGTCGTTGCGGTTCATTACATTGCAACTGAAATTGAAAGAAGTATAATTTCAGACAGAGTTCTGGATACCTATGAAACTGTTTACGCACGTATAAGCGAACGCCTGTCCTCCCGCCGCTTTCACCTCCTTCACGGTTTGCTCATTATTCTTGGTATTAATGTCCCAACATATTACTTTAGCTCCAAGCTGTCCATATTGCAGAGCCATTTCCTTGCCCATACCGTGACCAGTGCCCGTAATTAGGACGGCTTTACCCTTCACAGACTCTTCTACCGGCATAAAAGTCTGTATAGCCGTGGTAATGCAGGCGTACCAAAATTTCAAATGTAAGACGATGATATCAAGTACGAGAAGAACGATTGCCTGGACGTCCATCGGATTGCGGTTGGGCTCGCTACTGTCGTTATGGTATTTTTTTAAAAAGAAGTGAAAAGTTAAACTAATTAAAATTTGTACAACAGTTAATGGAAATTATGGTTTCCAGCATAGACATTAAATGAATAAAATGTATTGCAAAACTGAATGTAAGAAGTTTAAATATGAAAAAGAGGTCATTTGGTCTTTACTGTTTACATCAAACGAATTCCTTTTACAATGACAGAGTTAATATCTTAATAATATGAGGTACGCAAGTCTCAACTAAACAGTTTACTGCTTTAGAACATTTGAAGCGTTAAACGGAAGCTAGTAGTAACTGACAAAATATCAATTTTAAGATTCTATCAAACACTTCTACTGAGGAAAATGCGTTGAATGGTAAAACTATTCGGAAAATAATTCAATTACAACCACGTACATGTATGTACATTTTAAAATTGGCAATTGTGGCTAGACATAAAATAAATGAAATATTTTCGAAAAATTCCAACGAATTACCTTGTTATATTGTCTCATTTTAAGCTAAAGTATTTCGAAATTTTGTAAATGAAAATAATTAAAATTGCATTAGCTTTAAAGTGGAGAGTTTATGGTTTCGTTTTTCATTTTAACAGAAACAAAATAAAACAACAGACAAACTTGGAAATAACACAGTTTTGCTGTTGGATTATTTCACTTTTTGTTACTCCAAAAAAAATATTTTTATTTGTGTCATTTACAGAGATCGCAGATATAATATTAAAGCCATTTTTGAACTTTACTCCGATTTTATTTTTAAACAAATTTTTCAGTTGCTGTCCCCATGGTGATAAAGAATCTCAGGCGCCGTGTGCTTTGCATAAAAATAGTCACAGTTTCAAAAAGTTTTGAATACTATTTGTTGTAAAGAAAAAATTAAATATACAGCGCATTCTACTGTTCTGTTGTAAACAAAAGCCAATCTGCTGCCGCCGCCCGGCTGTTGTAAATTGTTGTTGTTGAAACAACATTATATGAATGCGTGTGGATTTGATCGTATTTTATATACTATGTGAAGAATTAATCTAGTTTTGTAACGAATTGCATAACTATTTTTTGTATACTGAACTTGAACTAATTTTTTATTTAATAATGTTTGCAGTTTAATTTATAGTAGTTCTAGATGGACCCGGTCCGCGTTGCTGGCCCTAAATAAGCTTTTTGTGTTGCTTTGACTTCAAGATAATACTAAATTAATGAAAGCAATTGCCAAATACATATATTTACAGTGCCAAATATTCATTATAGTATTTTGAAATAATGAATTGTAAGGGCGGTGCCACGCCTCTTTTTCCAGCTCCATGCACCAAATTAGGTTGAAAAACATTTAATGGGAACCCAGTTACAGCATTTGGAAGTTGAATTGTATGGGTGGTGCCAAGGCGCGTTGTCCAATCGTGTTCCGATTATTGTCATGATCATACAAATTTCATTTTCTTGCGATAAAAAAAACACTTTTGAGATGCGTGCGGTAAAAGTGGGTAATCTCTAGCCACGTACACGTCTCAAAATTCATGGTACACGTAGTATATAAATATTGGTTATAAACACGCACGTCTCTTTTGTATAGAACAATTGTGGATTGCATTAATTGCGCATTATTTGATAAGATAACATTGAACTTGAACTATTTTGGAAATATAGTGGCCAATCAAATAGAGAAAAAATTACAGACAAAATGTTTTCCCGTTCTTGAAAAGCTAAAAAAAATATAATTCAATTTTCGAAAAAATTGTCGTTACGATAAATTTTTTAAACGGAATCGGGAATTGTTTTTGCATTTCATTGGTGGCAATTACATGTTACATCAACAATCTCGTTCACTTCCATTAAAATATTCTGAGTCAAATAAGGTTAAAAGTGTGTTTCCTAAAGAGCACTTAAACTAATAACACCTGTATGTAATTGAAAGTAAAAAAAAGGTTACCAGAGATATCATGTTATTTTCTTGTAAATAGCGGTTAACGTATTTTGGTATTTTTTCTTGCCTTTGGACAAGTTCAGATTCCAAAGTTCTTTTTAGTGCTTTTCTGGCTTCTTATCTTTTAGTGATAAAGTTTCAATATAATCTGTTTAATGTTTAAAAATAGTTTTGATTAGATGGCTATCGCTTGAAGCTAAGGCAAATTTATAAGTGGGTACATAAACAAGAAAGTAATTACAAATATTTATGAATTTCATTACATATTGAATTATTCATCAGAAAATGCAGGTAATTATTATGGATTACCGGTTATTGGAATAAATAGACAAGGCCAGCATGATTTAACTGAGTAAGAACTAGTGGTATAACAACAACCAATTTAGTAGTAAGTTCACAAGTTTCCTTGTTGGTTTGACTTTGTTGATTCACTTAATATCCAATAAAATTTAACAAAGGGATAATGGCCATTGTTGCCTAAAAAGTGAGATTTCTAAAATGATTTTCTATGTGATTTCCTAGTTTTATTGGGAAATTAATGAAAATTTTCAAATGTTTCTCGAAACTAAAAATAAACAACGTTCAAATACAGAATTAGTTCATCTCCATAACATTTTTCTTTTGAGTAATATTGTAAATGTGTTCGAAAATTTATTAATTTGATTTTATTAATTTATGAAGATTTAGTTTGTAATGATAAAATTTTTAATTATGAAATCGAATTGTGTTAGCCACGTTACATAAATTTACATTGCGACAAAAAGCTTTTTGTTTTTTGGGCATAGAAATCATCAATTCATATGCAATGGAATTGATGCTTCTACTAAGTTAAGTAAGTCGGAGATGAACTGAAAAAACCTTACATAAGAACGCTCAAGCTCATATTTGATGCTCTCCTTGAGCGATTTAATTTCAAATGATTTCAATGGATTGCGTGCTACGTGGCGTCAAATTGTGAAACGTTGCACCATGAACACATGAAAACATGAAAACCCTGATGGCCAGCAACAATTCACGGCAGCGCCCACAATTCACGGCAGGCGCTACACACGAACTGTCAAAAAATAATTCAGCTGAATTGTGCTGAATGGACAAATGGGCAAAATGGGAATTTCTAATGGGAATTTCGAAGGAGGTTTGACAGTTTTTACCGCTATTCCTGAGTCTGTGGATGTTATTCATGGAATGCGAAAACACATCAGACGAACAAACACGTCAGACGAATAAACGACCCGCCGACATGTGACATGTGACCATTTTCACACAAATTATATTTAATTGAATCGCAACCAATTCGAAAACAGTCAGTTACATTTTTTTGTTTAACCAAACTAACCGTCGAACCCAAGAACTCACTTACCTGTGATGCTTTGTTTGGGCCATATTTACTGTCAATGTTATTGTGTGTGGTTGATAGACGAAAAATTAATTCGAATTTAACGAGCCTTAATAAATTTGAATTATTCTAGACTTTTGACAGGACTTCAGAGAATTTCGGAGCGCCCGACAGAAATTCTTCCACCAAACCGTTAGCTACCGTTTCACAATTTCAACTGAAAATCACACACAAACACTGACCGGATTAATGAGACAAGACTCTGAACTCCGAAGAATTTTCGAAAATGTGCTACTAACAAAACGAAACGAAATTTTGGTCTGGGTGATAGTGCGCCTTCGAAACACTTCTGCGGGGTAAAAAAAACCAACTAATATAATATAAAAAATATATGAAAAATTTTTCTATTCGGAGCGATAATGCGGCCGTCGATCTGAAAGCGATACGGTGTTGTACAAGCGATACGAACTATTTGAGTGATATTGGCGCAACAGTAACAGCAACAGCAAAAGCGTCAGCGTGCACTATCTCCAGAACCAAAACGAATGTTAAAAACGATTGTAGTCAACGTCAGTTGAACCAAAACGAATGTTAAAAACGATTGTAGTCAACGTCAGTTAGTAAGAAATGTTCTATTTGTGACTGTACAGCCGCGCATGTTGTACACATTTAGAAAACACGCAATTTAAAATCAAGTACGATCGTACTTAGTTCCAAGTTTTTTGACTTCACGAAATCACTTTTAAACCTTGTGGCGTTCTGGGAAAGTAAATTTTGTAAGGAACACCAAAAAGAGAAAATATCGATACCTTAAAGCACAATCATCCTATGTTAATTTTTTTCGAAATTGAGTTTTTGACATTTTTGGATCCCTGAAAAGAAGCTGCATCGAATTGTGTTTTGTGGAATTCTGACCGGAAGTTGTAATACGCCATGTCCCAATTTTGAGTTGTTGTCTACAAACTAAAAATTGTTATTGCATTAGATTTTCAACTCATTTATCGATTTGCAGCTCTGTAATTCATAAACTTTTGGGCCATCCGATCGCGGCGTTTACAGGGCCAGAGCCATTCTGCGGTATAAGGTAGAGACCGATCGAAATTGCTTTTTTTAATTTCGGCCGAAACCGAAAAAATAATAGAGAAAATTGTGAATTTAAATGTAATAAAGTTGTACATTAAGCTTATCAGTAGGCTGAAATCGATAATTTTTAGTTCAGATCATGAATCAGATTAATTTAGAACCAAACTATCAAATGCGTGGAAATCAATTGAAGGGGCAGGGTTCTCATTCTTTGCTACGGCGAGAGTAGTAGATATTCGATTTTAGGGGAGTATATTTGAAGAAAGGAGAGTAGATTTAATTTTTTTTGCGTAGACTAGTAGATTTCAAGATAGGGTAGTAGATATGCGTTTCTGCGTAGAGTACGCGAAATTCTACGAGAGTAGTAGAACTTTCTGTCAGGGAAGCAGATTTGTAGAAAGAGTAGTAGTTTTGCATTGTATGAAACTCACATAATATTTTGAGGAGTAGGTTTCTTACAATAATTGTAGAAAATATCTTGAGGGAAGTAAAAAAATCTACTACCGTAGTAGAGGAGTAGAAATTTAAAAATCATCGCGAGAGTAGTAGATCTACTCGGATAGGAGTAGAGTGAGAACGCCTTAATGGACGAAATAAGTTTCAAAGTTTTCCATTTATCTTTTTTCAATACAATTTGGGGACATGTCTTCTTTGTCGCTTCTGATTCCTCGAAACTATGATCAATTCTTAAATTTGTGTTACATACCGCTTTTATCCACTTGGTTGTTCCTTATATATTTTTCCACGCTAAATCCGAAAATAATATTGAAATTTTTCCAGCACGCACTTAAAATGCACTTTTTGTGACATTTGCGTGCTGGAAAAATTTCATTTCAGTATTCAGGGTGGCAAAATACATAAGAATTTGTCTATCAAGTCTAGTTAACACACAAAAAGTTCAGTTTTGTCGATCAGTGTAATCTTTGTTATTTACTTTTTACATTTTTCGTATCAAACCGAAATTTTTGACGGAAATATCGAAATTTCGGCCGAAAACGATATTTTATTTTTCGGCCGAATCCGAAACACGGCCGAAACAGCTTTTTTTGGCCGAAAAGCCGAAAAACCGAAACCGAATTTCAGTCGGTCTCTAGGACCCCTTAATCCTGAAATGGCTTGCAGATTTAGGGTTGGTGGAGGTCCTTTAAATATTGGTCGGTTTATGGTTCGAGGAACCTGGGGTATTCTCACCCAACTCAGAATCAGAACAACGGAATTTCAATGAATTGCAATTTAATTCATTAATATGTATTGAAGTTTCCAAAAGTAGGGAGGGATTGCCTACAGTTGCCGAGATTTTTTAGCAGATCATACTGGTATTTGTCTTTCGCAATTTACATTTAATTTGTAAATCGAACTGCTACCACAAAAAATAAAAAAATTTACCACAAATAATAAAAAAAATCGTACCTTGTTCGCAGTCTGAAATGCCATACTTTGTGACTAATATTCATAATTAATGAATAAAGAAACCATAAATTTATGAACTCTTGAATCGTAAATCATGAGTCACATTTCTCTCCGGGCACGTAAGCACTTCTCTTGGCATTCATAGCGCACAGTAAAACAATGGTTTTCACACGACATATGAGTGAAAGAAAAGTGCTTACGTGGAAGGAGAAAAACTTGACTCATGATTTACGATTAAAGAGTTCATAAATTTATTCATTAATTTTACAAAAATTATACATATAATCAGAATTTATGAGTTCCACTCCACCTAATAATTTATTATGTTAAAATGGAAAACATATTTCATGTTTAAGTGGAACAAATAAATACAAATCATAAATTATGATTTTCCCTAAAAACTGTATTTATGACTAAAAACTCATAATTAATTACTACTTATTAATGGATCATTGTCGTGCATAATTTAGTCCTATTACGTATAATTTTAGAAATCATTTCCCTCCGTGTGCTTTACCACAGCTTATAATATCATTAATATAGATAATACCAATTCTCTTACCGGGTTGTACTACAGTCTAATCTTAAGGTATGATTAACTTGGTTTGCTATTGGATAATGTCGAGAAATCAGAAATACGCTTGGCGACCACCGTAACAACTGACTACGGACAGACTATGCTCCCATCTAACTGCCGTATTTGTACTGTGTGTCAGTCGGTTGATAGTTTGGATTGTAGTTTATTCAAGTGCAAATTTAATAGTTTATTTTCCTTGCGTTTTTTTCTTTACTCGTGCAGCATCATTTACTATTTAAGAATATTTAATTTTATTATTTTATTCAAATGTCGTATTCGTATATATGTAGGTATTGTATATGATATGGAAGCGCTGTAGTATTCAAGTGTGACGATGATAATCATGATAGTTATTATTTGAAACCAACTACATATTGGCGAGTGTTACGAGCGCTAAATTCTTTAGTCAATTTCATTAACAAACTGGTCAATGTGGAAACAGAAAGTAATTTTCCTGTTTTATTGTATTTATATTGCAAGTTTTTTATTTCTGAATGATTTTAAGCTTAGCTTAATGGAAATTGATATATTAGTTTTGTTTTAGAAAAATGATGCACAAAGAACATGCATAAAACGATAAAGAACTTCGAAATAAAAATGAAACTTAAATTTTTAGACGTGCTTATTGCAATTATTAAAATTGTTCGTGAGTTTAATTGTATGTATGCGTGTCTTCTCAATTTTATGTTGAGTGGTTACTGGGGTTATCGAAATTCACTGCATAAATCCGACCCTTCTTCAGCATATTTCGCTAGACATTTGAAATTGGAAAAACCAAAGGTTTCAAAGCTAAATATCACCATAATTTTTTTTGTCAGATATTTTTTAATTCGAAATTTCTATATCACGCCACCTACTTATTCGCTTAATTGCAAATGGTCTGTACTTTGATTTCGATTTTAAAAAACTTTTCTACGTTTAACTCTTTTGGCAAAGTACTAGTATCATAATTTTATATGTGTTGTGATTACTCAAAAGCATTTCTATTCGAATTTGGTTGCTGTGGAGGAACTCACTAACATGTTATCAGAATTTATAAATACCAGATTAGACTAAAGTTGTCAGAAAAGACTATTGTGCAATAATTCTGAGTCATTTGTTTTGGTATGCTCTAGTAATTTACTATGAATGTACTTAAACAGGGTTGGGCTCGAATTTCTGTGTGGGTTTAAACGCTGTTTCCAAAATTCTGTAAAAAAACGCTATATACATATTATCACCTACACAGAGGGAAAAAAAATCAGAACTGCATGGTTATGATTTGAAACGGCTATTGTTACGAAAAATTCAACACCGCACCGTTCTAAAACACAACCGAAAACGTTTCACTTTTTGAAGATTGTACACGGAAAAAAAAGGTCGGTAAAATCAACCGAAAAAAGTGGTTGACGTACAGCATTTCAAAATGTATGAAAATTGTAAATTTTTTTACAGAGCTCGTCGGTAGATTTAACCGACAAAAAATGTTAAAAAAAATAGTTGAAATAACCGAAAAAAATTGTTGTTGTACAGAAATTTTAGGTTCTTTTACAGCAATTGTTGGTTAAATTTGAAAAACATGTACCCAAAGTTTCAAGTCGATATCTCTAAAACTGCGACCGCTATCGTGCGGACGGACAGACGGGCGGACAGACGGACATCGCTAAATCGACTCCGGCGGTAATGCTGATCAAGAATATATATACTTTTCCATACTGGACACACCTCCTTCTGGGCGTTACAAACGTTGTGTCAAAGTGAGTATACCCTGCAACAGTGAGTGTGGGGGTATAAAAATACAAAATAAAATTTAATTTGAAACTAGAGAGTGGACTATCTTCGGCTATACCGAAGCTGAAATACCCCCACACAGTAGGAAGAAGTACCTCGAACATAAAAAAATGTGGTCTCAGGAACCTATTTTGAGTCATTTATAGGTGGTTTTGAAGCCCAAACCATGTCCAAAATCCATTTCTAAAAATTTCCAATCAAATCCACCAAAAAAAAATAATTGGTCTCAAAACCCCATTTAGACCCTTATATATGTGGCTTCGGAACCTCGGACCATGTCAAAAATACGTTTCTAAACATTTCCAATCGTATACAACAATAAAAAAGACTTGAAAAGTTTGTACCTTTTTTTTCGGTGTATGGGAGCCACGCCCAGATTTTATCCGATTTGGCTGATTCTCGAACGTGATCTCAGTATTCACGAGAAAAACATGTACCCAAAGTTTCAAGTCGATATCTCCAAAACTGCGACCGAAATCGTGCGGACGGACAGACGGACAGACAGACGGACATCGCTAAATCAACTCAGGAGGTGATGCTGATCAATAATATATATACTTTTCCATACCGGACACGCCTATGGGCGTTACAAACGTTGTGACAAAGTTAGTATACCCTGCCACAGAGAGTGTGGGGGTATAATTAAAATTTTTTTTAGGTAATTCTAAAAATAGGCCTTTCTAACAACCTTTTTTGTATTTTCAATTCATGAAATCATAAACATTTCAGTCGCAAAACAAAAATGTTCAGTCTTAAAACAACAACATTTGCGTCTCAATTCATCAATGTGCCGTTTTAATTCATTAATGGGCAGTTTCAAAAAAATTTAAACGTTTTGTTGTCAAAATCAGAACATTCAGTTTTGGCTGGAAATTGACAACGGTTCGGAACGTTTTGACAACGTTTCGTTTTGATTTTTTCTCAGTATACATATATGTATACATATATGTACCAGTTTTATATGATTCTTCTAACTTCCCAAAATCAAAATACTCAAATACTATTAACCCTAAAGCTGGATTTCCAGCTTGACTTGTCAAAGTTCACATAAACAACGCCAAATATAAAAAAGAGTAAAAAACAAGTTTTTTAAAATATAACCCTTTAAGCGACTAAAAAGCAAAAAATAAATTTCCTTTAAATTAATTTCCGCAATTTCGATTTAAAATTAAGGGTTTTTGGTACTTTGTTCCTAATATCATTGCAGATTTTAAAGTCGCCCACACTCACTGTGGCAGGGTATACTCACTTTGTCACAACGTTTGTAACGCCCATAAGGAGGCGTGTCCGGTATGGAAAAGTATATATATTCTTGATCAGTATCACCTCCTGAGTCGATTTAGCGATGTCCGTCTGTCTGTCCGTCTGTCCGTCCGCACGATAGCGGTCGCAGTTTTGGAGATATCGACTTGAAACTTTGGGTACATGTTTTTCTCGTGAATACTGAGATCAAGTTCGAGAATCAGCCAAATCGGACAAAAACTGGGCGTGGCTCCCATACACCGAAAAAAAAGGTAAAAATTTTTTATTGTTGTATTCGATTGGAAATGTTTAGAAACGTATTTTTGACATGGTCCGAGGTTCCGAAGCCACATATATAAGGGTCTAAATGGTGTCTTGAGACCATTTGGAGCCCGGACCATGTCACCAAAATCACCTATAATTGGCTCAAAATAGGGTCTTGAGACCACATTTTTATATGTTCGAGGTACTTCTTCCTACTGTGTGGGGGTATTTCAACTTCGGTATAGCCGAAGATAGTCCACTCTCTAGTTAAGTAGCGTTTTATTTTTTTAGAAAAATCCTCATGTGCCATATTATAGCAAACCATGGTATCAAAGAAATTTTACAACCGATAATTCTTCAAAAGAAACTAGTGTTGATGGGATGATAATAGGAGAACAAACAATCGTACGCAGTGGTGATCGATGGTAACCAAAAGTAGTTACCAAATGCAATATAATTTTAGTGATGTTAATTAATATTTAATAAAGAAACAACCCTGAAGAAGATGCCAATAAAGCATCGAAACGTTGGTGAAATAATGAATTAAATATTTTTAATTGCATATGCATCTAATAAGGCCAAATTGAAAACAACAAAAATTATTTAAGTCAAACTTAGTTTTAAAAATATAGAAAATTTAATTTTGAAACACAATAGTGCCTTAGAAAAAACAAATGCAAATTGGAACTATTCACAGTTATAAAGTAAATTACCTTTCCAATGAGCCGAAGAGTACTTTTCTATGTTATATGGATGAGAAATTATTCACAAAAACCAGAAAACATAAATTTTGTATCAATAAAAGAGTTGCCTGATTTTTAAAATTAAGTGGGTGGCAATTTGCCATAATAACATTTTCTGTATAGTTTTGGGTCCCCAATCGATTCCTAAATTTTGGACCATTTCGACAGTTACCCTGTATATTCAAACATTTTTTTTTCGAAATTTTGCGGTGAGGACAGAACACTAAAACTCCCACCTCTCTTTCCCTTTTTATACCCCCACACTCACTGTGGCAGGGTATACTAACTTTGTCACAACGTTTGTAACGCCCATAAGGAGGCGTGTCCGGTATGGAAAAGTATATATATTCTTGATCAGTATCACCTCCTGAGTCGATTTAGCGATGTCCGTCTGTCTGTCCGTCCGTCTGTCCGTCTGTCCGTCCGCACGATAGCGGTCGCAGTTTTGGAGATATCGACTTGAAACTTTTTTTACATGTTTTTCTCGTGAATACTGAGATTAAGTTCGAGAATCAGCCAAATCGGACAAAAACTGGGCGTGGCTCCCATACACCGAAAAAAAAGTAAAAATTTTTCAAGTCTTTTTTATTGTTGTATTCCATTGGAAATGTTTAGAAACGTATTTTTGACATGGTCCGAGGTTCCGAAGCCACATATATAAGGGTCTAAATGGGGTCCTGAGACCAATTTTTTATTTTTTTTTGATTTGATTGGAAATTTTTAGAAATGGATTTTGGACATGGTTTGGGCTCTAAAACCACCTATAATTGGCTCAAAATAGGGTCTTGAGACCACATTTTTTTATGTTCGAGGTACTCCTTTCTACTGTGTGGGGGTATTTCAACTTCGGTATAGCCGAAGATAGTCCACTCTCTAGTTTTAATTGCATCCAAAAATTCTGAAATTTTCCGTTTAAAATAATATTGAAGCGCCCCTTCTCGGCAAAAAATTTAGTTTCAATATTTTCTATTTGCTATTCGTTCTATAAAAAAAATTGTTAAAAAAGAAAAATTTCTTTATTATTATTTAATTTTTACATTTTACTTCACATTTTTACAGTGCACTAGTTTTCTGGCCAAAATTCAAGTATTTATGATATTGGTATACGGGGGTTTTTGGGCTAGGAAATTATATTAATTATATTAAATTATATAAGTATTAAAATGTTTTAAATTGTATTAATTAATACCAAATTATTCATTGATAAGCTTAGAAATACTATAAAACAAAAATCAATACAATATTTTTGTTACTGTATGTAACATGAGCTTGTATTGACTAGTAAGTTATTGTTGTAATTGAAGGCTGATTCAGCAACAATGTGAAAAAGAAAGCAACAATGCCAACAAGGCTATTTATCTTATGGTCCATTTCGGGACTGCCACTCCCTCATCAGAGACAATTTAGCTGACTGCTTACCAACCAATTTGGTTTCCTATATATACCTGCATTAACACCGAACAAAAAAAAATACTATCAATTTAAAAGAAAAAGTTTGTTACTCATATTGTTCATTTTCTAAATTCAAGTTATTGAGTAATTCTTCATGGTGATAAGAATAAGTCCTGTTTTTCATTAACATTTTTGTTAAAAGCCATGCCGCATTTTGGTTAAGAAATAAATCTAATGGTCTTAGAGAAGCCCAAAACAGGAGATTTTCAAAATAAAATAAAATAATTAAATAAATACATTTTTTTCTAGGCTTGGCCTTTTATATTTAGAGACAATTTTCAATTAAAAAAAGTTACAAGCAAACAAAAATGAAATAATAATAAAGAAATTTATACACTGAGGAAAAAATCAAAACGAAACGTTGTCAAAACGTTCCGAACCGTTGTCAATTTCCAGCCAAAACAGAAAGTTGTGATTTTGACAACAAAACGTTTCAATTTTTTTGAAACTGTCCATTAATGAATTAAAACGGCACATTAATGAATTGAGACGCAAATGTTGTTGTTTTAAGACTGAAAATGTTTGTTTTGTTACTGAAATGTTTATGATTTCATGAATTGAAAATACAAAAAAGGTTGTTGGAAAGGCGTATTTTTAGAATTACCTAAAAAAAATTTTAATTTCAAATTAAATTTTATTTTGTATTTTTTTTTACTCTAAATTATTTCTTTAAACAAATTTACTTATTGATATTACATTGTAATATTTTATTTACGAAATAAAGAAATGGTTTAAATTTTTGTTTACTTACCGAGATTTGAACCCTGGCCATTCGGATTCACGCTCCCCTTAGCACGCTTGCCTACTGCTGTGTGTATTTTGCAATGTTTTAACTGCATACATATACTATGAATCTGCTTGGTTAGGATTTGAAACGGTTTCAGTTCTGAAATACAACTGAAAACGAAATGAAATCGAATCGAATCTCAGTCGGAGCAATTTATATTTTGTTTCCTTTCTAATACTTTTGTATTCTTTTTTTTGAGGGGTCGCTGGTCACGTATCCGGGGTTTGTTTTGCTCTGCTAACTGTAGATTTCTTGAAATCGACGTTCAGTACCTCAAAAATGCAACAAAATTAAAATCGGCAAATGCAGATCGTTTTTTTTTTTTGCCCAAAAATATAAAAAAGAATAGAAAAAAAATTTGGTCTGACTGAGATTCGAACCCACGCTCCAGTAACTCATACAATCTTCAAAAAGTGAAACTGTTTCGGTTGTGTTTTAAAACGGTGCGGTTTTGAATTTTTCGTAACGATAGCCGTTTTAAATCATAACCATGCAGTTCTGATTTTTTTCCCTCTGTGTACTTCACATTTGTACAGTGGCTTACACATATATGTAATACTTCTATATTGCCAGTAACCTATCTCTACAATGTGTTTTGAGCTCACAGTGAAACAACAAGCATTGAATTTTTTATTAGTTTGACAGAGAAATCCGAGCTTTTTCATATATTTTATATAGTATATATGAGTGAATGTACTTTCACTATACTACACCGAGAGAAAAAAAACAGTAAAATCAACGAAAAAGTAGGTCAATTTAACAGTTTTCGCGGGTAAAAACCATCCGATAGTCTAAACTGGTAAATTGACAGTTGCTGCGCTGTTGATAACCGTAGCCAAGTGGGAAGATGTCCGACTGCCACCCGGGAGGCCTGGGTTCAAATCCCAATACAACCGTCGCTAATTTTTTTTTAAAATAACTTTTTTTTAATAAAAAAAAAATGTTTTCTGTTTTTTTTTTGTCTCAACTCTAAATTTTCTTAACTTTATTTATAAATGTTTTTAAACTAAGTTACAATTGTCCTTTTGTAGTCGCTCTAGACAAGGCTTGAACCTGCGACCTTCTGGTTGATAGTCCGACATCTTATCCATCGCGCCAATGATGCCATTCATGCGCACATGGCAATAAATGAATAACTTAAATGTGCTACACGCAAGATCTGTTCTCTACCAGAGTTGCCATATGAAAGAACTTTCATTGTTTTTCATGGAATATCCTACCAAAAGAAGAAATGGGCAAGGAATTCATGAAAATTTGAGAAAACTTTAATAAACACGAACAATGAACAATCAAAACCAATGAAAGTTTAGTTGTAGTTGAACAAAAAGGAGACAAACATGCGATAAACCTGGCAACACTGTGTGAACTAAAAGAACAGTAACCTTTTAACAGCCCCTGATATACGATTTTATGTTCTCCTATCTTTTGAACTCACTGTTGCACACTCTGCGGTTCATAACATGATTTTGATGGTTGTCAAATCTGTTGACATTTGGACTAGTCAGTTGAAAGGCCATGTTAGTACCCAGGGACTCCTGGGTTCAAATCTCGTTGGCTGCAACATTTTTTATTTATTCAATAGAAAAATAGATTGACAGTTTTTTTTAACAGTTCGAGAAGTTGAAAAAAGGTTTAATTCAACAGTAAAACTGTTAAATCAAACAAAAATACTTTAAAACAACAGTTATTCTGTTAAAAATAGAATAACAGTGCCCGACTGTCATTTCCACTGCTGTCTTTTTTCTCGGTGTAGCAATATAGAAGTATTACATATATGGGCTTACAGTATAAATTTCTTTATTATTATTTCATTTTTGTTTGTTTGTAACTTATTTTTAATTGAAAATTGTCTCTAAATATAAAAGGCCAAGCCTAGAGAAAAAAATTATTTATTATATTAATATCTTTTTTTCGAAAATCTCGTGCACCCTTTATGTGTATATATTTATGGATTGTCGCAAATTTCATAATGTGAATATTTGGGTATCATAGGAAAGGTCTAATCAATACCTTTTTTTGTATGCAATAATTGGTCAAACCTCGTACATCACCTAATTGGAAAGGTATAGATTAGACCTTTTCAATGATATCAAATATTCACATTATTAAGATTGCGAAAACCATAAATAGTTGAAATAATATTGTAAATTAAAATTAACATTAATATTATACAGGGTGTAACGGTCGAGATGGTCCATAAGTTAGAAATCGATTGGGGACCAACAAATATGAAAAATATGTTATGTGCACTTTTGTCCAATTCGACACTTATTTCATTTTTAAAATTGGTAAACTTTTTTATTGATACAAATTTTTGTTTTTAGGTTTTCGTGAATTACTTTTCAACCATATCAGATAGAAATACACTTATGAGCTCATTGAAAAGGTAATCACATATCTTTTTCTACTGTGCAAAGCTTTAACTAAAATTCATTATATTTGTATGTTAGAACTATTATAAATGGGTAATTCCATGTCCTTTTAAGTTGAGAATACTGCAGACCGCTACTTGAGCTGAAGTTATGAACTAACGTTAGAGATTTGTCGAAACAATAATTAATTAGGATAGGGTGGCTCGAATGTGTATATTGTTTTTAAATGTTTAATTAAAAAAAATGTTGATACATTTTTTAAATTTCCAAAAAATTACTAAAACTATGAAAAAACCGGAGAAATTTTTCCAAAAACCGGAGACCGGAGAAACGTGTGGCAAGTAGGGCTTTCGATCCCGGGATATCGGTCCATTTTTAGTCCCTAAAATCCCGGGATATTTTTTCCTAAATCCATAAAAAAAGTTTAATACAAGAAAAATACAACTTTTCATCGCTCATAAAATTTAAAAAAAGTCGTGTAAGCAGAAAAATAGTTTTGACAACATTTGGACAAACCCAAAATGAAAAAAAAGTTAGTTAGAAAACTCAAAACATAAAAATATATTAAAAAAATTACGAATAAAATTGTTTGTGCTTCAAATTTTTTCTTTAAGAAAAAATAAATTTATATTTATTTCAGAAGAAAATTGGTATTTTCAGTCTTAGCGAACGCACAAAAATGAATTGCTTAGTAAAAATAATTAAGTAAAACTGAAAACTGATACAAAAGTAATTTTAGAAACCTTACTTAAGAATATTTTGAATTGAATTGTGTCATTCCTAAAAAAACGGAAACTCAAATACTGAAAATAAAAAAATTCATTAATTTGTACCTTTAATAAATTGAAATTATTTGTCTCAAAGGGTGTATATGCAAAGGAAAGAAATGTTAATATAAAGGTTTTATGTGAGCAGAGCGGTGCTGCCACTGAGGAAACTCGTATCCATATGGGTTCCCCCACTAGTGCCGGATAGTGACGATTCGATCCTGAAGCTCATCTCCAGACAGAATCGCGACCTCAGTGCCCAAAGCTGGAGAATTATCTCCTCGGCCTCGAGCAAAAACGGGCCGGGCAAGGATTACCAGATCACTGTTGATCCCCAATCCTTCGCCCAGCTGCAGAAGAGCTCAGGAAGCATCAAATTCGGTCTGGGGACGCTGATGGTAAGGCTCCATCAAAGCGCAGAACCACAGGCGGCTTCAAGTAGTGCAAATTAATTTGCACCACTGTAAAGTAGCTTCCAACGATCTGATGCTTTTCCTGGAGGATGAGGAGGTGGACGTGGCCCTGATCCAAGAACCCTGGATCGTCAAGAACCAGATTCAAGGATTAAGGTCGACAAGGTACAAAACGTACTGTTCACAAAGTGAAGGTAAACTCAGAACCTGCATTGTCACAAGAAAGAATTTTAATAAAATTTTTCTTCTCTCACAGTATAGTAATGACGATCTGACGGTGGTAATATGCGAGCAACCGGCCGGGAAAAACATCATCCTGGCATCTGCCTATATGCCATATGAGGAGACGGAACCACCATCGACAGCCATCCGACAACTTGTCAGTTATGCCGGGTCACACGGATTGGCAATGGTAATGGGCTGTGATGCCAATACTAACAGGTTAGAGAAGAGGTAATAGACATAACACTATTACCAGAAAATAATAATATTGAGGTAGATAACTGGAGAGTGTCCGACAAATGCTCTTTCTCTGATCATAATCGGATTCTCTTCGATATTAATCTTTCCAAAGAGAAACCTAAGCCCTACAGAAACCCTCGGAGGACCGACTGGAACATGTTCTCAAAGCTTCAAGCCTCCTTACAATCCACAGTGACTGGTGTTGACAGCAAAGTCGGAAATCTGACGACCATTCTGGAAAAAGCTTACAAGTCGTCATGTCCAATCAGTCGTCCCAGTTCAAAGCCAGGTAACTCCTGGTGGAGAACAGACCTACGACAACTAAGGGGCATAACAAGGAAACTATTCAATAAAGCCAAATTGAGCAGAAGTGAGGCCGACTGGCAAACGTATAAAGACAGTTTTAATGAATTTAAGAGACAGATAAGAACAGCCAAGAGGAAATCATGGCAACTCTTTTGTAGCTCCTTTGAAGATCTCAATGAGGCAGCTAGACTTCGCAAAGTTTTATCCAAAGACCCTAGTATCCCGGGGTACCTAAAGAGGTCTGACGGCTCATGGACTGAATCTAGTCAGGAGTCACTGGATTATGGAAACTCACTTCCCTGACTGCACGGATGCTGGAAATCACAATCTAAACAGGTCACAGATAAGCAACGTGCTCGGAGACGAGTTTCCATCAGTAATAACGGAAGAGAAAATAGCGCGGGGCAGTAAAATCCTTCAGGCCTTACAAATCTGCGGGGCCCGATGGTATTTTCCCAGCCATGCTACACTACTCTTTAGAGCATATAGTACCACTTCTATTAGATATTTTCACAGAGTGTCTGCAAGTAGGGTACGTACCGATATTATGGAGGGAGGTTAGGGTAGTTTTCATTCCCAAAGCTGGGAAGGCGAGCCACACCGCTGCGAAAAATTTCAGACCGATCAGCCTCTCATCGTTCCTATTAAAAACGATGGAGAGACTGATTGATCTTTCCCTGAGAGGTTCCATAAACCCATAACTTCTAAGCAAATCACAACATGCATACCAAAAAGGTAAATCTGTTGAGACCGCTCTCCATGAAGTTGTCGGTCATGTGGAACGCATACTACACATAAAAGAGTACACGTTAGCCGCATTTTTAGATATCGAAGATGCTTTTAACAACGTAACAACAGAGGCCATTTTAAATGGTCTAGATGACGTATCTGTGCCACGTCCTATCCAACACATACTAGAGACTAGAGTTATCAACTCAATGTGGGGTACGGGCACCGCCATCCGTAACTAGAGGGACCCCACAGGGAGGAGTAATTTCTCCTATTCTGTGGTTTCTTGTAGTAAATGCAATCCTAAAATCATTTAACTCAAAGGGTATTAGAATAACCGCTTACGCTGATGACGTGTGCATACTGATTTCAGGCAAATTTTTGCCCACAATATCAGAACTCATGCAATCGGCCTTAAAAGAGATTTCAGACTGGACGAAACTAAACGGACTTGGAGTTAATCCCTCTAAGACAAAATTAGTACTGTTCACGAGAAAGACGAAAATTCCCTACTTCAGGTTACCACAACTAGAGGGAATTGAACTTAAACTATCTAATGAAGCTAAATACCTCGGCGTCATTCTGGACCACAAACTTATGTGGAAAAGAAACACAGAGGAGAGAATGAGAAAAGGACTCAACGCGTTCTACATCTGTAAAAGGACCTTTGGGAAAAGATGGGGGTTGCAACCACGAATCCTTCACTGGATGTATGCTGCAATAATACGTCCTATCCTCACGTTGTTGTGGTGGACCACTACTAATGTTGGAAGTCGCCTCGGACTCCTCACGAAAGTCCAATCGCTAGCCGGTAGATCGATTGCGGGAGCCGCAAGAAGCACACCTAGGGCGGGAATAGATATAATGCTAGGTCTGCCATCGGTGGACCTTTACATACAAAGCTGCGCCGCAAAAGGCGCCCTCCGACTGAGGGAGGCCGGTATGTGGAGACAAGCATCGTATGGACATGCCTCGATAATTAACGAAATCTGTAAGTTAGGAACAAGACACGAATCTAAAAGCCTAAGGGCACCGACAGACTACATCTGCCCTAGTTATGCATTTGATAGGAGGTTCCAAAAATTATTCCCGGAAAGGGAAGAATGGGGTAACAGAACGGTGACGAACGTTGACAAGGCAGACGAGATGGCCAGGGGAGGCTCTGCTATGGAGATCAGTGCGGCTGACAACTCAATTCTGCAACCGATACGCAACCAATACGGAATAATTGACAGTATGGTAAATAGGGAAATAAACGATAAATGGGCCAACAGACAAGACTGCAAAACGTCTCGACTTCTATGGCCTAAATTGAACTCGAAAAGAACAGAGGAACTGCTATCCCTGGATAGGAAATCTCTTAGCATACTGACGGGGGTTATCACCGGACATTGTGCCATAGGATCCATGTTGGGGAAATGGCACATAGTAACCACAGATATATGTAGGAGCTGCGGAGATGAGTATGAACTAGAAACTATACAACATTTCCTCTGCCACTGTCCCGCTCTACAAACAAAGCGCCAACGAGCATTGGGCTCCCGGTTCTTTGAGAGCACAACAGAGCTGGCAGAGCATACAGTATCAGACCTTCTAAAGTTCATTCGAAGCACAAAATGGATCCTTGATGGACCAAAGGGTTTCACATGTACGCACACAAAATATTAAAAATAAAATTGATTCACAATGGGCCACAGATGGCCTCCGAGTGGAAATGGTACTCTTTGTACCACACACCCTTATAACCTAACCTAACCTAAGGTTTTATTTCCTAGATGATTTACAAGAATTTAAAAGTTGCAAGTGAATAAAGTTGAAGTACAATTGGTACGTTCAAGTTAACTTTATTCACTCGTCGAAAGGGTTGGATCTTACGTTAAAGATCCAAAAGAATATGAGGTGGTTTTTGATGCGGAAGATCGGGTTGAAGTGAAGTTCAAGATGATGTTGTCTTCCTTCTATGGGTTGTGTTGAGTTGCTGTTCGTCCTTCGATGATGGAGATTTTCTAATAATGGCGCCTTTGCCGAAGGGCCGAGGGTTGATCGTTGACAGCTTTCACTAGCGCCAACCGTTTCACAGCGGCGCACAGATGTAGCTGTCGTAAGGAGTTGAAGGGTTGCACAGGCAGCGATATGTTTAAGCTTTTGGCTTAATCACGGCCATTTTCCTCCAGCTCTACAAAATTAAAAAATTAACGCTAGAATTGGAGTTCACTTGAGAAACTTTTTGTATTCACTAAGCGAAAGCTGCATGAATTTATATCTTCGGACTATCTTCGGCTATACCGAAGCTGAAATGCCCCCACACAGTAGGAAGAAGTACATTGAACATAAAATTATGTGGTCTCAAGAGCCCATTTTGAGCCACCTATAAATAGTTTTGGAGCCCTGACAATGTCCAAAATCCGTTTCTAAAAATTTCCAATCAAATCGACCAAAAAAAAAAAACTTGGTCTCAAGACCCCATTTTGACCCTTATATATGTGGTTTCGGAACCTCGGACCATGTCAAAAATACGTTTCTAAACATTTCCAATCGAATGCAGCAATAAAAAAGACTTGAAAAATGTTGACCTTTTTTTTCGGTGTATGGGAGCCACGCCCAGTTTTTGTCCGATTTGGCTGATTCTCGAACTAGATCTCAGTATTGAAGAGAAAAACATGTACCCAAAGTTTCAAGTCGATATCTCTAAAACTGCGACCGCTATCGTGCGGACGGACAGACAGACGGACATCGCTAAATCGACTCCGGCGGTAATGCTGATCAAGAATATATATACTTTTCCATACCGGACACGCCTCCTTCTGGGCGTTACTAACGTTGTGTCAAAGTGAGTATACCCTGCCACAGTGAGTGTGGGGGTATAAAAATCGTATCTAAACTTCAAAAAATTGTATTGCTTATAAAATAACGGTTTCACATTTAAACCACAATCAAATTGCAGTGTTGATGCCCAGAGTATTTAGTTAGAGGAGGTACAAACAAAAAACTGAAAAATCCTAACTTAAAATAATCGATTTCGGCCAGAAAACCTGGTCACAGGAACCATAGTGCAGTGGCTTACAGCTTATTTCGTGCACCCTAAATGTGTATATATTTATAGTTTGTCGTAGGGCTGTTACTTTCCTTCGAAACTTCGAATACTGCGAAGTTCGAAGCTTCGAAGTTTTTCCGAAGACTTCGAATACTTCGAAGCTTCGAAGCTTCGAAGTCCTCGATTTTTACTTTAGAATAATATAAATGTACGACTAGTCTTTCTTGGGCGAATCAGGCCAAGATGAATCATTCCAGGCGTGTCTTTGGAACTTTTTTGGGTGATTCATGCCAGGTGGGATTACAGCTGCCACCTGTGTGTGGCAAGCCTACTGCTAGGGAATTTTTTCTTAGAACATATAAACTCAATAGAAACATAAAATAAAATGAATTTTTGTGATGGACTACGCTTTTCAACGCCTCCTTTGGAGTACTAATGGAAATATCTCCAAAACTGGTAAGTTGCTACTAAGGCATTCAATCCCGAAGTGTTTTTGAAAATCCCGGGATTTCGGGATTTGAAATTACAATCCCGGGATCCCGGGATTTGTTCGGGATTAAAGAAAAAACTGTTGCAACAATATTTTAAGCTTAATTTTATTTTAATTCAACGTATAAATAATATTTAATAGATATTGCATTAAACAAAACAAAATTTAAAATAAATAAAGTCAAACAAAAAGTTATTAATTTTAAATTACTATGATCGAAAAAGTTTGATAATTTATGTGTTAAATTGAGTTGCTTTATTATTTATTTTGCCACGCTGAATCTATTCAAAAGTACAACACTCAAACGGTCAACAAAATTATTTTATTAATTATATCTACCTTTTTGTCAAATAAAAAAAATTGTTTCAATTTGAAAAAATTTTATTCAGATCGATAAAAATGTTTTGTTTACTGTTATTGACAAAAATTGTCTTAATTTTTTGTGTGTGTAGCACTAAGTCTACGAAAGTGAGCTTTTTGTGTTTACCAATTGGATTGAAAGTAAACGCACTGCAGTGTTTTTGTGGAAAAGCGTCGAAAATATCTTAAACAATGCATAAAAAATCAATTTTTTGAATCCCGGGATTCCGGACTCAAAATCCCGGGTTTCCGGGATTTAGAAAACGTTCGGGATCCCGGGATTTCGGGATCCCGCGATTGAATGCCTTAGTTGCTACACAGAAAAAAAAAACGTCGGTAAAATTAACCGAAAAAAATTGTAAATGTACAACTTTTCAAAATTAGATTAACCGAAAAAAAAACTTTTAAAATAAAGCTTCAAAATTAGACACAAAATAGTTCTAATAATCGAAAAAGTTGTTGTTATTGTAAAAAGGAGGGTTGGAGCATTTTTAACCCTCTTTTTCGGTTAGATTTACCGATTTTTTTTGTGTGTAGAGTTATTAAGAAGAATACTGCATTAGCAGGCAATTGAATGTACAATACTCGTTTATTTTGAAAACTTTAAATTTTCCATTTTTATATGTTTATAAGGAACCAAAACCATTTGAGCTGACACAACCACAATTTAAACCTGAAGTGTAGAGAAGAATGAGACAATAGCACTTTCGGTAGGTAGACACTGGCCAAAAGCTTCAATTAGCAAGGGTTCTGCCATAACTGTGGCCATGAAGTCATCCAGTGAAACCTTAAAAATATTATTAAGAATAATTTCTAAATGTTTTCCTAATTTCACACCTTTCCATCCTTGTCCAAATCGAATTTCTTTAAAACAATCTCAACTAAGTCCTTAACCCCCTCATCGGGATCCTCATCCTGTGGCTGTTTAATGAGACAATTGCGTAGCAATGTAAACATTTCATCCTTCGTAATGAAGCCATCGGAATTAAGGTCATAAACACGAAAGCAAAACGCAGCACGTTCAGTCGCTGCGCCCCTTAAAAAGACAGACAGGCCTACCAGCCAACCTTCTAACCGCAATGGTAGACCCTCGTGGGCCTTGTCCCAACTACAAAAGATGCGCTCCATGAGTATTTCCTCGGTGACAATGTCGAAGGTGCTGTGTAGTAATTCACGAAATACAATACGATCGATGCCCTAAACGGTGGATACATAATATTTCATTACAAAGAAATTATTCAATAATAAGAAATTAAAATTTTTACCTCTACTGCGGCATGTGGTTTTGCTATTGCCACACTGGAAGGTCCAGCAGCCAAGGTTTTAGCAGCATACTGACAGTTAGATACCAATTTACGGTATATACGACAAAGAGCGTCCAATTCATCTCTGAAAAATAAAGTTAGTGTAAGCAGGGTGACCATTGAGAAATTCTGAAATTTCTGGAAAAAAAAGAGGATTCGTGGGTCAAAAAGGGGCACGTCCGAAATTCCAGAATTACGATTTTATTTTATTTATGAAAATGCCTTTTTACTCAATAACGAAAAATAATTCATATACTCATATATTAATTTTTATAGACCGACCGAAATTCGGTTTCGGTTTTTCGTATTTTCTGCCAAAAAAAAGCTGTTTCGGATTCGGCCGAAAAATAAAATATCGCTTTCGGCCAAATTTCGTTTTCGGCCGAAATTCCTATATTACCGCCGAAAATTTCGGTTAGATAGAAAAATGTAACAAATAAATAACAAAGATTACACTGATCGACAAAACTGAGCTTTTTGTGTGTTAAATATACTTGATAGACAAATTCTTATTTGACACGCTGGATACGAAAATAATAATAATGAAATTGTTACAGCACCAAAAATGCAATTTTTGTGGCGTTTGCAGAAAAATGGCGGGTGCTGGAAAAATTTAATTATTATTTTCGAATTTAGCGTATCAAAATACATAAGGAACAACCAAGTGGATAAAATCGGTATGTAACACAAATTTAAGCATTGATCATAGTTTCGAAGAATCAGAAGCGACAAAGAAGACATGTCCTATCGGAGTAGATCTAATACTCTCGCAATGATTTATAAATTTCTACTCCTCTACTACGGATGCAGATTTTTCTACTTCCCTCAAGATATTTTCTACTACTATGGTAAGAAATCTACTCCTTAAAATATTATGTGAGTTTCATACAATGCATAAGTACATATCTACTCCCCTCTCTTGAAATCTACTACCCTGACAGTAATTTCTACTACTCTTGATTTCCACGCATTTGATAGTTTGCTTCTAAATTCATCTAATTCATGATCTGAACATAAAATGATCGGCCCATATTCATAGTCAAATTTAGCTCCAACTTAATTTTAGTAATCTACTAAGTTGACAGATAATACACTGAACTGGCACCTACTAAGCTGGTTCTAAAGTTTAGCAGCTACTAAATTTGACTAGGAATATGCGCCATCGATTTCAGCCTACTGATAAGCTTAATGTACCACTTTATTACATTAAAACTCACAATTGTTTCTTTTATTTTTTTGGTTTCAGCTTCAATTTCGACCAAAATTAAAAAAAAAAAAATTCGGCCATTTCGGATTCGGCCGAAAAAAAAAAAAAAAATTTAGGCCATTTCGGTTTCGACCGAAATAAAAAAAAGGGATTTCGGTCGACCTCTATTTATTTTAATAAAAAGTAACAAAACATTGGAATTCAAACTACACAAACAAAACTATACGCAGTTCGACCAAAGCTGAAATACCTTGCACATACGAGCACGATACAATTTCTCGACAATTTTCCGATAATTTGATGATCATTTAGCGATATTTTATCGATATTTTCCACTTCATTCCCGTTCTATATCCATCTGTTCCAGTCTATTTCGTTTCAGTTCCAAACCATAACACAACCCTGCAAAATTTGAACGTTTTGACGCAATTCAGGATCAAAGAGTTAACAAATTACAGATTTGGAGTAATTAGGCTATTACGAGATCTTGGATTTTTGTTCAAAGTTTCTGTTTATGTAGTCGTTTATTGTTATGATTTCCTATTAAAAATGCTATACGTTGTAAATTTGCGTTGTCAATTTCCAAAAATATGAATATTTGAAAAAAGTATTATATCGATACCTTAAAGCACAATCATTCTATGTCCGTTTTCATGAAAATAGAGTTTTTGGCATTTTTGGATTCTAGAGAAGAAGCTGCATCAGATAGGCTATAGTGGTTTGTGAGAATCGTAATGAAAATAATTGAAAAATGAGGAAATAAAAATCAATCCATACAAAACATACCAATTTGAAAACTTATTTTTCATTTTCTAGAGTTTTGAAAAAATGGACATAGGATGGTTGTGCTTTAAGGTATCGATATAGTTTTAAGTTTAGAGTCCAATTAAAAAAAACTAGACCAATTCTGTGGCCCCATCTTGTTTAGCATCCAAAAACCTTTAAGTCTGCTTTTTGGAGCAATTTTGTTGACCATCTTGTCCAGCATCAACAAATCTTTAAGGATCGATAACTTTGCTTTTAGGAGTACCAAGTTCTACATATTTCACTGTAACTTAGAGAATAAATATACTCCGAAAAAATTAATGGTACTCAACTTAACCGTTCATATATTCAAAAGAAAAATTATAAATATGTGAATAGCTTGTTTTGAAGATAAATGTTAGTACTAAACGATGATGTAAACAGATTTGTTTGGAAAAGATTAGCTTTTTGGCCATATTTCACCATATTTGTATACCCTACACCTCATGAGGTATGGGTATATTCACTTTGGTCTGATGTTTGTAACACCAAGAAGAACAAGTGTCCGGTATGAAAAAGTATAAATATTCTTGATCAGCGTCACCTCCTGAGTTGATTTAGCCCTATCCGTCTGTCTGTCTATCCGTCTGTCTGTCTATCCGTCTGTCCGTCCTCTTTTCTTGTAAACACGATTGCAGGAGCTAGAAGAAAGCTAGGGATCCCAAATTTTGGATTTATCCTTTTTAGGCCCTAGAAGGAGTTGGTATTAAAAATGGGCGGAATCGATCGACTGCCACGCCTACCTCCCATATAAGTGAAAATCGTGTTTTTTCCGAAATTTTAAGATTTCATCATAACAGTATGAAATTTTGAATAGGGGGGTTTTTGGGGTCGCTGATTTCGATTTTGATGTCGGAATTTAAAAATTCAAGAAGGCGGAAACAATATGGCGGCCGAAATTTTAAGATTTCATCAAAACAGTATGAAATTTTGAATAGGGGGGTTTTTGGGGTCGCTGATTTCGATTTTGATGTCGCATTTTCAAAATTCAAGATGGCGGATACAATATGGCCCAGTAGGTGTAGGGTATATATAAGTCGGCTTGCCCGACTGAAACTTACTCACTTGTTTTGTATGTAATTTTACATTTCTATTGTGAATTTGACATTCTAATGTATATTTTTGTGATTAAATCCGGATAGCTCTATTCATTACCTTTCATTTGGTATATAATAATGCGGTTCATTTAAACTTGTAAAACCCCGTATACGATGTAAACCTTGTAGATCTACATGCATGTAAACTTTCCGTTAGAATTTGTATGGGAAAAAGTCTACATCCTTTCCGAGCCTATTTTGAAGCGTAAACTACCTCGTAGATCTACGCGATGAATATGGGTTGCCTTTTGCACATACATACTAAACATACTAAAAGTAATTAGTATGTAATTTAACTTCCGATGCTAATAAATATACATCCAAAAAAATGGTTACCATTACTAGTTCCAAATATCACCAGCATTAGCAAATCATTCACTTCTGTATCTTCGAGGTACTTCAATAATTTTTACGTTTGGCACTGCGGTTTTATTAAAATTTGTTCTTAATATGTAAACCCTGATTGTAGAATTTGATTGAAATGCCACCCTAACCACAGCAGTCATTTTGTTGATGTTTATGCTATTTACACTTCTTCGTTCATGTAAATTTTTACATGTTGACAAGTTTACGGGGTTGTACAGGTTTAAATGAACCCCATTAATATGCTCATGATCGGGATTGACAGATTCTGTTAGAGGGGGTTAAAAAAGAGTACCCGTGTCTCCCAGTTTTTTCTGGATCAGTTCATAAAACCGTTCAAATCGCATTTATGCATTTTGCATTTTTCTCATTCACAAAATAATTCGTCAAAAATACATTTTTCATTGAATCTTAAATATTAAAAATGCATTTCATAGAGGAAAAACATACCTTTACAAAACATGCATAAATGCGATTTAAACGGTTTTAAGAACTGATCCAGAAAAACTGGGAGACACGGGTACTCTTTTTTAGCCTCCTCTAACAGAATCTGTCGGTCCCAATCATGTGCGTTACCAAAATTTTTTTTTTTTAGAACGGTGTTATTTGTGGGACTATAACCTTCAGTATGTTTAGCACCGGCTACGCTGTCAGCAGTACTTCTGCCTCATTGTTCCTTCTGTGTGGCGGCCTATACCTATACCTACATTAGCACCAAACAAGTTTCCCGTAACTCTTGCTTTTACTGAAAATGTCTTTGTGTCACAACTGTCAAACTTCAACCTTATTTGGGTTTTAGAGTAACTGAAACACTGAAACCCTCATCAAAGCTCACAGATCCTGTCGCTCTCTAGATGGCGTTGCACGTATATTTTACAGGGTGATCAATTGGCTGGAAGATTTTTTATTATCCTCTTGAATACCATAGAATAGTGATTCTCGTAAAAAACATTTCAATTACAAATGTGATTTGATTTTTAAATTTTCTTTTTTTTTCAGAAATTACAGTTTGAATTAGATACTCATTAAAAAATATTCTTTCGTGGTACGAACTTCATATATAAATATATTATGGGAGTTCCCAAAGTCATGTCATCATATTATCATAATAAATAAATCCCCTTATATTACAAATGTCAAAAGTGACATTCAACCTAATCTAATTCGTTGGCACCGGGACTCGCGTAGGTGGTGAGGCCCCAATCAATGACGGGAAGAAATTTTGTGGTTCCCGGAGCTTAGTTAGAATATTTTCAACAAGTGGCGCAGTTTTTTATGGTCGAGAAAATGAATATAGCGGTCTCTACTCCCTATTGATTTCAGAATATTTCAAACGTACTGTAGAATTCGTAAAAATAAGCAAAATATGCTCTAGCTAGATTTTCCGAGTTCTACTGATCATTGTTATTATTTTTTATACCTGCTTTCTTACGCTTTCTTACAAATAGTGAATATTTTTTGAGCAGAGTGTGTAATGTACAAGTTGTCTTGTGTTACGACCCACTGTGCAGGATAAAAAAATAGTATTTTTTTTTGTCAAGGGCAAACCATTGAAGGTGCGGGAGTTACAACTTTTAAACCTTCTTAACTTCAGCATTCTAATTCATCAGAAAGAACAGAAAGACAAACGGAAACTACAGAAATATGTGCGTGTTATGGAGCGTATGATAAACCTTCAATCAATTTTCAATACTCACTTGCTAAACCTTGTCTTTTTACGCAAATTCTCCAATAATTTTGGATTTATTTTACCGCTCAACTCGTCCATCTTTTGTTGGCGCAAACGTCGTTTCGTCTGCAAAGAAGCTTTAGAACTTTTCGACTGATTGCTGGAATTGCGTTTGCCGCTAGCCAGAAAAACGGAAACTGTTTTCAAAATCGTCCTATTCGCATTTGTGATGGATTTGCCATTGGTAGCGGTGGCTGGTGCAGTTGCTGTTGATTTCGGTTGTGCGGCAGCAGTACTGCCACCACCACCACAGGTGTTAACGCCCGGAGTGGTTTTCGTTGCCACTAAATAAAACAAAGAAGAATATGAAACAAAAAACCAATGTAAAAGAAGAAGAACAGAGCTCAAATGTGTTCAAGTCATGCAAAATCGTAATAATCTAGCAAGCATGTGTCGCATTCGAGCTTGCTTTTTGCATTTGACTGATGGATACAGTTTATGATGGTTTGTTTGTGTATCATTTGTGAGTTGAAGCATGCAAGCTAGTTGAATTGAGTCGGTAGCCGGTCCCTTACAGGATATAGGGAAATGAGTCTATTAGAGTGTAGCCCAGTTATTCTCATACGATACCGCCCCTGCAAGTATGCAGTCATATAATTCACTTAATTTGTTGATTTCTTTTATGTCGCTGTCTCTATAGCAAAATGAACCTTTCTCCCCTCAAAGTGACTTAACAGAACAGAAATAGTTTCCAAAAACCAAGTCGAGGTGTGTTTTTCCCTCATTTTATTTTGTGCAAATTGTACATCTGAGCCAGTGTGTTATTAATATTTTATTTTATATGCAAAAGTTTATAGTGTGTGTAATGCTTCTCAAAACAACACCATAGCCCTGCACGCACACGATACGTCGCTATTGCCTCTTCGTTCAGTCCTAAAACATTTCATTCGTATTGGGTATAATTCGGCGGTACTGGCATTTTTTTAATTTATATTTTATTATTGAGATGTTCACACTTTTGGTGTTGCTAACTACAGTTGGAGCTTGGAACTTATTGTCGTAACTAGCGGGTAAGTAGATAATAGTTGCTAAATTGTTATTCAAAGTTTAGCAAAGCGAATTTTAGAACTATCACTTTTTATAATGTAAAGCTGTCAGCTTAGAGCTTTAATTCGCTCATCCACACATCTCAAAAAATCGTATCATTGGGAAATAATTTTTTGGTTAAAATCAAGGTTGGCAACCGAATCGAATAAACTTTTCGGTTATCGGCTTCGCTCCTTGATTTTGAAAAGGTTTCGGTTGGTTGGAGCGATTGAAAAGGTTTCGGTTTAGGTTTTAATAGGTTTCTAGGTGCCCGAATATTAGGAAATTTTATATCAATCCCTATATCCCTATATATATTATAAAACTGAGTGTGTGTCTGTCTGTCTGTTTGTCCTTCAATCACGGCTAAACGGCTGTACCGATTCTCTTGAAACTTTCAGGATAAATTCTATAGGTATCGACATGTAACATAGGCTATGTGCTGTTGGGATTGGACAAAGGGGCGTGGCACCTCCCATACAACACAAAATATGTCTACAAGGTAATTTAGTAACTATTGAATTGAATTGGAATTGAATATTGAATAATAAATACGAAATTTATCACGAAGTTGCATAATAACTTTTCCAAGCTTTATGCCAAATATGAGCATAATTGGACAAGGGGCGTGGCACCGCCCACACAACACGTAACTTAAATACCAGCTAATTAAGCAGCTAATGGATATATTTTAGTGAAATTTGGAATGGAGTTGTACTGCTATGTGTCGAATATGGGAATAATTGGACAAGGGGCGTGGCACCGCCCATACAATTTTCTACCCCATATCACGGCTTTACTGATTTTATTGAAATTTTAAGGTAAAATTGTGTTAGTAATGGAATTTGCAATAGGACATAAGAGGTTGAATTTGGACAACGGGGCGTGGCACCTCCCATACATCAAAAAATATTATTAAAAAGTAACTTAGTAACTATCGAATATTAAGCGGTCCATGCCACAAACTGCGCCCTTGCACATTTTTTGGGTGAATCATACCGGGTGGGATTACAACTGCCACCAATTGCGTCCTTGGACTTTTTTGGCTGTATCATACCGGGTGGGATTACAGCTGCCACCAAGTGCGTTCTTGGACATTTTTTGGGTGGCTCATGCCGGGTGGGATTACAACCTGGCACCAAGTGCTTCCTTGGACATTTTTTGGGTGAATCATGCCGGGTGGGATTACAACTGGAACCAAGTGCTTCCTTGGACATTTTTTGGGTGGCTCATGCCGGGTGGGATTACAACTGCCACCAAGAGCGTCCTTGGACATTTTTTGGGTGGATCATACCGGGTGGGATTACAACTGGAACCAAATGCTTCCTTGGACATTTTTTGGGTGAATCATGCCGGGTGGGATTACAGCTGCCACCAAGTGTGTTCTTGGACTCTTTTTTTGTGAATCATACCGGGTGGGATAACAACTGCCACCAATTGCGTCCTTGGACATTTTTTGGGTGGATCATGCCGGGTTGGATTACAACTGCCACCAAGTGCGTCCTTGGACTTTTTTTGGCTGAATCATACCGGGTGGGATTACAACTGGCACCAAGTTTCACGGGGGGAATAAACCATCAATTTGCGCCATTGAAATTGTCGCAAATTCCTATATATATTTATTTTAAAATTTTATACAACCCGTGCAACGCCGGGTATGTAACAGCTAGTTCAATATAAATCAATCGCATCTAAGAACATAAGAAACATTTATTGTAAACTTATTGTAAAAAATTAAAACGTATTTACTAAAACTACACTTAAAGAATTAATATGTTTGGAAAATGTTTGCTTAAAATATACTACTTTTAAATACCAACTTAAACGAAAAAACAAAAAAAAATATTTCCTCCAAATTAAGTCGTTTTGCAACAATTTAAAAACGTTTCCAATAAAAGTATTGCATTTTACTTTTATTGGAAACGTTTTTAAATTGCTGCAAATTAAAAACTAATTTCTAATAAAAGTTTACATTAAGGTATTCATTTAAAGTGGGAAACCCCTCGAAAACGCGCAGTTGCTTAAAAGAACTGTCAAATTTCATATATTTTGACTGCTCATCTGCACAACTGAATCGTTTCCGAGGGGTTTCCCACTTTACATGAATCGCCCTATTGTTAAAATCGAATTCGATATAAGCTTTGTTTTTATCGACCAAAACGAAAGTAGCCCAGTGGCACAGCGTGTATGTGCGGAACTTATAAACCTTACGTCCCGTCCCGCGTTCAAATCCTGTCTAAGCTTAAAATTTTTGTTTTTTTTTTCGTTTATCAAACGTGGTTGCAAACGAAACAAACGAGTGTATGTTTGTCTAATATTTCGTTTCTTACGAACGAAAAAATTCTTTGAGTGTGTACCAGAGAAGAGCGTCGGTGCACCGAAAACCAGTTTCAAGCTACTCTCCAAAACCCAAGTGCAACTCCCAACTCGAATCCGTGTCGACGGATGCCACAAGTGTTCGGTGCTTGTGGATCCGAGTTCGTACGAGTGCACACGAGAAAAAAATAAAATGCTTGTGCCATTCGGCAAAAACTCGAATGACCTGGATAGTCGGATTAACTTGGATAGCTTGCGCATTGAAGTTGCTTGTGTGCGCTTGTGGGTTATTTGAAGTACGGAAAATGTTCGTATTTTGTATGTAGCATTCAATTTGTCGTTGCTTGTGTGCGCTTGTGGGTTATTTGCACTACCGAAAATTTTCGTATTTTGTATGTAGCATTCAATTTGTCAATTATTTCGTGAGATATTATAACTGATTGATTTTATTAAAATATAAACACTGTCATCTTTTTTTAATAACAAAAAAGGAATAGTTTTATTGAAAAATCTTATTTGTAGCAAAAAAAATAAAAATAGGAAATTCATAAAGAAAAACTTAAAAAGCAAATAAAAAGTATGCAATTTAAATTTTAACTTAAAACTATAGAATATAAAAATTATTTAGAAATCTTAAAACTGAGCTTAAAAATTAAAAAAAAAAAAAAACTTAAAAAACATAAAAATTCATATGCAACAAACAAAAAAAAAATTAAAATTATGTAATTCATTAGAAAAAAACTATATACATTATAAAAACTTAGTTGCTATACCATTTTTTTTATATGGATTCTTTGAACATTGAATTGAGAAATATTATACTATCTACTGTCTTGGGAAGTAAACGATTTCTTTTCTCTACTATAATATTGCCAGCTAAGGAAAATACTCTTTCCGAAGCAGCACTACTGGCTGGAATAGATAAAATTTTCATTGCAAGTTTTGCTAGTTTCGGATATTCCGTAGAATGTGTCCGCCACCATTGAATGGCGTCAAAATTGCTGTCAATTTTTACTTTCACGTTCGAATATCTTTCTATTTCGTCATCCACAGTTTCGGGCATTACATTTGAGTGATTTATTAAATGTGGGAAAAAAAATTCGACTTCTCTGGAATTTGCGGGAGATAAGCATTCGTTTGGTGGCATTGTATTTGAATCTGCTGGCATATCTTGATGTTGTATTGAGGATACATTCAAGTCTAATGTTTCATTTTGAACAATTTCATTGCTACAAAAATTTTTTATTTCAATAATGACACTGTTTTCTAACATTGAGCAAGTGGGTGGATACAAAAAAACAGCTACATTGTGGTATATACTTAAATTTCGAACCCATATTTCGTCTATTCGTTTTAAAATATTTGCTTTTAAAATAGAAATAATTGGAGAATCTTGATCAGTTACCTCACAAATTTTTCGGAGACGAATTATCGATGGATGTACATAGCATATTGTAATATATCTTGTACCTTGTAATTTTTTGCATATTGTTTCAAAATTCTCACACATTTCTACGAGAATATTAAGTAGACTAATATTTATGTCAGATATTCTAAGTATTTCATTTCTTTCACTTAAAATTTCATTAATTTTAATCCAGTTGTTATAGATTGACTTAAATAAATTAAGGTGGGAGTTCCAACGAGTTGTGCATGGAGCCTTCAATGACGTTGCCAACATGTGCTGAAGATTAGCTTTTTTGAAATATTTAACTAATTTTCTAGATGATTGAATTATTGGCTTCAGCTCGACTGTAGCGTCGAACGCAGAATCTAGAACGTTTGCAAATAAATGGTTTGAACAGTTGATCCTTGTTTGATCCTGTAAAGCCTTTACAATATTTGATCCTCTATCTGTTACAAACATTATTTTGTTAAGGTGATTAACGTCGTACTCGCGCAGTATGCTCTGAAGTTTATGAAGTATATTTTCACCGCTAGATTCCATAAAGTCCATAGATTTCACTCCTAAAACCATTTCTTTGAAGTGGCCGTCTTTAATAAAATGCAATGTGGCACACAAAAAATTTCGCTTAACAAAATTATCGGTCCATAAGTCGGTTGTTATAGATGCTTTTCCTTCATCCACCATTCTTTTAATATCTGGTTTAATTTCACTTCTTTTCTCTTGCGCCATTGTATTTGCTCTACGAGAAATTGTAGTTGAATGGGGAAGCAAATCATTAACATCTATGTTCTCTCCATATTTAGCGCCAATTTTTATAAAAGTTGTCACCATCTGACGAAATCCGTTGCCATCAAGTGATGAAAATGGTCTGCAATCCTCTATCACCCATTGCAAACATGAGTCCAAAACAATTTTTTTTTCATCTTGCGCTAACTGTGTCAAAGGTGCAGCGCTTTTTTTAAGAGCGTAGCATTTGTGCCGATTTAAATTCGAGGTCTGTTGTCCAGAAAATTTCATTAGACGGTTGCAAACACGGCAACAAACATGATCACTTAAAAAAGTTCCATCATCTCTTTGAACTTCACCAAAGATAGTCCAAATTTCACTTTTTCCTTTTCTTTTTGGTGTAATTTTATAAATTCCACTTGAAATTTTTCTTGCAACTTCTTCGTGGTCCATTTCACTGCTCAATGATGTTTCAATTGCAACTTTCAAATTACAACTAAACGAAAATATTTTTAGGACATAGAAAATTAGCTGCTTTTGCATATTTTTTTCACAATTGCAGCAATTTTTACCGACACGACAAGTGGAACCATAATTTTGGGATTTTCCTAAATCCAAAATTCGCGATTTCAAAAGGGTTAACAAGCTGATCATAAAAAATTATGCACAGTCGTTTCTTTGTTAATATATTGCAACAGCCAACGCATTCTTCAACAAACAACAATGAGACAGCGACACCAAACCGCAACATAACAAAACAAATTCTTACGCAGCGCGACACATTTGGCATTTGCCTATCGCAAGCAGCGCTGTGAATAGGACATCGCGAAAGGAGTTCGTCGCAACTCGACATTTCTCGCTCATAACAGCGAAGAAAACAAAGCGTAAAAAAGTGTAGGCGCCAGCGATCGGACAATTTTCTGATCACATTTTTTTGGTGCGACTTGTCGCGTTGGTAAAGAGTGCAGTATTTTCATGTCCTGGAATTGGGGGAAAGAATGTAAAAGCAGCCAATTTAAAAATTGCAATTAGAACATCGATTATTTGCACAGTGAATGAACCCCAAAATATTACGAGTACAATTTATAAAATACATAGATACATTCTATATTATAGTAGATAGCTATAGATATTGTTTCTTTACTGAATAGTCAAAGAATTTTCATACAAATAATTAAACAATAGTCTTAGAATAATTTTTTTCTTTATGGACAAATTTTCATGCGTACAAGAAAAATAAAATTTGGTGCACTGTCTAAAAGTAACTGCATTAATTTAACAAATTTTTTTCTCAGTGGAAAAATTTGCATGTGTCCAATAAATCTAAAATTTGTTGCACTCTGTAATGCCAACAACATTATTAAAAACAACTTTTCTATGTAAAAAAATTGTATGTGTACAAAAAAATTAAAATTTTTGCACGGTGTAATAGAAAGTAAGTTTTTTAAAACAATTGTTTTTACCATTCCGTAATTTATTCAATATTCTAAAATTTTCCTACATGTCGCGCGAAACTTAACAATACAAAATACGAACATTTTCCGTACTGCGCAGTGCGCACTGCTCATTCAACACAACTTGAGCACACAAGCTATCCAAGTGCTTCCGCCTATCCAGGTCGAGTTTTTGACGGATGATGCGGTTAGCTTGCCGGTAGCTTGTGGGCTAAGCTACTCGGCGCTATTCTCTGGTGTGTACACAATTTCAATGTCCAAAATTAACTTCATTTATTTAAACACAAGCACTGTCGGTAGCATACTCTCTCATGACAAATAATGACTTGACAACATTTGTTTTCTTCTCATCAACACAAGTACTGTACTCATACATTACATATTACATATTACATATTACATATTACATATTACATATTACATATTACATATTTCATATCACATATTACATATTACATATTACATATTACATATTACATATTACATATTTCATATCACATATTACATATTACATATTACATATTACATATTACATATTACATATTAAATATTACATATTACATATTACATATTACATATTACATATTACATATTACATATTACATATTACATATTACATATTACATATTACATATTACATATTACATATTACATATTACATATTACATATTACATACTACATATTACATATTACATATTACATATTACATATTACATATTACATATTACATATTACATATTACATATTACATATTACATATTACATATTACATATTACATATTACATATTACATATTACATATTACATATTACATACTACATATTACATATTACATATTACATATTACATATTACATATTACATATTACATATTACATATTACATATTACATATTACATATTACATATTACATATTACATATTACATATTACATATTACATATTACATATTACATATTACATATTACATATTACATATTACATATTACATATTACATATTACATATTACATATTACATATTACATATTACATATTACATATTACATATTACATATTACATATTACATATTACATATTACATATTACATATTACATATTACATATTACATATTACATATTACATATTACATATTACATATTACATATTACATATTACATATTACATATTACATATTACATATTACATATTACATATTACATATTACATATTACATATTACATATTACATATTACATATTACATATTACATATTACATATTACATATTACATATTACATATTACATATTACATATTACATATTACATATTACATATTACATATTACATATTACATATTACATATTACATATTACATATTACATATTACATATTACATATTACATATTACATATTACATATTACATATTACATATTACATATTACATATTACATATTACATATTACATATTACATATTACATATTACATATTACATATTACATATTACATATTACATATTACATATTACATATTACATATTACATATTACATATTACATATTACATATTACATATTACATATTACATATTACATATTACATATTACATATTACATATTACATATTACATATTACATATTACATATTACATATTACATATTACATATTACATATTACATATTACATATTACATATTACATATTACATATTACATATTACATATTACATATTACATATTACATATTACATATTACATATTACATATTACATATTACATATTACATATTACATATTACATATTACATATTACATATTACATATTACATATTACATATTACATATTACATATTACATATTACATATTACATATTACATATTACATATTACATATTACATATTACATATTACATATTACATATTACATATTACATATTACATATTACATATTACATATTACATATTACATATTACATATTACATATTACATATTACATATTACATATTACATATTACATATTACATATTACATATTACATATTACATATTACATATTACATATTACATATTACATATTACATATTACATATTACATATTACATATTACATATTACATATTACATATTACATATTACATATTACATATTACATATTACATATTACATATTACATATTACATATTACATATTACATATTACATATTACATATTACATATTACATATTACATATTACATATTACATATTACATATTACATATTACATATTACATATTACATATTACATATTACATATTACATATTACATATTACATATTACATATTACATATTACATATTACATATTACATATTACATATTACATATTACATATTACATATTACATATTACATATTACATATTACATATTACATATTACATATTACATATTACATATTACATATTACATATTACATATTACATATTACATATTACATATTACATATTACATATTACATATTACATATTACATATTACATATTACATATTACATATTACATATTACATATTACATATTACATATTACATATTACATATTACATATTACATATTACATATTACATATTACATATTACATATTACATATTACATATTACATATTACATATTACATATTACATATTACATATTACATATTACATATTACATATTACATATTACATATTACATATTACATATTACATATTACATATTACATATTACATATTACATATTACATATTACATATTACATATTACATATTACATATTACATATTACATATTACATATTACATATTACATATTACATATTACATATTACATATTACATATTACATATTACATATTACATATTACATATTACATATTACATATTACATATTACATATTACATATTACATATTACATATTACATATTACATATTACATATTACATATTACATATTACATATTACATATTACATATTACATATTACATATTACATATTACATATTACATATTACATATTACATATTACATATTACATATTACATATTACATATTACATATTACATATTACATATTACATATTACATATTACATATTACATATTACATATTACATATTACATATTACATATTACATATTACATATTACATATTACATATTACATATTACATATTACATATTACATATTACATATTACATATTACATATTACATATTACATATTACATATTACATATTACATATTACATATTACATATTACATATTACATATTACATATTACATATTACATATTACATATTACATATTACATATTACATATTACATATTACATATTACATATTACATATTACATATTACATATTACATATTACATATTACATATTACATATTACATATTACATATTACATATTACATATTACATATTACATATTACATATTACATATTACATATTACATATTACATATTACATATTACATATTACATATTACATATTACATATTACATATTACATATTACATATTACATATTACATATTACATATTACATATTACATATTACATATTACATATTACATATTACATATTACATATTACATATTACATATTACATATTACATATTACATATTACATATTACATATTACATATTACATATTACATATTACATATTACATATTACATATTACATATTACATATTACATATTACATATTACATATTACATATTACATATTACATATTACATATTACATATTACATATTACATATTACATATTACATATTACATATTACATATTACATATTACATATTACATATTACATATTACATATTACATATTACATATTACATATTACATATTACATATTACATATTACATATTACATATTACATATTACATATTACATATTACATATTACATATTACATATTACATATTACATATTACATATTACATATTACATATTACATATTACATATTACATATTACATATTACATATTACATATTACATATTACATATTACATATTACATATTACATATTACATATTACATATTACATATTACATATTACATATTACATATTACATATTACATATTACATATTACATATTACATATTACATATTACATATTACATATTACATATTACATATTACATATTACATATTACATATTACATATTACATATTACATATTACATATTACATATTACATATTACATATTACATATTACATATTACATATTACATATTACATATTACATATTACATATTACATATTACATATTACATATTACATATTACATATTACATATTACATATTACATATTACATATTACATATTACATATTACATATTACATATTACATATTACATATTACATATTACATATTACATATTACATATTACATATTACATATTACATATTACATATTACATATTACATATTACATATTACATATTACATATTACATATTACATATTACATATTACATATTACATATTACATATTACATATTACATATTACATATTACATATTACATATTACATATTACATATTACATATTACATATTACATATTACATATTACATATTACATATTACATATTACATATTACATATTACATATTACATATTACATATTACATATTACATATTACATATTACATATTACATATTACATATTACATATTACATATTACATATTACATATTACATATTACATATTACATATTACATATTACATATTACATATTACATATTACATATTACATATTACATATTACATATTACATATTACATATTACATATTACATATTACATATTACATATTACATATTACATATTACATATTACATATTACATATTACATATTACATATTACATATTACATATTACATATTACATATTACATATTACATATTACATATTACATATTACATATTACATATTACATATTACATATTACATATTACATATTACATATTACATATTACATATTACATATTACATATTACATATTACATATTACATATTACATATTACATATTACATATTACATATTACATATTACATATTACATATTACATATTACATATTACATATTACATATTACATATTACATATTACATATTACATATTACATATTACATATTACATATTACATATTACATATTACATATTACATATTACATATTACATATTACATATTACATATTACATATTACATATTACATATTACATATTACATATTACATATTACATATTACATATTACATATTACATATTACATATTACATATTACATATTACATATTACATATTACATATTACATATTACATATTACATATTACATATTACATATTACATATTACATATTACATATTACATATTACATATTACATATTACATATTACATATTACATATTACATATTACATATTACATATTACATATTACATATTACATATTACATATTACATATTACATATTACATATTACATATTACATATTACATATTACATATTACATATTACATATTACATATTACATATTACATATTACATATTACATATTACATATTACCAGGGCTTATTTTTATATTTATTTAAATATAAAATATTTAAATCCATAATTTTAACATTTTTAGGCATATATCAATATTTTTATTTTTCATCCATATTAAAAAACTAGAGAGTGAACTATCTTCGACTATGCCGAAGCTGAAATACTCCCACATTTAGAAGTATCTCGAACATAAAAAATTTGGTCTCAAGACCCCATTTTGAGCCATTTATAGGTAAATTCGGAGTCTCGGACCACGTTCCAAATCCGATTCTAAACATTTTCAAATACAATCCACCAACAAATTTTTTATCTCAAGACCCCATTTTGACCTTTTTATATGTGGGCTTGGAAGCTCGGACCATGTTAAGAATCCATTTCCAAACATTTCCAATCGAATACAGCAATAAAAAAATATTAGAAAATGTTGACCATTTTTTTCGTTATATGGGAGCCTCTCTTAGTTTTTGTCCGATTTCGCTAATTCTGAAACTTGATCTCAATATTCACGAGAAAAACATGTACCCAAAGTTTCAAGTCGATATCTCCAAACCTGCGACCGCTATCGTACGGACGCTAAATCGACTCAAGAGGTGATGCTGATCAAGAGTATATATACTTTACCATACCGGACACGCCTCCTTATGGGCGTTACAAACGTTGTGTCAAAGTTAGTATACCCTGCCACAGTGAGTGTGGGGGTACAATTAAATACATCGTTGCAATGGTCAGTGTGGACCATTGAAAGACAAAACAACGCATAAAAATTATTAAACTTGTGTTTATGCTTAATTTTTGCATTTTTACAGCGAATTGTAAACGAGTAGCTGGGCACCTTTTTTAGAAAATCGATTTTCGAGAATTTTGCTAAATCGACTGCCAAAATAGTTTTTCGAAATTTTGAATTTCCGTTTGAAATTCTCGTTAGCTATTGAACTCAGCTTTCAAATGCAACCGAGAGCTTCGCGGAATTATGTTTCAAACAGAAATTACACCGAGGAAAAAATCAAAACGAAACATTGTCTAAACGTACGGAACCGTTGTCAATTTCCAAGTTGTGATTCTGACAACAAAACGTTTAAATTTTTTTCATACTGTTCATTGATAAATTGAAACGCCACTTTGATGAATTGGGACTTAAATGTTCGTGTTTCACGACTGAAATTGTAATATTTTGTGAATGAAATATTAATAATTTAAGACGACTACGATTTCAATAGTCGAATTACAAATCCGACTATTGAACTGGTCTTTGATTTTTCATACACAATTTCGTACAATTCAATCTGTAGAATAGGGATTATACCTAAAAAAAAGTACAATCGTACATAAAAAATACACATTCAAATTTTTTCAAAGAGATACCCGTTTTAAATAATAACCAGGCGGTTTTGAATTTTTTTTCTCAGTGTATGGCCTTAAGATCTTAGGGTGCAATTAATTAACGTATTAACATGTAAAAAAATGCATCAAAACTGAATCGATATAGCCATATCCGTCTGTCCGCCTATCTACAGGATTGCGGTCGCAGTTTTGAAGATAACTTGATATTTTGGGAACATGTTTTTTACTTCAAAAGCATGATGCAATAAGAAGGTGATGTCAGTAGGGAGAGCTGTCAAAAGCTGTGGCTTATAGAAATGAGCACGGTTGTTTTTTTGGTACGTAAAAATAATTTTCAAAAAATATGTATTTTTCTGCGTTTTTTTAAGTTTAATTGCAATTTGAGAATGCATAGAGTATGTAAAAAGAATCTACAAAAAAATAATTTACAAATTGACGCTAAACTCGAATCAAATATTTGATGTCTTTGTTACACTTTTTCAAAAAAAGTACCAAAAATTACAACTCTGTTCTATAAGCCACGAAATTACAGCAAATTTGGAGAGCAGTCATCACTGACACCACCTGGTACTTGCATCATGCTTCAAAAGTAAGAGTTCGAGAATCAGCCAAATCGGACAAAAACTATGAAAAAAAGTAATAATTTTCCAATTTTTTTTTATTGTTGTATTCGATTGGAAATGTTTAGAAAAGTAAACCACATAAGGACTGTAACGAAAAGAAACTGCACACTTTGATTTGCTTATAAAATTAAGGTTTAGTTATATTTAGTTAACTTTTTTTTTTCTCAAATTCAAGACCGGGGTTCGCCACGATCTTTGTTGCAATATTTTCGGCAAGTCGTGCACGTCCCAAATAGTCCCGAAGTCCAATTTTCACAAATTCCTACAACCTTTTTGGCAACAACTTTAAAATGAGAGGAATAGTGAGTATGAGAATCGAAAAACACAGCTTGCTGAGTTGAATTGGTCGTAAAATTTTTTGTATGGAAAAAAGCAACAACATTTTATGACTATTGTGGATTTATACAACAATATGACTTTATGACCAATATGAGACCTTCGTGAACTCCCTTATTATATATACATATTTTGTACTAAAAGCATACTTTGAAAAACGCCCTAAAACTATACTTTGATTATTTTAAACATACTATGATTTTTTGAAATAGAAAAGAACAACAGTATTATCAATTTCAAACGACTAACGAAAGAGTAAGACGATTGAAATTGAAAACATTTGTTTTAAAAATGATAAAATATACTACAGGAAAAACTATATTTTAAAATTGAAATTTAAAAAGTTATCAGTTTCCAATTTTACTTCATTATTTGTATTAGGTAATTAATTTTTGTGCGTTCATTTAGTATAAAATTCAGATTTTTATTGAGCTTTTCATAATTTATGTATTAATTAGGGGTTTTAGCTCATTTTCCAAAAAATTAATTTTCGCTAATAGTTCTACACACAAACAATCTTATTGGAATTATTTTTTGTTTTGTATTATTCAAAATAGTCCATAATTTTTTTAATAAATTTAAAATTTGGAGTTTTCCAACTGCTTTTTTCCATTTTGCCCAGAAATGCAAAAAAAAGGGAGTCCAAATGTTGCTAAAACCTAGTTTTCTACTAACATGATTTTCAAAAATATTTTTTGAGCGATGAAAAGTTATATTTTTCTTTTATTAAACTTTTTTATGACCTAAAGCCCATCAAAAATCATCAAATTGAAAAATAAGAGGTCGCCAAAAAATACTATTTAAACTGAACTAATTTATTTACAAAATAAACCAGCGATTTAAAAAAAAATATCCCGAAAAACTTATAAAAAATTTAATAAATATTTTCAAAAAAATTTTAAAATTATAGAAAAACTACAGAGTGGACTATCTTCGGCTATACCAAAGCTGAAATACCCCCACACAGTAGGAAGAAGTACCTCGAACATAAAAAAAATGTGGTCTCAAGACCCTATTTTGAGCCAATTATAGGTGGTTTTGGAGCCCGGACCATGTCCAAAATCCATTTCTAAAAATTTCCAATCAAATCCACAAAAAAAAAAATTGGTCTCAAGCCCCATTTAGACCCTTATATATGTGGCTTCGGAACCTCGGACCATGTCAAAAATACGTTTCTAAACATTTCCAATCGAATACAACAATAAAAAAGACTTGAAAAATGTTTAGCTTTTTTTCGGTGTATGGGAGCCACGCCCAGTTTTTATCCGATTTGGCTCATTCTCGAACTTGATCTCAGTATTCACGAGAAAAAGATGTACCCAAAGTTTCAAGTCGATATCTCCAAAACTGCGACCGCAATCGTGCGGACGGACAGACGGACGGACGGACAGACAGACGGACATTGCTAAATCGACTCAGGAGGTGATGCTGATCAAGAATATATATACTTGTCCATACCGGACACGCCTCCTTATGGGCGTTACAAACGTTGTGACAAAGTTAGTATACCCTGCCACAGCGAGTGTGGGGGTATAAAAATTTAATTGTCGTGTCAGTTGACCAATTCCGACCATTGCAATACCAACTCCTTCTCGGTCCTAGCTCCTGCAGTCGTGCTTACCAATAAAGTTGACAGAGAGACAGATAAAGAGATGGACAAACCGATATGGCTAAATAAACTCGGGAGGTGATGCTGATCAATAAGATGTATATTTTTCTATACCTACCAGGCCTTCTTATTGACGATACAAACTTGCAACCAAAGTGAATATACCTTTGCCGCATAAGGTATAGGGTATAAACAGTTTTGTGCGACAAAGGCTCCCTTCGTCTGTAAATATATTTTTTTTATTTCAAAAAATTAATGAAAGCATGACAATTTTAAATACGTAAAAAGCCCTACTACCGTCGGTACTTAAATTTGTATTGTTGTAAAATTTAAATTTCGCTTGAATCCGGCAGTACGGTAATTATATCCATAAATTCTTATATCGTTCAAATTATTAACACCACTCTAGCGTATACGTAACATTAAACTAAAAATTGTAGCGTATACGCCCAGAAAACTACTTTTTTTACGCTTGCATTTCCACGGAAGTAAGTTCTCTCACCGATGCACTAAAAATATTTGTATTCACATAATATAATTGTTTTGAAATTACCCATATTTTGTATTTAAAAAATTAAAATAAGAAGACTTTTTGTTTCGTTGTAAAGCACCTTAACAATGAAAAACCTAGACAATAAAACTAAATCAAACGAAATCAACAAGAAAAAGTTTCCATGGATTTCCCATTTGAAGAAGACGCTCAACGACGTCTCAACAGAAAGAACTTGAAAATTTTGCATGTGAGTATGATAGGTAACGTAAGTAAAGTAGGGTAAGGTAGGTAAGGGTGGCAACAAGACCAACATGAAAGTAACTTAAGAAAAATAATAGGTTACGGATTATTGACAAAACAAGTGAGAGGCTAGACACTGGATAGAAGCGACTACTGATTTCGTATTAGACAGAACTGATTGCATTTGAATAAATAAAAAATGAGTAAGTATCTGTCGGCCACTGCCGACTTAATAATTTCCCTACATCTCTACACACAAAAAAAAAAGTAGGTAAATCTAACCAAAAAAGACGGTTAAAAATGCAGCAACCAAAAAACGTGGTAAATGGAACCAACTCAAAGTTGTTCGCGTACAATGAAAAATTGTTCGCGTACAATGAAAAATTGTTCGCGTACAATGAAAAATTGTTCGCATATGAGCAATGAATGCATTCATTAGTAGTGTTTTGGTTGCAATCTTGTCGAAACTTGACGCTTTTTTATTTATTTGTTTGCAACCAAAACACGACTATTGATGTCGCATGTATTGTCTGAAAATATAAAATTTTAAAAATAAAAATCTGTAAAAAAGAAAAATAGAAAGAAAATTTAATATTACAAAATTGAAATCTAAAATGCTAAAAATGAAAAAAGAGATAAAAGAAAATCTGTAAAAACAAAAGAATAAATAAATGTGAAAATATATAATAAAAACCATTCTCAATATAATATTACATTTACTTACCCTTTTATGCACTTCACCCTTTGACCATACTGAACGCACTGATCGTATACTCGAATGACAAAACAAAAATCGTTGCTGATGTAGTATGACAGACACGAAAGCACGCCGCTGAACATGTATGAGCATGTGCTCATACATCGCAAGCAACCAAACTCAGCTGAGTTGCGAACCGCAATTGGGTCTTTACAATTTTTTTGGTTGGCGAACAAACAAAAATTTTTAAGGAACAACTTAATTTGTTTGCTTTACAAATTTTTTGGTTAAAATTTGAGTTTTACAATTTTTTCCGATTAGCTTGTAGTTAAAATCATTTAACAATTTTTCGACGATTAGATTAACCACAAAAATTGTAGTTGTTGTTTGTGTTTTCCATATAAAATAAAAAAATGTTTTTTTACAAGGTTTTTCGGTTAGATTAACCCATCTTTTTTTTTTTCTGTGTACCCTACCATGAAATCTGGAAATTTCGGTAGTTCTGCCATCCTTAATTTTGAAATTTCATCATCAAATTCCATTATTATCTATACCTATCACGCCACCTATTGCCATTACAATCTTCAGACCAAAGTAAATATACCCTTACCTCATAACAGAGGCGTAAATAGAATTTGCCAACTAAGGGAAAGAATTTAAAATTTGTATTATAAAAAAAAAATGTTATTTAAACGTTTTTAAAGCTTGTGAAAAATAGTGAGTATTTACATAATATATATACATAATAATATATTGCACAAAATTGCTAAGTCAATCTAATTATATAAAATTCTTTGCGAATTTTTTTAAAAGTGTAATAAAAAACTGAACTTTTTAAAAAAGATTTTCTCGAAGTGTACTTAACGAATTAAAGAATTCTACTCATTCTAAAGGAATGGAAAAGACCTTTCCATTGATACCAATATCGATATTATGAAATGTGTATGTGAACCACCGTACATGAAAATCATGTCTACGAATAATGACTGTGCCCACTGTATGTTTGTTCCCTTATAATTCAAGAAGTACTTGACCGATTTTAATAAACACATATCAAATTATAGGTTATTTCATTGAGGTATAGAAAAAAAATTGATCAATAGTTGACACTTGGGGTTACAATTCCGGGAACCCCGGGATCACGTTCTTTTTTCAGCCCCGACAGTGTCGATTTTAAGGCATGGGTTGCCTTAAAATTTCTGAGTTTGGTTCAATTTTCCGAATTTTTCCATACATTTAGAACAAAAACCAGAATTTAATTATTTTTGTTTAAGTTTCCTGTATTTTTGTATTTTTTTTTCCGATAAATGTTCTATGAAAATAATGAGCTACGATAAAATTGGAAGCTAATTTTTTACTATTTCATGTACAATTTGCATGCAATTTGCAGAGATTCTTTTGTGATATGATTTTCGACAATTTGCGATGTGTAGTCGATTGTGGACAATATGTTGTTGATTTATTTTAAAATTATTAAATCTACTTTTTATTTAAAAAAATTTGAAGTGATCCCGAAATCACGGAATCGCAAAATGCTCCCAAAATTGCAAACCCTAATCGACACAGTTTTATACAAAAGTTCTTATTGTGCAGACATTGATATTTTATCGTCCAGATAATTTAACACATGGTAAGGTGAAGCAAGGCCAGGAAGAAAATATTGGCGGGACGCCATAAGTCAAATGACTTTATGGCGTTTGAAATATTGACCTTATGACCATTTTGGCTTTTCTAAATAAATCTTACGACCATTTGAGAAAATAAAAATAAAAAAAACATTAATTTAACATTCGTCACTATGAAATTTTTAAAATTATAAGATGTTCCGTAGAATGTTAATGTAATAATTTTCAAGAAATATTTATAATGTTTTCAGTTTTTTTAGCTTATTTATTTCTATTAATGTGAATTAATTTGGAAAAAAAAACCTTTTAATAAAACAATATATCGATACCTTAAAGCACAACCATACTATGTCCGTTTTTTTCGAAATTGAGTTTTTGATATTTTTGGATTCCTGAAAAGAAGCTGCATCGAATAGGCCTTTGTATTCCGACCGAAAATGATTAAAAAACAAGGAAAATAACTAAGTTCTATATCCACAGTTGTCTTTGCTTATTTCATAAATATGTAAAAAAAGGTTATTGTATCAGATTTTTCAAACATGAAAATGCCTTCATTATACCCTGCACACAAGGGCTTTCGGGATACGGGATCCCGGGATCCCGGTCCATTTTTAGTCCCGAAAATCCCGGGATATTTTTTCCTAAATCCCGGGATTTTCGGGACTACATTTTAAATAAATTAGTCCATAGTTAAATTCAGATTTTATCGAGGTCCAAATAAATTATTTATTATTTATTTTTGGGCTTTAGCTCATTTTTACCAAAAAATTATTTTGGCAAAATAGGTTGTTACAACAACAAGCAAAAACCGGCCTTGGCAGAGTGTACAGCTGTTTCGGATTTTAGCCACAAAATCCTCATCAGCACTCTTTCGGCAATTTTTGTTAATCCAAGACGCCTATATAAGGGGAAAAAGTCATGATACAATACAGAATTATTTATTCCTTGCATCAAACCGATTCCACTGAAGAAGCGCGAATGGCAAAAAATTGCAAGGAGGTTTTTGCTTGTTATTGTAAAATACAGCATTTCTACTTAATCTGGTTGAAAAGTTTCTTCAAAGTCCAGCTTAAGACTGTTGACAAGTGAATCTTAATATTGTGTGTGACTGAGACACACACAACAATCCACTGTCAGGAAATTACAAAAAACGAAATTGTTTGTTGTTGTATGGCTTACCCTCCTTTTGTTTAGTTAAATTCAGATTTTATCGAGCTCCAAATAAATTATTTATTATTTATTTTTGGGCTATAGCTCATTTTTACCAAAAAATTATTTTGGTCCATAAAAAAAGTTTAATACTAGAAAAATACAACTTTTCATCGCTCATAAAATATAAAAAAATCGTGTAAGCAGAAAAATAGGTTTTGACAACATTTGGACAAACCCAAAATGAAAAAAAAGTTAGTTAAAAAACTAAAAACTTAAAAATTTTTAATTTATTAAAAAAATTACGAATAAAATTGTTTGTGCTTGAAATTTTTTCTTTAAGAAAAAAAATATATATATTTATTTCATAAGAAAATTGGTATTTTCAGTCTTAGCGAACGCACAAAATTGAATTGCTTAGTAAAAATAATTAAGTAAAACTGAAAACTGATACAAAAGTAATTTCAGAAACTTTACATAAGCATATTTTGAATTAAATTGTGTCGTTCCTAAAGAAACGGAAACTCAAATACTGAAAATAAAAAAATTCATTAATTTGTACCTTTAATAAATTGAAATTAATGTTTATGTTTTTTTATTTAAGCTAAAACTATCAGTTTTCCAATAAAACATATAAAAAACATTTTTTTATTTTTTTAAAATCCATTTTGCTTGTAAAAGTAACAAATCCCGAAAAATTCCGGGATTGCAATTTTCAGTCCCGAAAATCCCGGGATTGCGAAAAGCCTTCAGGATCGAAAGCCCTACTGCACACTAGTGTCCAAGGGTATATTGTTTTTGTCACACCGTTTGTAACGCCCATAAGGAGGTGAGTCCGGTATGGAAAAGTATATATATTCTTGATCAGCATCACCTCCTGAGTCCATTAGTCCATGTCCGTCTGTCTGTCATTTCGCATGATAACTGTCGTAGCTTTTGAGCTTTCGACAAATTTTGGGATTCCTCTTATTTTGGCGAATGATTGGACGGTATTGAAAATGGGCAACATCGGATAAGAGCCACGCCTACCTCCCATACAAAATGGCCGCCAATTTTATATTATGTTCGTTTATCTTGAGAAATACTGAACCGATTTGGATGCGGTTTTTTGCATTGGGTTGGAAATGAGGTCGGGAACGAAATAGGAATAAAACTGGAACGAAATGGAATTGGATCGGAACAAAATGAACATTTTCTGAATTTTTTTTTGCAAATTTCTGATTTTGAAAATATAATTCTAAAACTTTTCATAATGGCTCTAGTCAAGTTTCATAATGGCTCCAAGTCAAGTTTCAGAGTCATAATATCATTTGATATTAACATTTGTATGAAAAAATACAATGTCGAATGATAGTTTATGATATTTCCCGCTTATGAATATCATTTATGTTATTTCTGAAATAAAAATGTTTTATTTCTAAATGGTTATAGCTCATATTTCATGTTTCAATTTGTATAACGGGTGAAGACAAAAAAATTAGACTTTTTTCAAACTACTATAATTTGAAATCTATCGCATTGAATTAGTGGATGCTGAATTTTATTGTTGGATACCTAAAATGTTTGTGTAATTTTGTTATTGAGATTTTGTTTATTAAAATTCTGTCGAAGCAACATATCCTCCGCGAGCGCGTTGTACAATTTTTTAAAATCAATGAAAAGCTTGGCAACAAATATACAGTGAATCATTTAAAAAACGAAGCTGTTCCACAATCTACTTTATACAAAATTCTTAAGACGGAAGTGGAAAGAAAATGTGGAAGTGGAAGGATTCCATCAGTACTAAAAAGACTATATCTAAGCTTAAACGTAAATTTAAGAATACGGATTGCATGAGTCAACGTGACGAGCTGCTGTGATGAATTGTGATCAAAATTATATCTGCAAAACATTAAAAAACTTCAAATAAAGTGTCGAAAAATAATCAGATCGCCAGAGTACACCAATGAGCAAATATCCACAATAAAATCAAATGCCGATGGATGCTTCGAAATTATTGCAAAAAATCATCCTTTTTTGATGATGAAAGTTGCCTCAATGTCGCCCAATCGAAGATTTTTTTGAAATTCAGTTCGTTGGTATACAAGAAGTTCTTGTAAGAACAATTGGAAAGCTAAAAACTGCCAAGAACTCGAAAAAAAAATTCGTGCATGTATTCGTAAAATAGACAAAATTGCTGTCCAACGGTCTTTCAGAGACATCCCATCAAAGCTTCGCCGTACGTCTGATCAAGGACCTTTTTCAACCGTTCATTAATTTTGTATTAACCTTATGTAGCTTACAAATATTTTTAAAATAAACGTTTTTAAAAAAGTCTAATTTTTTGTCATTATTTCACTTCACTTCAAATACAATACAATTTTTTTTTTTAAATCGAAAATCGATTAAAAATAGTCGATTCAAAGCCTTGATTAATCGATTCTCTGAATCGAATTGAAAATAGTTGATCGTAGAATCGAAAGTCGATTTTCAACTTTGGTTACCAAACACTAATTTATCCAATGAAGCGATTTGCTGAAATTCAACAATTTCCAAACGAACTCATTTTTCTCGAAAACATAATTTTTTTCTATAATGTGTTTTTGTGTTGCAGAGGTGAACCATACTATGCCCATTTTTTCAAAACTCTAGAAAATGAAAAACAAGTTTTCAAATTGGTATGTTTTGTATGGAAATGGGTTTTTATTCCCTCATTTTTCAATTACTTTCATCACAACAAACCACTATAGCCTATCTTCTCAGAAATCCAAAAATGACAAAAACTCGATTTTCATGGAAATTGACATAGGATGTTTGTGCTTTAAGGTATCGATATATAAAATTAGAAACGTCAATTTGTCATAAATTATTACATGCATATACAGTGACGGACAAAACAATAGAATCACTAAAAGTTTCTTTCAACAATGTTATAAAACTTTAAGAAAAACCAAAAATTCAGACTCATTGTTACTTTTATTTAATATTAATATGTGTTCATTTTTATTTGTAAAAAAAAATGAAAGCGAAACTTCAAAAACTTGCAGATAAATTGATTAAAATTTCATATGATATTCATGGGACCAAAGAATAGAATCACAAACGATTTTTTTTGAAAAAGAAAAGAGTCAGCCATTAATAAAAAATTATTATTTTAATTAGTACTTGGTTGCATGGACTCCCCCAGAGCTTGTCAAGTCCTTGTGGGTATAGAGTACCAAGCGGCATGGATTTTTTCCCACAGTTCGTCCTTATTTTTCGATGTTACTGGCCCAATTTTGTCCTTGACAATTATCAACAAATTTTCTAGTGGGTTCAAGTCAGGGGATTGCGATGACAACACCATTATGTTTTCGTATCATTGTTCAGTTGGAATTGGCATTTTAATGAATTGCCATTTTAGTTTTCAAAACATGTTCTTTAGTAATTAGATATGCAATAAATCCAAAAATATATCAACTCAATACGTCAATTTTAAAATTAATCCTTTTATCAAAAACTCCCCTTCGGGTTTCTTTGCAAAATTTTTCTTGTATTTTTTTTAATTTACTTTTTTTAATAAAAAATCGAAAGATTTATTTTGGAAAAAAGAAAAACGATGTTGTTTTTGATTTTAATTTTGTTTGCATTTTATAGTTTTTTTATTCAGTATTCTTAAACAAATTTTTATGAAAACCCCACCGAAAATTTGTCTTGGTTACGTCCCTGAGTGATGGCCACGTAAAATTTACGCGTCACATTTTTTTGTTGACGTCAATTCAATTTTCAACAAAAGAACCGATCTTAATTAGCCAACAATACAACTTTATGCATTAACAACATTTTTTTCAAAACAATTTTAAATTAACCGTCAATTTGACTTATTTTTGAAGCGTACAATTTTACATCAAAAACGTCAAATGAATTTGTTGGTGCGTCAAATCCCATCACTGGTTTATATAGTAACTAGTTGGAAGGATTTTCCAAACATTTTGCAAGTTTCTTCCAAACACAATGTTTTTCGAGGATTGTTCACTGGGCATAATACCCAGTTTTTTTCCAGAATCAACCAGCCCCCCCTTATGTTTAATCGTGGATGGATGAATGACCTTTGATAAATCAAAATAAAAATAGTTACTTGTATAGATACAAATAAATCATCTCACCTATTTCATTTATTAATTTTTCTCTTTATTTACTTTTAATTTTTTTTGTTTTGTATTTAATATTCTTGTTCATTTCTTTTCACATTTTAAATTGCTAAATGTTAGTTAACGTCTACATTCATACTTAATTTTTTTTCTGTTTTCTGTTTTTGTAATATTTTAATATATGTTATTAAATATGTCAATTAAAACAAATTTAATTTATTTACGTTTTTCTCTGTTTTTTTTTTTTGTTAAAATTTATCTTGTTTGCACTTAATGTATATCAATAATCATAAGTAATAGTAATTTTAATTAATTAATGATAATTATATGTAATATTAATAAAAATCTAATGTTAGAATATGCTTAAATAGTAAAAGATAAAATGAGACTTGCGCTCGTCGCTTGCAAATGGCTAAAATATATAAATATGCAAGTTTTTCTTCCTCTTCAAATATTTGCATGTAGTGGATCGGGCGTATTCTGCGAATTGGACACAAATCACCGCAAGCGCGACTCAACAGATAACAAACTGAGTTATAAGGCTTAAATTGTTTTTACTTTTTGTCTGCTTTGTTAGAAGTGGTGGCTTGTTAGGGTACTTTTGGTTTGAAGGGGTATTACGACTAACTGCTCTACTACAAAGATGGCTCAGAACTTGCCCTGTCTATTACTTTACGCGATCAATGATTATTGTTGGAAACTATTTTTTTTATTTGTTTACTTGATATCTCTACGAATGCGAACAATGTTTTCGTTTTTTCTTTTCATTTAGTTTTGTTGTCTGTAGAGAGCAATGCTCTTTATATTGTTTATATTGATTTTAATTTTATTTCCTCAATTGGTGGCAATTGATCAGCTCTCTTTTTTAATATTTTAATTTTTATTGAAAATTCTCGTGAATGTTCTCTTGTTGTTTGCTTGCAAGATTTAAAATTTGTTTTGGTACAATATCATATTTATTTTATTTCATTTAATATAATTTGATTTGATTTGTTTCTTCTTAATTGTTTCATTTTATTCCATTTCTTTAAACTTATGCAATTTCGAAAATATTAACAATTAATTATACTTTAGTCGTTACTTGATTTCAATAGAAAATGTGTTTTGTTTTATTGAATTTGTCTGTGTAATGTTTTATTGTTTCAAAATAGTTGAATCGATTTATTTTCATGCGTGTTAGTTAACACGAACGTTATTTTCCATTTTCATAAATTCGGAAATTTTCTTTGAGTTATCGACAAAAGAATTAGCACTATTTACTTAAATTTGACATTTATTTACGTAATCTTTATGTAAAGTAAAGTAAACTTTAAACCAATTTCATTGTTTCAAAAAAGTAGGTAGGTAGATAATAAAGAAATCATTAAAATAAATTTCTACGTCAGCGAAATTTGCAGAATAACAGAATTACAAAAAAGAACTACAATGCAAAGCAATTTACAATTATAGATTTAAATATTCCAAAAGAGCTTAAATGTACAAGAACTGAATTAAATTTAAAAATTTACATATTATCTCTGCATTCCGTGGTATCGAAGAGGTGTTTGTGTTTAGACGTGTAGGAATTTTGATGATTGGATGTTCTGGGCTGAGTGAGTGTGTGTGTGGGTGTGTGTGGGTGGTTGGTTGGTTGGTTATGGGTGATGTCGCTTGGGTGAATGTATTTCAAATTCATATAATTAACTTAACCATAAACCGATATTATAACTCCATGTCCCTAGCTTCATCTTCGCTATAATCCGACATGCTCGACTCGCTGTCGCTGCTCTCGCGCTCCTGCTGCGCCGCCCGCAACGCCTCCTCGGTGGCATAGCGCTGCACATAGTCAGCCACTTTGCGATGGTATTCCTCTGGTTCGTGCAAGTACAGTGCCGCCGCGTCGCGGTTCAGTGGATCGACCGGATTCGGATATGTCAACAGCTGCGGCAGAAAGGACTCGAATATGTTCGACAGATCGTAGAGGGCCGTCCAGGCCTGATTGATCACGTCCAGACAAACCGTGCCCGACGATTCGTCTATGTTCGGATGGTAAATCTTATTCACAAAGCCTATGCTTGGCGATTTGAAGGGATAATTGTCGGGAAGATAGACGCGCACCTTCCAGACCCCGCCTTCGTATGGTGTCCCCTGTGGACCGAAGAACTTCACATGGAACTCATTGAGGCCGCCGAGAATGGTGACTTCGTGCTTGGACTCGATCAATTTAATGACATCGTTGTCCATGCGACGCTTGCCGGCACTAGGCGAGGACATGACGTGCTAGGTCGGTCGGTCTAAGCGGGAGTACGAGCGTGAGCGGAGATCTGATAACAACAATGATGATGAACCGACGCAGCGTCCTGCTAACTGGTGTCGGTGTGTATCGAACTGGAAAACAGGAATGCACACAATAAATTATAAATTATAAATCATTGTCAATTTAATTTTCGAAAAAAAAGTGTTTGAGAATGGAATATATTTGTCAATCTCGGTGCGGGTAGGGCGGTTGTTGCTGCTGGTATACTAAGTTACCGAAACTAAATTTCAAATAACATTTCCTCTAAGCTGTAGCTTACTCTATGGCTATGGAATAATAGTACTTTAACATTTTAATACCCTTCATTTGGTCCAACTGAAAAAACAGCGAATAGCGTGTGTAAGAAAAATCAGCAAAGTCAACCATTGCGGCGCGGCGCTTTTTTAAAGTATCATAAAGGAATTGGGTCAACCACACAGCAGCGGCAACATTACTTCAATATACCAGCCGAAACATGACAACTTCTGAACGCCAGTACAATGGTGACATTTCATTTCGCTTTTCCTCTGGGTGTGTCATAGTATGTGCGCCGATTTGGGAAGCTGAGTGCAGCCACTATTGTGGAGCATTGCTGCGACAAAAGGTGAAGGAAGATCATAAATACGACTATTGGGCCTAAGTAATAAACATATTCACCCTCCAGTTAGCATTTTATAAATTGGAAAGTTCATTACAAAAATTTAAACTCTATTTCAGATTCTTTTCGCCTGTTCTTAAATTGTATGCAAATAGAGGCATACTTTTCGGCATTTAATTATATTGTATTTTTATAAATTTCTAACTTCTAGAAAGTTCTGTAAGCAGCCAGAAAATATGCAATTGAAGCATTGGGTGCAAGAAAGGCATTAGCAAAACAAAATCCAGTTTTGAGAAAATCGTGTTTTAAGTTTTCGATAATAACTTTAACAGTGGTGGTCCAATTGAGCTGTACATTTTTTTGTGAAATTACTTAGACAGTTGTCTAAACGCCAATATTTTGGTTTTTAGGGCCATTTATATTATTTTTCAATACCGTTTTTGCAAATCAAGAATATTTCTTATATTTTTACATTTTTGAAAAATTACGATTACACAAAATGACAAAAATTATACACAATAAAAATGCAATAATACCGTTCTTATGGCCATGATAAATACACTGTGTGACAGTACTTTTCGGGCATGAGGTTTTCCAAGTGCAATGGATAGAGTTCATCCCAAATAACAATGTAAATTCGGGGTTTTGCTAGGTTTGTGAAATCAATCGTTGATTTCTTATGTTACATGTTCGTATATTCCCCCTCAACCGGAAAGTGGAATATATTTCTATCACGCTGAAGCCATTGGTTATGTATCAACATTGTTAGGTGATAATGATCAACTTATTGTTTCAGGTGATTTTAATTTTTCAAATATTAAGTTGACTCTAAATGATGACGACTATTGGCTGCTGCCTTCTTCACCTACACCTTGGATATGTGACTTTTTTGATCAGTTGTCAGATTATAGTTTATTCCAAATCAATAACTTTAAAAATCGTTGTGGAAATATTTTAGATCTTATTTATGTGGATAATACATGTATTTCTCTGAAACGCTGTGATCCTTTATCTCTACCAGAAGATGTATATCATCCAACAGTTAACTTGTGCATAAATGTAAATAGAACCTATGTGTCATGTTCTTCGAAAAATCTTGAAAAGTTTTTTAATTTTAACAAGGCGTACTATACTAAACTTAATTTGCTCTTGTCCAAAGTAGATTATGACGATATTTTTGGTAATATGTGCACAGTCTTGAAAATATTTCTTTGTTTTAAAGCGTTCTAAATGAAATTATGGTACAAACGGTTCCTAAAATTTATCCTGACAATTCTGTTTGTCCTCGTTGGTATACCGCCGATCTAAAAACCTTAAAAATAAAAGAAACAAAACATTTCAAAAGTATAAAAAAACGAATTCTACATCGGATTATAGTTGTTATATCAAGCTTCGATACGAATTTATTGATCTTAATAATAATTGTTATAGTAACTACCTTATTCAAGTCAAGAATGATATAAAGATGAACTCTAAAATATTTTTTAATTTTGTTAATTCTAAGCGAAAGTCTACTGAATATACCTTAATCTAAAGTATAATGATGTTGTTTCTGGTAATGTAACTGATATTGCCAATTTCTTTTCTGACTTTTTTATATCAACTTTTTCTTCAAAAACTTATTGTGAAAGCAGCGAATATCCCGTCGAATTTGAAAGTTATGATATTGTTATCCCCACTATTGAACCTGAACTGATCTTTACGTACCTGAAAAATTTGAAATTTTGTACCAAAGCTGGGCCTGATACTATTCCTAGTTGTATTTTAAAGAACTGTGCTGAATTTCTGTATATTCCATTGTATCACCTCTTTAGTTTGTCCCTCCGACTTTCGTACTTTCCTCATATTTGGAAATCGTCTTTCATAATTCTAGTAGTCAGAATGACGTGACAAATTACAGAGGTATTGCTAAACTCAGTTGCATACCAAAGCTATTTGAACACTTAGTTGCAGATCAGTTACCATTCCCGCTTTCGCAAGTTTTATCTACTAAACAACATGGATTTATCAAATGTCGCTCCATAGTTACAAACGTTCTTGAATTTACAACGAAGGTGTTTGTTGGTTTTGGATGTGGCTTCCAAACTGACGTAATCGGCAAGGCTTTCGATACTGTCAATCATGTTCTACTAATTAAAAAGTTATCCTTGATAGGTTTGCCTACGATTTTAGTTAAATGGATTGGTTCCTACCTGACAAATAGAACTCAGAGAACCCTTTTTAAGTACCGTCTTTCTGAATCTGTTGTGTCTGGTGTTCCTCAAGGAAGTCACTTAGCTCTTATTCTATTTAACATTTTTATCAACGATTTACCATCAATAATGAAATATTCTTCGATTGTTATGTATGCTGATGACGTTAAACACAAGATGATTTGACAAGCCTTGGTTTTTGGTGTGAGATGAATCTCATGTCTGTACATTTGAAGAAGTGTAAATCTATGTGTTTTTATACTACGCTTCATTAAGAGATGGTCAAAAGAGTTCAATGATCCTTACATAACTAAGACTCTATTTACATCGTTAGATAGACCTATTATTGAATTCGGTTCTTGCATTTATTATGCATTTCTTTTATTTGCTCTTAATTCCTTTAATTGGGATTTTAATTTGAATTTGTCAAGTTATAAAAGTCGTTTTAAATTATTGAATATTCCATCACTGAGTAGTCAAGTGACATTATGTCCAAATGTAAAGGAAATAAAGTAAAAAAAAATGGACATAAAGTCAATTGACAACTTTCCGCCGACAATTTCGGTTTGATACGAAAAATGTAACAAATAAATAACAAAGATTACACTTATCGACAAAACTGAACATTTTGTATGTTAAATATAAATATACTTAAATATTCTTATGCATTTTGGCACGCTGAATACGAAAATAATAATGAAATTTTTACAGTACGCACCAAAAATTCAATTTTTGTGCAATTTTCATTATTATTTTTGGATTTGGCGTGGAAAAATTCATAAGGAACAACCAAGTGGATAAAACCGGTATGTAACACAAATTTAAGTATTGATCATAGTTTCGAAGAATCAGAAGCGACAAAGAAGACAAATCCCCAATTTGTATTGAAAAAAGAAAAATAAAAAACTTTGAAACTTATTTTCTTGAAAGAATTTGTATGATACATACAGCCTTAATCCATTCACCGCTTCACAGCGTTTTCACTCTTCTCCTATCGTAGCAGATCTACTACTCTCGCGATGATTTTTAAATTTCTACTCCTCTACTACTATTGTAAGAAATCTTCTCCTCAAAATAGTATGTTAGTTTCATACAATGCTACTACTCTTTCTACAAATCTACTACCATGACAGAAATTTTTACTACTATTTTTTGATAGTTTGCTTCTAAATTCATCTAATTCATGATCTGAATTTAAAATGATTGATTTCAGCCTACTGATACGCTTAATTATGTACAACTTTATTACATTTAAATTACAATCACAATTTTTTCTTTTATTTTTTCGGTTTCGGCCGAAATTAAAAAAATGAAAAATCGGCCATTTCGGTTACGACCGAAAAAAAAAATAAAAAATTTCGGCCGAAATTAAGAAAAGCGAATTCGGTCGGTCTCTAGTTCTAATAGTATTTAAGTACAGTTGTTGCAATTATTTTTGTAATGGTATTGTAATATTGTTTTTGCTGTAATGTGGAACACTGAAAGATGTGCAAATACCGTACAACACATCCCTCTATACTTGAAAAATGTTCGCGCGATTTTTTGGGAACATTTTTTTCTTGCGGCGCCTAACCCAAACGGTTTACACCACATGTCCTTCTCTAATAGTTTTCCTCTGCGGCGAATTACAACATTCAAACCACAACATTACAACAACAGCATTTCATCAACCTCACGACAAGAACAATACAACAGCATTGCCACTTTTTGGTAAAAGTGCAGAAGCAAGGGTCATCTCTTGCCCATAATTGATGGTAATTTCGAAAATTCAGAATCGACAATATTATTTTAAATAAAGTTAATTGGCAAAAAAACATAATGTCAGTTGACATTATTTCTTTTTCATTCGGACACAATGTCAATTGACATTATGTCTAAATCAAACGTAAATAATGTCATTTGACATTAATACCATTGACATTATGTCATCCCACCCTAAAAACGCCGCAAACAAAATTTTGAGCACCCCTGATTTAAAACTTTTAAAAATAGATCAGGGGTGCGCAAAATGATTTGCAGTTGCTTAGTGAGCAAGAGAGAGAATAGCCTAATTGTGCTATGACATAAATGCGCATCTCTGTCTCAGATCCAGAAAAATACGTGGAAAAAACCATTTTAGTCCATTTTTGGCGGACCCTCCTAATCCCCCTTTTTTGGTGTACGGGGAAACGGTGCTCCCCCGTGCTTTACAGTGTCTTTCGAATAACGTGTATTTAAGCATTGTTCTTTCGATCTTGCGCAGTAGCACGCTAAAATTTTAAATGTATGGTTGATGGGTTCACGGAAGGAATTTACCATTAACTGGAGCCACTGAAGTTGTCGCAAATATAATAGTTATTTGAACTTTATTTGTGTAACAGCTAGTTTTTTATATTAGGTAAAGATTTTTCAGAACATTGCCAACAAATTCATTGGCTTTTCCTTTAGGTCCTAATTGAATGACTGATACACCCAGATGCAGTCTGTAAGAGTCAGTATATTTATTCATGCAATTTATCCAGTTCTCTATCAGCATATTTCTCGCTGCTTTAGCTTCAGCTAATGCGTCATGTTCGGAGACGAGCGATTTGGTTGTAATCAGCATATCGGCGTTGTTGTCGAAAGTGGTTGTTGTGCTTTTATGTTGACTTGCAGCCACATGTTGTTGGCTGCTTCTCAACGAAAATGTCTTCGCGCTTTGCTGTGACGTGAGCAAGTCAAAGCTTACTTCTTTGGTTTTTTTTTCAGTTCAGAAGCATAAAACTATTGCGTCGTTGTTGTTTCTACGCAGTAAGTGTTTATGTATCCACAGCTGACAACCGCAGAAAAATACACACACACACACAGTGCGAATTGTTGTGAATGCGTATTTGTATCCGAAATTTCTCCCATGCAGCGTTCTTCCATTACTTTTATAAACATTTTTCTTGACATTTTTTGTCCAATATAAATTTCCACGTGCGCAACAACAACTCGAAGAACAAAGAAGTTTAAAGATTTTCTTTGTTTAATTGTTGTTATTTTTATTTACTGAGTTATCTTTTGCTTTTTTTTTTGTCTGCTAGACTGAATGCGTTCGACGGTGACGCGAGTAAGCAGAAACAAATCGTTTTGAAATTACGATTGCAAGATATATATGTACGTTTCGGGTGTTACAACTCAAAGCAGCGAATGCTTTGTAATTAGTCGATTGAATTTGAATGCCCCTCATCAAAAAGTATCTGAGCAAACGTTAGTATGAACGGAGGCGTGTATAGAATAAACTTGTAAATAATATGTCTACGACAGAAAATCTAAAGGCTGGCTCGAGTCTCTCTAGCCATGTGCTTATAGAATAGTTATGTGAATTACAACTCTCTAGGTCCACTGGAAGTTTATATATTATGACCCTCGTTAGTCATTCACACGAGTAGTATAATCCCAACATGACAATTATTTATTATAAATATGTGTCCGGCAACATAAATGAGAAAAAGTTGTGTTGTGTTTCAGGAATAAAATATTTGAAACTATGCAATTGTTATTTCCATACACTGAGCACACAAAGGAATAGTAGAATTAAATAATTTTTTTATTTAATTGTGATTTGAACATTTTAATATATTTAATATCTCATATAGAAATCCAATACGCGCGTATTTAAATTTTTTTTATAAATAAAAAACTTTGATGGTTTCGTGGGCTTTAAGTCAAAAATACAGTTTGTTGTGTTTATAGTTGATGTTTTTTTATTGTCCAATATTTCGACTTTCTTCGAATGTCATTCTACACATACCAAAAAAGTTTTGTTAATAATATTATTTAAAATTACATTTAAATCAAAAAAGAAAACTTCCACTAAATTTAAGTAGAAATTTTATATTCTTGATCAGCATCACCGCCGAAGACAATTTAACCATGTCCGTCAGTCTGTCCGTCCACACGATAGCGGTCACAGTTTTGGAGATATCGACTTTAAACTTTGGGTACATGTTTTTCTTCGTTTTCGTGAATACTGAGATCAAGTTCGAGAATCAGCCAAATCGGACAAAAACTGGGCGTGGCTCCCATACACTGAAAAAAAGGTTAACATTTTTCAAGTCTTTTTTATTGCTGCATTCGATTGGAAACGTTTAGAAACGTATTTTTGACATTTTTTGATTTGATTGGAAATTTTTAGAAACGGATTTTGGACATGATCCGGGCTCCAAAACTATTTATAGGTGGCTCAAAATGGGGTCTTGAGACCACATACTCTTATGTTCGAGGTACTTCTTCCTACTGTGTGGGGGTATTTCAGCTTCGTTATAGTCGAAGATAGTCCACTCTCTAGTTTTTTGTATTTTTCATCCATAGTTTCGCATTTTTAAAAAAATGTTTCGTTAATATTTTTGTCTAAAAATTAAATACATCATTGCAATGGTCAGTGTGGACAACTAAAACAATAAACCACTCAAAAAAATTAATAAACTTGGGTTTCTGCTTCATTTTCGATTTTTTACAGCGAATTGTAAATGGTTGCCAGTAGCTGGGCACCTTTTTTGGAAAGTCGATTTTCGAGACTTTTGCTAGATAGACTGCCAAAATCGATTTTTTTGTGTTCCGTTTGAAATTTTTGTAAGCTATTGAACGCAACTTTCAAATGAAACCGAGAGCTCCGCGAAATTATGTTTCAAAGGAAAGTTATGCCAGTGGGTGGGCACTCTCCCCAAATTATTACAATGAATTAATGAATTATCTCGCAAAAAAATACATAAAAAACAAACAAAAATATTGAAATCTACGGTCAATATTTCTTATTTTTTCGTCCATATTTCGCCTGTTTTTTCATCGATATTCCATCCATATTTTCAAGTTTTTTGTCCATATAAAAATCAGCCCTGCTAATAAGCAATATAGATAATGAGCCTGCCTTCACCAGGGATTACTCAAAGGGGCGGGAACCACACCCATTTGACCAAGTTTTATATTTTTCTTAGCCCCGCCTCAAAACTTCAACCTTCTATCTCATCGGGAAGTATGAAAAAGAACACTCGATGGATATTTACCACCCACAAACACAGGGTTTTTATAATATAGATAAATACAATACTTTATTGCTGCCAGCTAGTCTTGAACCTACGACCTGTGGAAATTGGAAAAAATAAATTCACACCTAACTAAAAAATATATGAAGCAGAAAAAAAATATTTTTTGAGTTTCTATTTTTGAGCCAATTTACACTATCATGAATATGTCGCTTTTGGGAATGCCGTTTTTAGCTTTTGAGCATGCCGAAATTTTACGATTTTTATATGAACATGTGAATAAATAAAGCATGGAGTTGAAAACTTCTATGCTTTTTGAGTGGATTTTCAATGCAAAATTTTCTACCCATTCTTCACTGCTCCAGTTTTTATTAGCTCTATGTCAGAGCATGATAGTGTAAATAGGCTCTTTAGATTCGAAAACTTAGAAAAAAAAACGAACGAAAAATACAAACGCTTGTCAATAACGGCGGAGTCGGTTAGAGCGTACTCCATAGGACGTCGGTTCGGATTACAGCGAAACTGAATTTGTGGAAAAGTTGTTACAAATTATTGTAAGCAAATTGGCAAGTAAATAAAATAAAAATAAACAATTGCAAAGATGTGGAAAAAAAGAGAAACAAAAATCTATCTTTAGCTCTTGTGCATGAAAATTTGGACATTTGTATGAAATTTTCGTCAATGATTGTATGGGAAAATCAGCATGTTTCGTGCACGATGTACACTTTTCCGGCATAATTCCTCAACAATTTCTATAGTATTTTCCTACTGGGGTCAGTCATTTTGACCGAATAAGTTTCAGTCGATGATTGTAATCCTGAAACCAATGTCTTTCGTTCAAGCGCCATAACGGTATACCGACCGCTGGGGGAAAAGAAGGCGATTCACGAATAATCGGAATACCCGCGGAACACAATTGTGCAAATGAATTATCAAAAATCGTATTGGCGTTTAGCCAATACATAGCTAATACGTAGGTGTATAATTGACTTCTACTAGTATTGTTTGTTTTATCAGTCTAATATGTTGTGTGTAATATTTAATATTTTTAAAACAGAATAACAAAAGAGCAGAACAAGCACGAGCTCAGCTGTTCAACGTTTTTTTGGCCCCTTCATAACGATTTTTTTTTATCGCAGTTGCTGTTCTCGTCGATGTTGTCAGTCATTTGCCTTTGTTTGGCTCTTTTGGTACGAATAAGCTCCCCTTCCCCAAAACGCCAGCAAATGATACATACGTGCACAAACGCACACACATTAACAGTTCAAATTCAAAGCAGCTGCAGCCAGTCGAAGTATTTGCTGCTTTTGCTCCTATCGTCGTTGTTGTTCTAGCTTATAAAACAATTCTTAAATTTTATAACGATGACACTGGGATGTGGTCCATAATGTAAGAATGCAGTACAAAATCAAATCAAATGAAAGGAAAAGCACTCAACAAGAGAAGTGGCCAACAAAAAATCTTTTCCACTTTTAAGAAAAAGAAAACACTTACGAAACGACAGCAGCAAAAAAGTTCAAGAATATAATTTGATGTTTTCTGCTTCTGATAATTTCTCAAATACGTTGGAGTTCTTTATTTCGTAATTAATTCATAGCTTGTGTGATTTTCAAAACAATTTTATTCAAAATTTGTATGCTTTTTTTTAAATAAACTCGAATTGCGAGACTTTGAAAATTGACTGCGACTGAACAGAATTATTAGAGACTGAAGAGAGCTGCATAACAACACCAACATGAAAAAGAAATAGAAGAAAAAGAAGAGCAGCGAACGAATAAACATACGAACTCTGTATTACGAAGCAGCGAATAAAAAGCAATAATCAAGGACAGCTGTGAAAAGCAGAGACTCAGAGAAACAGAGGAACTGAGCGCAAAAGCAATGCACCATGGGGGGCAATGAAGAAGATCCAAATTCGTTGCACACCAGGGATGATAAAGTCAATACTATTCCGACATGGGCAACATCAATTCTATTTTGTAATGATTAAAAGTTCGCAAATTATAAATTAAGTAACCCCAAAATGATAACACCAAACGTTTTCTTAGTTTTCATAATAGGGCAATTCACAAAAATAAAATATTCAGATTTGCATTTCCTACGCTCGAGCAAATATGCAAAACAGAACACGTATAGCTTTTATATGCTATGCGGACTGCAAATCTGTATATTAGGGCAATTCACGAATTGGTCTTGAAGCAGTGCAGAAGTGCAAATGCAAATATTTATTGGATATTTTTTCATCACAACAACAAAATATACAGATTTGTATTCGGCATATAAAAGCTAGTCGTTTTCTGTATGCAATAAATATTTGTATTTGCACTTCTGCACGACCATTGGCACCAACTCGTGAATTGCCCTACAGTGTTGTTGTGATGCAAAAATATACAATAAATATTTGCATTGGCACTTCTGCATTTCTGCAAGACCAACTCGTGAATTGCCCTAATGAAACCACCCCCAAAATGATGATGAAAACGCGCACACAGGCGCGTTTTTCGAGCGTTTGAAATTAAAATTTGAAATTAAATTTGAAATATCGAAAGCATTGCAGTTTAGAACGCCATTGCTGTGACACGTATTGTGTTCGACATTTCCTGTTTCTCTAAAAAATTAAATGTTAGGTTAAATGTTTTTTTTTTTTTTGCATTAACGTTGTAAGCGGTAGTCAACTATTTAAAAAAATAACCTTTCAATCATGGCGTTATACAGTCGAACTTCTCTGTAGTGAACTTCTATATAATGAAGTTTCTATATAATGACGTGATTTTCTGGTCCAGTGCGAATTCATTACAAGAAGTTCGACTGTAATTGTTTATCAATTGGCCAAACAATTGCCATTCGAGACCTCTTATCTTTTCCAAATTTCTAACTTATTTTATTTTTTAAAACCATTATATTAACTTGCTTTGGGTGGACTATATATATATATATATATATATATACAGTGACGGACAAAACAATAGAAACACTAAAAGTTTCTTTCGTCAAAGTTATTTAACATTAAGAAAAACCAAAAATTCAGGCTCATTATTACTTTTATTTAAAATTAATATGTGTTAATTGTTATTAAAAACTTGTTTTTTTCCTGTATTTTCATTAAAATTCAAGTGTATACACATTTAGTTTTTTAAGGAATGAAGTTTTAATTTAAACAAATAATAAAAGTAACCAAAAGAATTCACAAACAAATTTGGGCCTCCTAGGCCAAAACTAACACGAGCCTCGGACTATCCCATATATCCCGTAAAAGAAAAATTGGATTTTTTAAATTTGGAGTAAAGCATGAAGAATAAATCCCTTTAAGCGGTTTTTAAGGACTGCCTAACTCCTTCAGGTGATGGACAAAAGATTCTCTAGTTGATGGTAAATACCACCTGTAAAGCTTTTAACTTTAAATGTAATCCACCCAGAAAATGTCCAAGGACGTACTTTGTGGCGGCTGTAATCCCATGCCACGCAATTTGAGGCGTGATTCACTCAATATTCGATTTTTACTAAGTTAACCTTAAATCATATTTTTTTGTTTTATGGGCCTCTTTGTCCCATTGCAAATTCCAAATTACACAATATTACACAAAAGTTTCAAGAAAATCAGTAAGGCCGTTTAGTCGTGACGTGGGCTAGAAAATCGTATGGGCTATTTGCTTGTTTGCTACTACCCTTGTCCAATTATTCCCATATTCGACCCGTTGAACTAAATAAAAAATTCGTTTTAATTCCATGCCTAAGCCGCAGCAATTATTCGGCCGGGGTCTATTTATTTATACTAGAGCTCTTGTCATTAACCGTTCACTTTCGACTTTCGTTGATATTCGGTTAGTCGAATATTATGAGTTATTCATGCCAGTTGGGATTATAGCTACCACCAAGTGGGTGAATCATGCCGGTCGGGATTAAAGCTCCGACAACATTTTTGGCCAAGTGGTGGTGTCAATTTTATAAGGGAGTGTCGGGTAATTTAACACTTCGGGTAATGTGGCAGTAAAGCTTCGGCATAGCTGAAATTTGTTCACTTTCTAGTTTTTGTAACATTTCGACTACAAATATTTTTTCGTTTTCAATTGGTTTTTGGAAATTTTTTATATTGGGCCCATTTTGGTTGGTTAGTCTTAGGCTCCTGTCTATGCCGAAACTAAAGTACCTATTTAGAAGAACCTCGGACATAACAAAAAAAGCACAAATTTTGTGTCAGGACCCCATTTCGACTCATTTATATGCAGCTTTGGAACCTCGGAACAAATCTACAATTCGTTTCTGAATATTTTCAAGCGAATACAGAAAAATGTTCGTTCTAAAAAGAATTCATTTTCATTTTTTCATTTTTTTGTCACACAATACAAATTTTGTTGCGATTAAATACGCACTGCGCCCCGAACCTGATAACGCTTCTGATGAAAAGAAAAAAACAAGGGAGAGCAGCAAACAACTGAATAACAAACACGAACACAAGAGAAATACTGATAAAAAAACCAATGATGAAAATAGAAAACCAGGGCAAAAGAAAACTTGAAAAATTAAAAGCCTTTGTTGTTGTTTCCAGATTGAATTGGGAAATAGTGCCTGACACCAAAATCAAAATCTCAAAAGACGCAAGATAAAAATGTAGAAATTTATTCAAAAAAATCCACGAAAACATGCGAAGAGTTTTGTAACTGCGTAATTGGGCAGCGATAAGATGGTAAACAAGGCCCTGGAAGATTTCTATTAGTTTCATAAACATTTACACATTTTAGTTATTGCGACTTTGCGATTTTGAGAAAATTATAAATAAATGCAAAGTAAATCAATAAATGTGTAGATTATAATATGTAATCGAATGGAGGGGCAACAACGGTGATGAGAGTATATAAATGCAATTATTGAGTGCATTAAGGGATGAGGAGAATAATTTTGAAAATTGAGTGAGACATTTACATACATACTTGCAATAAATTATCCAGTGGCCAAGGGGTTTAATTTTTCAACGAAAAAAAACACCAAAATCCTTGAATTTTACAAGTCCAAATACTTTCTGGCTGCTATGTACTCTTTGTTGCACTTTCCTATTGCTTGTCTTTACTGATTTCTGGACTTGGTTCTACTTCTACTTAACAGTTATGTGCGGATAACTTTTTTATTAATTAAATTTTAAGATAATTAATCATTAAATTTTAGATTTTCACTTTGCAGAATTTATTTATTTCTTTTTCGCTACCAGCTGATGAATCCGAGCGCAGCAACAGTGATGTATAACTCGATACTTGAGTACTTTCTCCCAAAAGTATTCGACACTCAGGGGCGGCGTGACCAGAGTGGGATATAATATTCCACTTCTGTAATATTTTTGAGCTAACTGGAATACGTTTATTTCATAAACTATTCGTATATATATCATATATGATATATGTAATACTTCTAAATTGCCAGTATAGTGAAAGTACATTCACTGATATCAAGAGACTTAATATATGAAAAAGTACATTCGCAGTTCGGATTTCTCTGTCAAACTAATACAAAATTCAAGGCTTGTTATTTCGCTATTACAGTGAGCTCAAAATACATTGCAGAGATAGGATATTGGCAATATAGAAGTATTACATATTAGGGCGATTCATTTAAATTAGGAAACCCCTCGGAAACGATTCAGTTGTGCAGATGAACTATCAAAACATATGAAATTTGACAGTTCTTTTAAGCAACTGCGCGTTTCCGAGGGGTTGCCCAGTTTAAGTGAATACCCATATTATGTATTCGAATATAAAAGTGGAATGCTTTTTTTTCAAAAGTAATATTTTCGAAAAATTATATTCCACTTTGTTGCTGTATTTGAAATAAAATATCTCAGGTAACACTGCGCTATGCATAAATAAAATTAAGTCTGGCGGTGCTACAATGTGTGGTTATTTTCTTTTCTGTTTTCGTTCATTTTTCGTCACAATTAAATGCAGAATGGATCACATTCTTAAGAAATAATTTGTTTAAATGTAAACTTTACCATTTTGATAATCTATTTTACTTAGCTTAGAGTTGATAAGCCAAATCCGAAAGATTTCGTTATAACGAATTTGCTGATATTTTACTATTTTTAACTAAAATTTTTTGATTTTTGGAACCCAAACCGATATTTTGGGAAGTCTGGTTACCGGGACCGAAATCGAGATTTTATAATCTGAGAAACGGAACCGATATTCGTTACGGTTCCTGTCAATGTTTTGAAATAACATTATAACATTATATAACATAACCACACATCTTTCATTAGTAGTTAGTACTAAGGTAGTACTTTTTGGATGACGTTTAAAAAAAGCCATATATTAAGCAGGTACTTAAAGACGAAAATTCATAGACCCAAGAAATCCGTTTTGGAGAAATGATATATTTTTGTTTTGTGTGGAGTTTCATGAAAATGTGAAAAAAATTTTGGGTGATATCAAATTATTGCTTTACTTTTTAAGTGTCATATTTAGAGATGTAAAATGACTGACTTTGACTAGTCACGATAGTCATTGACTGAAAATGACTGGTCATATTCAGTCAAATTGACTGAATTTGACTAAAATAATGTCACTGAAAAATAATTCAAAATGTGTTTAGAAGTTTTCAAAAAACAAAGAATTTTTTATCATTTCGTTTTAATTAGTGTTTTCTAATATTCGAAGAATCGGGAAGCATAAAATGAGCTACATTGCGTTATATTGCGTTATGCATGTAGCTACAACCAGACTATGGGGACACATAATAAGGTGCAGCTTATGTCCGGAGGTGGTGAAATGAAAAGACATCGCAAGAGCAACGGCAGTACCATGGGAAGCAGTCGTCGAGTTAAAAATCCGTGGGAAGTTCAATTTCTGCTTTATTCCTTACAGAGTACCGAAAAAACTGTTTTTGACCAATTTGACTGAATTTGACGTCAAGTTGACTTTTTTTGACGTATTTGACTGTAAATGACTGACAGTCAAAAAGTCATTTTACATCTCTAGTCATATTATATGTAAGTTTTTTGTGTTGCATTTTATTTCTTGTGGTCCTTTTAAATGTTTTGTATATTTTATATATTCTACAAAGTGGAATAAAAATGGAATATTTTAATACAAACTTAAGTATATGAAAGAACATTTTAAGTTTAAGTCAAAGAAAAAACGTTGGACTCTCGTCGATCCATAAATTGTACGAACACAAATGTGTGAAGAAATGAAATCCTGGCTTTGGTTTGGCAATATCCCATTTATGAGAAAACAATTTGGGTAAAAACTGATCATTTTAACTTAAATCGTTCAGTGAAATATTTTTCTGTTAAGGCCTGCTCACATAGAGGCGATATTCGCTATCTAATTTCAGAACCATTTCGATATTTAAAAAATCTAGCTTCGAAAACGCAAAGTGCCTCACACAGGAAGCGATTTCACCGGAGTAGATTTTGTTTGTTATTCAGGGACGTAACCAGGGGGGGGGGGGGTTGGGGTGTTCGAACCCCCCCCCCCCCCCCGAAATCTATGAAGTAATAGAAAAATGTATGGAATAGTTATGAAATTTAAAAGAATTTAAGAGTTTCGTATCTCCTGGATATTTTATTGTATTAAAAACTTTCGTGTATCAAAAACTGGAAAAATTCCAGTTTTAGCATTCGTTATTAAGCTTCGAATATCACGGTTTACATTTACATCAAAGTGAAACAGCTTGTGAAAGTTTAAAGTTATTCGAAATTTCCTGTGAATCAAATGAAAGTGTGTTTAAAATGAAAGCAGGGACGTACCCATGAAGGGGGGGTTTTGAGGGCTTTAGGCCCCCCCCCCCCTGAAATATATGAACACAATACATCGATTTTAGAATAAATCCTTTTCTCATAAACTCCACTTCAGGATTTTTTTCAAATTTTTTTATTACACCTTTTTTTATGAAAAATCAAAAAATTTATTTTGAAAAAAGCGTTTTCTAGTTTCTTTCTTTAGTAGAGGTAAAAAAAAATTTGTGAAAACCCCCCCCGAAATTTGTTTCTGGTTACGTCCCTGTTGTTATTTATTATATTGCTATGGAAACAATCAAAAAGTCTGACTGAAATGGTTCTGAAACTGACTATTTTGTTTGTTATTTATTAGACTACTATGGTAACAGTCAAAAAGTTTATTTTCAAACTGATTCGAATTGGTTATGAAACTGGCTTTTTGTGTTTGTTATTTATTGTATTGCTATGGAAACTGTATAAAACACTCTATTTTCGAAAAACAATGATTTTTGACAAAATTAATTTCGAAACCGCCTGTGGCACGAATAACGCCTCTGCATACATAATTCGCTTAAGTGAAATATTTTTCAGTTATCCGAAATCGTTTAAGTGAAAAAAACGCCATAACTGAAACAAAATGTCTGACAAATTCGTGTTTTAGTTAAGCGTGTTCGACTGTATCTCGAAACACGTTTTCACTGATAGTTGAAGACGTGATCGGCAGCTCGACTCTAAAAATTTACCCCACGTGAATTGATTTTTCGATTTTCTTTCCTTTTATCCGAAATCACTTTCCGAACACTTCCGCGATTTTGACGTTTGTAAAGGGACAAAAATTTAATACATTTTTTGTATTTTATAAATTTTAAAGCGTAACAAAGTTATATAAAATAATATAATATCATAATTACATAAATAAAATAATAAAATATCGTAATATTGCAACAAAGATCGTGTGAACCCAAGAAGGATATAATAGAGCCTATTTACACAGTCATTCCCATGACGCATGGGCATGGGCATGCCGTTTTTAGAATTTACACTGACATGGACATGACGAAATTTGACAGTTTTTATATGAAAATGTAAATAAACGAAGCATGGAGTTGCCTCCTTTTACGTTTTTTGTATGGATTTTCGGTGCAAAATTTTCTTCTTATTAGCTCTTTGTCAGATTTTTCGTCATGGAAATGATAGTGTAAACAGGCTCTATCAGATACGACGTGACGTTTACCGTTAGGATTGCCATTTTGTCGTGATGTCAACAGATACTTTTTGTCACTCCAACAGCTGTTCTTTGTTTACGTTTTTCTGGCAGCCAGCGTTGCCAGAAAGATCTGACTTGAAACAATTTCTGCTAAAGTGGATTCTGGAAGCCACTCTGGAGGGAACAGACTATCTTCTTTTCTTTATTTAGCAACTAAAATTCACATGCCAATAATTTTGATTAGAGACCGACCGAAATTAGGTTTCGGTTTCGGTTTTTCGGCTTTTCGGCAAAAAAAAGCTGTTTCGGCCGTGTTTCGGATTCGGCCGAAAAATAAAATATTGCTTTCGGCCAAATTTCGTTTTCGGCCGAAATTTCTATATTTCCGCCGAAAATTTCGGTTTGTTAGAAAAGTGTAACAAATAAATAACAAAGATTACACTGATCGACAAAACTAACTTTTTGTGTGTTAAATATACTTGATAGACAAATTCTTATGTATTTTGCCATGCTGGATACGAAAATAATAATAATGAAATTGTTACAGCACCATAAATGAAATTTTTGTGGCGTTTGCAGAAAAATGGTGCGTGCTGGAAAAATTTAATTATTATTTTCGGATTTAGCGTATCAAAATACATAAGGAACAACCAAGTGGATAAAAGCGGTATGTAACACAAATTTAAGCATTGATCATAGTTTCGAAGAATCAGAAGCGACAAAGAAGGCATGTCCTATCAGAGTAGATCTAATACTCTCGCAGCGATTTATAAATTTTTCTACTTCCCTCAAGGTATTTCCTACTACTATGGTAAGAAATCTACTCCTCAAAATATTATGTGAGTTTCATACAATGAAAAAGTACTATACTTTCTACAAATCTGCTTCCCCGACAGAAATTTCTACTACTCTCGTAGATTTTCTAGTATTCTACGCATAAACCCATATCTACTCACCTCTCTTAATATCTACTACCCTGACAGTAATTTCTACTACCACGCATTTGATAGTTTGCTTCTAAAATCATCTAATTCATGATCTGAATTTAAAATGATCGGCCATAGTATTAAGCTCCAACTTAACTTTAGTAATCTACTAAGTTGACAGATAATACACTGAACTGGCAGCTACTAAGCTGGTTCTAAAGTTTAGCAGCTACTAAATTTGACTATGAATATGCGCCATCGATTTCAGCCTACTGATAAGCTTAATTATGTACCACTTTATTACATTAAAACTCACAATTGTTTCTTTTATTTTTTCGGTTTCGGCTTCGGTTTCGGCCGAAATTAAAAAAATAAAAATTCGGCCATTTCGGTTTCGGCCGAAAAAAAAATTTAAAATTTCGGCCATTTCGGTTTCGGCCGAAATTAAAAAAAGCGATTTCGGTCGGTCTCTAATTTTGATTTCTTTGCCTATTTCTATAATTTCGAATCGTATTTCTACTAAAGTATAATTAATACAGTAGGAAATCCATTGATGTGGTAGCAATGTTGCAAAACCAATTAAGCTAAATTTGTGGCAACGCTTGCCAAAGTGACAAGAAGTATCTGCTGACGTCATGTTATAAAGATAACCGTAAACGGCCTCATGTCGTTATCTAGTATTCTATGTATCTTGGGGCATACCCACAAATTTAGCTTAATTGGTTTCACAATAGTGCTACCAGTATAATTGATTTCCTAGTCTAAAAAATCTTTACAAACAGTTCGTATGCCTGCAGTATACCATGAAATGGCCAATAAAAATAAGTCAGCGATAACCCCCCGTTCCTCGCATGCGATCTGTCACTTTTCATGGTACACTAAACCGTTATCGCTGAATTTCTTTTAGTGGGCATTTCATGGTATACCACATGCATACGAACTGTTTGTAAAGATTTTTTAGACTTATGATTTCGGCGATATTACACTCCATTTTTATAATTATTATATCATCAACTAGCAGGGCCCGGTCCGCTTTGCTGGCCCTAAAAAAGTTCTTTTTGCCTTTAAGGTCATAATAAATTAATGAAAACATTTGTCACATATTTTTATTGGGAGCCCAAGTGTAACATTTTGAAATATTGAATTGTATGAAAAGTGCCACGCCCCGCTGTCCAATTCCAATATGTTGCATTGAAGGCATAGAACCATTTCCCGTTGAAGAATATTCAATGGGAGCCCAATAATGGCACTTTGAAGTATTGAATTGTATGGGCGGTGCCACGCCCCTTTGCCTTATTACGCAGATATGTAGCATTTAGCTTAGAGTTGAAACCATGAAACCATTTGCTAAATTTTGTTGGAAAACATTAAAGAGGCCAGTTACAGCAATTTGAAATATGGGTTTGTATGGGCGGTGCCACGCCCCTTTGCCTTATTACGCAGATATGTAGCATTTAGCTTAGAGTTGAAACCATGAAACCATTTGCTAAATTTTGTTGGAAAACATTAAAGAGGCCAGTTACAGCAATTTGAAATATGGGTTTGTATGGGCGGTACCACGCCCCTTTGCCTTATTACGCAGATATGTAGCATTTAGCTTAGAGTTGAAACCATGAAACCGTTTGCTAAATTTTGTTGGAAAACATTAAATGAGAGGCCAGTTACAGCAATTTTAAATATTGGTTTGTATGGGCGGTGCCACGCCCCTTTGTCCAATTACGCCGATATGTTGCATTCAGCTTAGAGTTGAAACCATGAAGCCATTTGCCAAATTTCGTTGGAAAACATTGTGTGGGAGCGCTATTACAGCATTTTCAAATATTGACTTGTATGGGCGGTGCCACGCCCCATTGTCCATTCCCGGCCATTTGTAGCCCAGATTATGGCTGGGGTCTTATAGTATGTTCATGGCAAATTTCATTTTCTTGTGATCAAAAACGTCTGAGTTATAGCAGTTTTTACTTACTTGTGGGCGGTAAAAGTGGGCGTGTCAAAACCTATCCTATGTCACGACTCACGACCCCTAGAACACATATATAAATTTTGGTGAAAATCGGTGCTGTAGTTTTCGCGTCTACTGGTGACAAACATACTTGTCTCTTTTATATCATCAAATAATGTATTTTCACTTAAATTCTTATTTTTCGCACGTGTATGTGAAAAAATCACGATATTTCATATCATGTATGGCATACTATGTACCATAAGTGGTCTACACTTACGATCTATCGCATGCGATGCATTCGATGTATGCGAGAAATTATCGTTAATATAGACGGGGGGCTACGACCAGTAGGACAACTTGAAGAGAAGATCAAAATATTTTGATTTGCATGCAACCAACTATTATTTTGTCAGCCGACACAATTGCGATAGTTTGTTACATTTGTAAAAGTTGTACCAATAATCCCAACGAGTATGGGCGTATAAAAATTATTCCCATCTGGCAATACGCTGTCTGAAAAAGTGCTACCATTACGTTTTATTTTCATACCAAAAAATTCTTGGCAGCATTGATTGTAATTCATATCGATTTTTCAAAACATACGACTCAAATTAATTTGTTATTGTTTTTTCGGCATCATTTCGAAGGTCTAAAACTGAAAATTTAATTGATTTACCTGCATAGCAAATCAAATTAAATAATTAGATTGAAAAACAAAATTTTTGGTTAAGTTTAATCATACAAAGAAAATTCCAAATTTGTTGGTAAGTTCAATGTGAAATGAGTGTATCCACTCACTGAATTGGATTTATATTTGTATTGGCTGCAATAAATATGCAGCCAATTCCATAATCATGTGTTTGTTTCATCATGAATTCCATTTACACAACTCAATGTATTACTTTTTCTTTTACAACCTAAACAAAAACAATGACTCGCCGCCACCCGACGCGCATTTCGCATTTTTTGATTGCCGATAGAGATGTCAAATTTTTGCAAATAAACCCAAACTTCGATCGAATCTTAAGCGCCAAAAAGTAAATTTAGCAGGAGACAGTTTTCTTTACTCTTCTTTATGTAGTGAGAATAGCTAACTGTCGCTTAAGATAAAATTAAACTCTCTACCCTGCAAGATACAACTGACTCCCATTTTACTGGATCTATGGGGTATACATAGGGTTACCAGATTCTCTTAAGTAAAAAAGGGGGTCCCAAACTCCTCGGATCTAAACCACATAAAACACAAATTTTATAAAACAATTTAAAAAAAAAAAAAAAAATGTGTGTTGCAATGTGGTTTTTATCTTAATGAACCCTTAGTAAGTGAATGATTATGTAAAATATTTATTCATTAAGTAAATTAGTATTTAAATTAATCAATAACTCAATCGTGCAAAATTAGAACTTTTTCATACTCCATAAACCAAACGTAGCATTCTTATAGATCACGTCAGGTTTCAGAGAAATTCAGGATCAAGAAAATGTTGAAATTGACAAAATTCAATAATTTATCAAAGGTAAAAAAATTTAAAAAAAATGCTTACGTCATTGTTAAGTGCTAACACATATCTTTAAAAGAAGCTATTTCACATATTTTTACGATTGTTTGTTTTGAATATGTGAATGGTTTATTTTAGTACCATTAAATTTTTTGAATTATATTTTAACTAGAGACCGACCGAAATTCGGTTTCGGTTTTTCGGCCAAAAAAAGCTGTTTCGGCCGTGTTTCGGATTCGGCCGAAAAATAAAATATCGACAAAACTGAACTTTTTGAGTGTTAAATATACTTGATAGACAAATTCTTATGTATTTTGCCAAGCTGGATACGAAAATAATAATAATGAAATTTTTACAGCACCAAAAATACAATTTTTGTGGCGTTTGCAGAAAAATGGTGAGTCCTGGAAAAATTTAATTATTATTTTCGAATTTAGCGTATCAAAATACATAAGGAACAACCAAGTGGATAAAAGCGGTATGTAACACAACTTTTATTTTTTCAAAAGTAGCATATAAAAAGAAAAAATTGTGAATATAAATGTAATAAAGTAGTACATAATTAAGCGTATCAGTAATCTGAAATCAATCAGGGAGTAGATTTAATTTTTTTACGTAGAGTAGTAGAAATTCTACGAGAGTAGTAAAAATTTCTGTCATGGTAGTAGATTTGTAGAAAGAGTAGTAGCATTGTATGAAACTCACATAATATTTTGAGGAGAAGATTTCTTACAATAGTAGTAGAGGAGCAGAAATTTAAAAATCATCGCGAGAGTAATAGATCTGCTCCGATAGGAGAAGAGTGAGAACGCTGTGAAGGGGTGAATGGATGAAGGCTGTATGTAACATACAAATTCTTTCGAGAAAATAAGTTTCAAAGTTTTTTCTTTTTTCAATACAAATTGGGGACTTGTCTTCTTTGTCGCTGCTGATTTTCGAGCCTATGATCAATACTTAAATTTGTGTTACGTACCGCTTTTATCCACTTGGTTGTTCCTTATGTATTTTGCCACGCCAAATCCAAAAATAATAATGAAAATTGCATAAAAATTTAATTTTTGGTGCGTACTGTAAGATACATAAGAATTTGTCTATCAAGTATACTTAACACACAAAATGTTCAGTTTTGTCGATCAGTGTAATCTTTGTTATTTAGTTGTTACATTTTTCGTATGAAACCGAAATTTTCGGCGGAAATATCGAAATTTCGGCCGAAAACGATATTTTATTTTTCGGCCGAATCCGAAACACGGCCGAAACAGCTTTTTTGGCCGAAAAGCCGAAAAACCGAAACCGAAACCGAATTTCGGTCGGTCTCTAATTTAAATGAAAAGATATAATTTTTACTGTGGAACTGCTGTCAAGCTATTTTTCTAGTCTTGAACGAAAATCGAAGAAAATACAGGAGATATAATTTAGAATTGAACAACGGAACATCTAATCCGGGTTTCATAGCAGCAAATATGAGGCATTCAAGCCAAATTCCGACAAGTATAACACCCTGGAAGCTAATGTGCCAATCCCTCCTCAAGAAATTGAAAAAAAGTGGTAGGGCTCATACTAATATTTTTTTAATTATAGCATTTAAGAATTTTGTTAACTTTTTGAATGCAATGTGACGAAGATGCTTCAAACTAACAAACCTAATACTTGAAGGTTTTTTTTTAATTCTGACGAATAATAAAAATGGGTTACCTTACTGAGCCGTTACATTCAGCTATTATATGCGAAAGTCCCCGAAATAAGAAAAAGAGTACTTAATAGTAGAGACTAGAGACCGACCGAAATCGCCTTTTTTCATTTTGGCCGAAACCGAAATTTTTTCGGCCGAAACTAAAATGGCCGAATTTTCATTTTTTAAATTTTGGCCGAAGCCGAAACCGAAAAAATTGTGAATTTAAATGTAATAAAGTTGTACATAATTAAGAGTATCAGTAGGCTGAAATCGATAATTATACCCCCACACACACTGTGGAAAGGTAAGCTAACTTTGTGACAATGTTTGTAACGCCCATAAGGAGGCGTGTCCGGTATGGAAAAGTATATATATTCTTGATCAGCATCACCTCCTGAGTCGATTTAGCGATGTCCGTCTGTCCGTCCGCACGATAGCGGTCGCAGTTTTGGAGATATCGACTTGAAACTTTGGGTACATGTTTTTCTCATGAATACTGAGATCAAGTTCGAGAATCAGCCAAATCGGATAAAAACTGGACGTGGCTTCCATACACCGAAAAAAAAGGTAAACATTTTTCAAGTCGAGGTACTTCTTCCTACTGTGTGGGGGTATTTCAGCTTCGGTATAGCCGAAGATAGTCCACTCTCTAGTTTTAAGTTCAAATTATAAATAAAATGAATTTAGAAACAAATGCGTGGAAATCAATTGAAGAGGCAGGGCACTTACTTTTTTGCTACGGGAGTAGGTGTAGGTTTTTACGTAGAGTAGTGGAATATCTACGAGAGTAGTAGAAATTGTAGAAAGAATAGTAGTATTGCATTGTATGAAACTCACATAATATTTTGACGAGAAGATTTCTTACAATAGTAGTAGAAAATATCTTGAGGGAAGTAGAAAAATCTACTACCTTAGTAGAGGAGTAATAATTTGAAAATCATCGCGAGAGTAGCAGATCTACTCTGATAGGAGAAGAGTGAGAACGCTGTGAAGGGGTGAATGGATGAAGACGGTATGTAACATACAAATTCTTTCAAGAAAATAAGTTTTCAAGTTTTTAATTTTTCTTTTGTTTATACCCCCACACTCACTGTGGCAGGGTATACTAACTTTGACACACGTTTGTAACGCCCATAAGGGCGCGTGTCCAGTATGGAAAAGTATATATATTCTTGATCAGCATCACCGCCATGTCCGTCTGTCTGTGCGTCCGTCTGTCCGTCCGCACGATAGCGGCCGCAGTTTTGGAGATATCGACTTGAAACTTTGGGTACATGTTTTTCTCTTCAATACTGAGTTCAAGTTCGAGAATAAGCCAAATCGTATAAAAACTGGGCGTGGCTACCATACACCGAAAAAAAGGGAAAAATTTTTCAAGTCTTTTTTATTGTTGTATTCAATTGGAAATGTTTAGAAACGCATTTTTGACATGGTCCGAGGTTCCGAAACTACATATATAATGGTCAAAATGGGGTCTTGAAACCAATTTTTTTTTTGGTCGATTTGATTGAAAATTTTTAGAAATGGATTTTGGACTTGGTCCGGGCTCCAAAACTATTTACAGGTGGATCATAATGGGGTCTTGAGACCACTTAAGCTTCGGCATTGCCGAATGTAGTCCACTCTCTAGTTTTAATACAAATTGGGGACATGTCTTCTTTGTCGCTTCTGATTCCTCGAAACTATGACCAATGATTAAATTTGTGTTACATACCGCTTTTATCCACTTGGTTGTTCCTTATATATTTTGCCACGCCAAATCCGAAAATAATAATAATAATTGCACAAAAATTGCATTTTTAGTGCATGCTGTACAAATTTTTTTAAATGATGCCGTTTTTTCCTTGGAAAATGTTCTACAAAATACTTCTTAACCATTTTTTCTCTCCGAGCAATAGTTTTTCCTATAATTGCAATTTTGTAAACTCTCCTCTAATTATCTCAAACAAAAAGTTTACAAAATCCAAATTATAAGAAGAATTACTATTCGGAGAGAAAAAATGATGTATTTTGTAGAATATTTTAGAAGGAAAAAAACTGCATCATTTAAAAATACGTTTTTAAAAAAAAAAATTTGGTGAGACTGACGGACATCGCTAAGTCGACTCAGGAGGTGATGCTGATCAAGAATATATATACTTTTCCATACCGGACACGCCTCTTTATGGGCGTTACAAACGTTGTGACAAAGTTAGTATACCCTGCCGCAGTGAGTGTGGGGGTATAAAAATTTAATTTGAATAAAGGGAAGAAAAAACTAGAGAGTGGACTATCTTCGGCTATACCGAAGCTTAAATACCCCCACACAGTAGGAAGAAGTACTTCGAACATAAAATGTTGTCTCAAGACCTTATTTTGAGCCAGTTATAGGTGGTTTTGGAGCCCGGACCATGTCCAAAATCCATTTCTAAAAATTTCCAATCAAATCCACAAAAAAAAAATTTTTTACCTTTTTTTCGGTGTATGGGAGCCACGCCCAGTTTTTATCCGATTTGGCTGATTCTCGAACTTGATCTCAGTATTCACGAGAAAAACATGTACCCAAAGTTTCAAGTCGATATCTTCAAAACTGTGACCGGTATCGTGCGGACGGACAGACAGACGGACATCGCTAAATTGACTCCGGCGGTGATGCTGATCAAGAATATATATACTTTTCCATACCGGACACGCCTCTTTATGGGCGTTACAAACGTTGTGACAAAGTTAGTATGCCCTGCCACAGTGAGTGTGGGGGTATAATAATAACACACAATTAAATTAAAAGTGTATTTGCAACACTGTGGTCTTTTGATTCGTACATGGAACATCACTGTTACTGTCAAAATGGAGCTATATCAAAAGTAATGCAACTGAAAGAGAAAGCATATTTCATGCAAATCTATATGATGTATGCGTCTCTTTTTTCGTTTGAGTTACTAACAAGTAAGTAGCCGCTACTTTAATCATTAGTTGTATGTTTATTGTAGGCAGTGAATTGCACTGATCAAGAAATAGTAGCGACTCAAAACTAAGATTTTTTGTCAGCTCATGGAACCAAAATCTGTCTATGCGCACTGTCTGCGGACTACAAGTTAGCTCCACGGACTGCTTGTGTTACTTGGGAAGTTTATTAACATTCAAAAACGTAAACAAGTTAGATATATTTAAGCATACTTTAATTCAGGAAGATTAAAAAAATTTTTTGAAAACTTACTTTTAATATTACACAAATGCAACGTTAAGCTTCAGCTCTAAAGAAACGACTCAAGAAATATTTGGTCAATTTGGTCTTATGTTGCAAAATTGTATTAGGGCAGAATTGATTGACCGATGACAAAGCAAAACTTTGCATTGCGCTTTTGCTTTTGGACATTGCCGCTGTTCTTCATCCACCTTTGCTTTCTATTTTGGTTAGTGCTCTAAGTTTGTCAACTTTTCTAAAGAAATTGGAAACAATTACAAATTTCTTAAGAGGGCACAGAGTGGACACGGTTACTCTGTGCCCTCTCATTTCTGTAAAAAATAAAAGTTACAAAAAATTGTACCAAAGGGTATACGAGTTAAAGAAAATTTACGTAAGAAAACTTTCTTATCAATTTCTTAGCTTTTTTTAAATTATGTACTTTGGAGCTGGGAACAAACCTTAAGCAACAAAAAAAATGAGAAATAAAATTGGAAAATAAGTTGATTCAATTCATTTTTGATTAATCTGATATCTTTGCATAAAATGTCAAAAATGTCAATGTTGTACCAAAAAAGTACAATTGTACCAAAAAAATCATCCCTGGACTTAATAGACAATTTCTTACGTATTTTACCACGTATTACGTATTTTTGCATTAGGAAATTGATTCAATTTCTTAAAAGTAAAAATATGAAGAAAAAAATTTGTGTGATTGGGAACACCTGGGGCACATTCGCCGTATTTGGTATAACCGACAAAAAAAAAGTCAAAGAAGAATCAATGTTTTAAGCTCATCAATTAACTTAGAAAAATCGTTTAGAAAGAAGCATTTAACTCGGATCTCATTTACTAACTTTTTACATTTTGTGAAAAATCAATACTTAAATAAAATATTATATTTACCGAAAAAATCTGCGCGTTTTCAAATTATACCAGTTTTATATATTGTTTCGCCATTTTGCTTTTTTTGAAATTCATTGAAAAAGTAGTGGAAAGCTTTTAGATATAAGCTTTCAGACGTTAAAATATTAAACTTAATAAATGTAAGTTTCGAACTGTAAAAAAATGTGTAAGAAACAATGATTGGTTCATTTTTTAAAAATCTTTGAAAAAATGTTGCGAATGCGCCTTTTTCTACCCTATTTATAATCGACATACAAAAAATTTTATTATCCATTACTTGTAATCGTACTAAAAAAATTTAAATACGATTACTGTAATCGTACTAAATAAGTTTTGAGGACCATTACAGTAATCGTACTGGAAGTTGTTTGAGTACGATTACTTTGTAATTGTACTTTTTGTGTAATTGATTACAAAAGTAATCAATACCGCACAGCTCTTGTTAAGACTCTCGTTTCGCTCAGAAAAGACTATAATAGGAGCCGTATATAGCGTGTTTCCCTTTCTGATGACTCCGACATCTGACTCTAAAATGTGTCTTAAATATGATTCAAATATGAGGAGGAAACGCGTTTCTGATATCTTCAATGGACAGCTGTCCTGTTGTCAGGTATGGCCATGTAATTCTATTTCAAATATCAAATCAAAATATTAACATTTCCTATATTTAGGAAAAACATTTTATCTTTTTCTAGGTTCGAACATGGGACATCCTGTTTCGTAACTCAATGCTAAACGTTCTGAGCTACGGTGTTACTATCATTCTTGTCGATAAAAACAAAGCATTTTTTTAAATTCAAAAATTATGTTGGTAAATAAAATCCTTGAAAATTAGATACTTTTTATAACCGTCTTTTTAACTTGCTTTGGCTATATACATTATTTTTTTGTATTGAGAAAAAAGTTTTTCTCTGATCATTGATTACGCCCCCTAGTTTTGTTCCTTTTTACACTAAAGCCTACGGTCAGATTATGCAAATATTTGCGCAAATACAATATACTGGTTCAGTCACATACGATTTTAGTTGATTTTTAAAATATCTGAGTGTATTTGGGCAAATATTTGCCTAATCTGACCGTAGCTTAAGCTGTAAAAATTTCAGAAAAAAATATGATTTTTTTTTTTTTGCAACGACTTTCCCGTCGTTGAGTTGCAGAACCTTTGGCCGGGAGAGTTCCCGGGTCGCTCCGGGACGTAGACCCAGTTGTGTGTGGGAGTGAAAAAATATGGATGTTAAGGGATGCCGCAGCCAGTGATGCCAGTGATGCCAGGTTGACGTTTTGACGTTTTTCCCCCTAAAAATTACGTTTTTCAAGACTTTTTGACATTGTTTTGTTTAAAATTTACGTTTTTTCATGTCGGTCCGAAGCCACGAAATAGTGCCATTGCCCAATATACTTGTCAGTCTAGTGATGACCATGGACATGGATAGATTACACAACCCAACAAGATTTTGCTTTATAAATCAAAGTATGGTATTCTTATAGATTTTTGGACGCTGAACAAAATGGCGTCCCTCAATTTGTCCATCACGTCAGGTTTTTGAGGAATTCAGGATCAAAGAGTAAAAAAATGACAAGTTTCGAAATATTTATTAAGCTTTTAGAGATTTTGATTTTCACTCAAAGTTTATGTTTATGTAGTCGTTTATTGTTATGATTTACTTTAAAGTTATGAACATTTGAAAAGGAATATAGTGTATAAATCGGGTTCAAGCTCAGTGCAACTTAAATCAATTAAGCTGCGAATTTTTACAACAACAAATTGTATGCCAATAGGTAGAAAATAAGTTATATGCATTCACTGCTTTGTTTAAACTCCTATATATACAACCACACAAGCCGAAGCAATTGCTCGAACTATGACGTGTGTATATTTTATTGTAGTTCAATGAAAATCGACCGCTTCTACTCGCACACAATGTATTTGTTGTATAGAACCACAGTATAGCGATTCTACTCAGATTCAATACAAGAAGCTGCTATGAATCATTTGCATTTGAAAAAAGTATTACAATTTTTGATTATATGGCAAAACGAAAAATCCTGAAAATATGAGTAATAGCTTGTTTTGAAGATAAACGTTAGTACTAAACGATGACGTAAACAGTTATTTCTTGAGAAATAACTGCATTTTGGCAATTCGATTAATTTGTAAGTCATTGATCCTGAATGTAAGTCATTGATCCTGAATGTAAGTCATTGATCCTTATGGAGTAAGTTCAAATGTTGCAGGGTAGTGTTATCCCTACATTTTATTTTATATTTAAATACATATATATGTATGCAATGTGAAACTTTAAAGAATAAGTACTATATTTTTTGTTATGTTATTAATTGTTTTTTTATATTAATAAAATATGGTACTAAACTCATAAAATGAGTATAAACCCACACAAATACATTCAATTTAACAAGTAATACAAATTTTTTTCTTTGTATGATACCCTAACCGTTTATTCTTCACAAACCTTGCATTTAACCATTTTGACGTTTTTAATACCCAAATGACGTTTTTTTCAAAGCCAAATTGACTTTTTTCTGTCAGCAACACCTGGCAACAATGGCCGCAGCACACCTAAAGTAAGGGACTTTCAACTGTTTTTACGATTAATGGTCGCGTAGTTGTTTGAGCAGTATGGAATCAACCTTTATTCTTATGTATTTTTGCCTCCTAAACACAATGCCGTTTTCAGTTTTGTCCAAAAATCTCCTGTTGAAATGATATCCTTAAAAATCTTTATTCTGAAGGACTTTTTCCAAATTAATATTTAAGTATAATTTTTATGTATTTTGTCTTCTAAACACGCAATGACGTATCCCGTTTTGTCCTTAAAGTTCATTTTCAAATTATATCCTTAAAAAATTGAATTTTTATATTTTTTGCCCTTCTAAACGCAATGGCGTTTCCAGTTTTGTCATTTGGACAAATGTTGTACTCAGGTTCGCATTTTGGAAAAAAAGGGAGCAAAAGAAAAAAATTTTTTTTAAAAAGTTGAAAATAAAAAAGAGAAAAACAAGTTTTTAAAAATATAACCCCTTAAACCAGCGGTGCCCACGCCATATGCACAATTGTTCTTGAAAAAGCACTTTGGCATAGGCTGTGCATTCTAGCAATCACACATAGCACTCCGTGCTAAGCAATACGAAATACACAAACAATTTTGCCTATACCAAAGTGCAAAGCAAGAGCACTTCCGTATGCTTTGTATGTACACCTTGGTTACAGCTATCTGCAACATAGATAGGCACTTGGAAAAATCGGTGCCTGTTTTAAGTTTCAATTTTAAATCATTCTAACTTTGAATGTGAAAACATGTCTTCAGGAGAGAAGTGAGAAAGTGATTTTTGGTTTTTGTTTTTTTTTCCATTACAGATAAATTTCAGAAAATGTAATTTTTTTTTTCAGTGTACGTATTGAAATATTTTTTTTTATTTTTTTTATTTTTATACCCCTACTAGGGTTTTTGATCCCGAAGGCTTTTCGCAATCCCGGGATTTTCGGGACTGAAAATTGCAATCCCGGGATTTTTCGGGATTTGTTACTATTACAAGCAAAATGCATTTAAAAAAAATAAAAAAATGTTTTTTTATATGTTTTATTGGAAAACTGATAGTTTTAGCTTAAATAAATAAACACAAACATTAATTTCAATTTATTAAAGGTACAAATTAATGAATTTTTTTTGAGTTTCCGTTTTTTTAGGAACGACACAATTCAATTCGAAATAGGCTTAAGTAAGGTTTCTGAAATTACTTTTGTATCAGTTTTCAGTTTTACTTAATTATTTTTACTAAGCAATTCATTTTTGTGCGTTCGCTTAGACTGAAAATACCAATTTTCTTCTTAAACAAATATAAATTCTTGAAGAAAAAATTTCAAGCACAACCAATTTTTAAGTTTTGAGTTTTCTAACAATTTTTTTTTCATTTTGGGGTTGTCCAAATGTTGTCACAAACTTTTTTTCTGCTTACATGATTTTTTTTATATTTTATGAGCGATGTTGTATTTTTCTTGTATTAAACTTTTTTATGGACTAATTTATTTAAAATGCAGTCCCAAAAATCCCGGGATTCAGGAAAAAAAATCCCGGGATTTTCGGGACTAAAAATGGACCGGGATCCCTGGATACGGTATTCTTGATCAGCATCGCCTCCTGAGTCAATTTAGCGATGTCCGTCTGTCTGTCCGTCCGTCTGTCCGTCCGCACGATAGCGGTCGCAGTTTTAGAGATATCGACTTGAAACTTTGGGTTTTTTTTGCTTACAGATTTTCGTTCGATTGCATTGACATAGTTTGTGCTTGCAAAACATTATTGTATGTTGCTCTCTTTTACGTATAGATCACTGAGAGGGCAGAGTTCGAAGTTTTTTATATGGAGTTCTAGAGCTCTCTCTCTCTTTTTGATTCACCATGATCAGGGTATGATTTTGGGGAATCACCCATTTTGCGGGAATTTCGTTTCTCTGTTGTGAATGTCTGTATTTTTTTACGTGGGCAGCGCCACGGGTTAATGTTAGTCTCTTTATATTATTTTTGTTTGTTGTAATTTTCCATATTATTTGAGTCTGTTTCCGATCCTTATAAAATGTCTATGTCTCATCTTGTCCTCTTCCTTAGCCCTATGCGATTTTAGCCAACAAAAAACGATAACAAAAGGTAAAAATTTGCAATTCAAAATTGAAATTCTATAACAAATAATATTATTTTTGAAGTATTCAAAAATCAAACCTTGGAATCCGGCCGAGGTAAAAAATAACAAATTTTAGGCCCGTATTATTCACTTCTGGATATTTTACCCAGTGGATATTTCCAACTTTTCCAGAGGTTTCATATTATTCAGCTCTAAATATCGTTTTTTCTAGTGATTCTTTGGATACATAATCAACGAATAAAGTTCTCCAGGGACAATTTTAACCAGTCGAATTTGACTGGTTAACGGAGATATCCAGAGTTTTTTCATAGAAATTTCAAAACTTTATATATTTATCACAAAATATGTGATAATGTGCGTATGTTTTTAGTAGAGACCGACCGAAATCGCTTTTTTTTATTTCGGCTGAAACCGAAATGGCCGAAATTTTTTATTTCTTTTTTCGGCCGAAACCAAAATGGCTTAATTTTCATTTTTTTAAATTTTGGCCGAAACCGAAGCCGAAACCGAAAAAATAAAAGAAACAATTGTGAGTTGTAATGTAATAAAGTGGTACAAAATTAAGCTTATCAGTAGGCTGAAATCGATGGCGCATATTCATAGTCAAATTTAGTAGCTGCTAAACTTTAGAACCAGCTTAGTAGCTGCCAGTTCAGTGTATTATCTTAGTAGATTACTAAAGTTAAGTTGGAGCTTTATTTGACTACGAATATAGGCCGATCATTTTAAATTCAGATCATGAATTAGATGAATTTAGAAGCAAACTATCAAGCGTAGAAATCAAGAGTAGTAGAAATTTCTGTCAGGGTAGATTTCAAGAGAGGGGAGTAGATATGGGTTTATGCGTAGAGTACGAGAGTAGTAGAAATCTCTGTCGGGGAAGCAGATTTGTAGAAAGTATAGTACTTTTGCATTGAATGAAACTCACATAATATTTTGAGGAGTAGATTTCTTACCATAGTAGTAGAAAATACCTTGAGGGAAGTAGAAAAATCTGATACCGTAGTAGAGGACTAGAAATTTATAAATCATTGCGAGAGTATTAGATCTACTCCGATAGGACATGTCTCCTTTGTCGCTTCTGATTCTTCGAAACTATGATCAATGCTTAAATTTGTGTTACATACCGCTTTTATCCACTTAGTTGTTCCTTATGTATTTTGATACGCTAAATTCGAAAATAATAATTAAATTTTTCCAGCACGCACCATTTTTCTGCAAACGCCACAAAAAGTGCATTTTTGGTGCTGTAACAATTTCATTATTATTATTTTGCAAAATACATAAGAATTTGTCTATCAAATATATTTAACACACAAAAAATTCAGTTTTGTCGATCAGTGTAATCTTTGTTATTTATTTGTTACATTTTTCTATCAAACCGAAATTTTCGGCGGAAATATTTAAATTTCGGCCGAAAACGAAATTTGGACGAAACAGCTTTTTTGGCCGAAAAACCGAATTTCGGTCGGTCTCCAGTTTTTTGGTATACGAGGCTCACAAATCAGCATTGTGATGGCTCTAATTGACATGAACGGCATTGGTGATTAGTTGCAGAATATGCTGCATTCACTTGAAAGCCCATATGCCTTTACCGAAGAGGCGGTAGAGTCCATGAGGGACCAGCTCTACGACGTGTTGGATGCAGCGCATAGGGCATGATATAAAATTTATTATGGGGAATTTCAATGGCAGGATTGGTAGCGAGGGTATTTATCGATGGCTCGTCGGGAATCACAGCCTGTATCTCAACAAAGTTACGTGGAGGTCATCGGATGATAAACCGAATAGACTGGATGCACGATAGGTTTCCAGTGTCGTAGACGGACGAAGCCGGGCCCATTTGTCGACACTCACATTACCATTTGAAGATGTTGCAAGGGTTGTATATTTTAAAGATGAGAAGGACAGCTACGATAAAGACTCTGAGGCAGGTGTATCCACTAAATTCGATAAAGTGATATCCTGCAAATTAGGGAACAGCAATGCAGAAGGCATCGATAGCCATTGCTAGTCCAACAAAAAACATCACACAATTCTAATTTGCAATTCAAATTCAATGACAAACAATAACAAATAATTATTTTTGAAGTATAAAATATTCGAACTCTTCACCGTGGAACTCTGGATATCTTTGACTTTTGGCTGGAAATATATTGGAAAAATCCAGTCGTTAAGATATCCAGACCGGGTAAATTGCTATCCAGAGGTGAACAATAACAAATTTTAGCCCGAGATATTAACCGATGAATTAATTTTATTCATGAGATAAGTTATCGGCTGGATAGAGCTGAAATATCCAGAGGTGAATAATACGGGCCTTAGCCAGAGATATTAACCGTTGGATATTTTTTATTCATGGGATAAGTTATTGGCTTTATTGAGCGGAAATATATAGAGGTGAATAAAACGGGCCTTACTGTATTCTTGGAATTTTTTAATGAAGACACCTTTCTAAAAGTCACTTAAGAAGAATTGTCATTTGCTGTGTTTTTTGAACATATGATCCTCTCCCGAAAGAGCGACTCGTTCAACCTTATTTTCTTGAGCCACATACTGGCACTCTAAGGTTTTGAGGCCATAACTTTCGTTTGAAACATAATTTGAGATGAGTTCAATAGCTAACAAGAATTTTCAACGGAACTTAAAAATTCCGAATGCTACGATTTTGGCAGTCGTTCTAGCAAAAGTCTCCAAAATCAATCCTCCAAAAAACTTGTATGTGTTGTTTATTCTTTCAGTGGTTCACTCTGACCATTTGAACTGATAAAAATTATTCCATTTCACAATAATGTTCAATTGTTTGTCGAAAACGGGAAGAATAAAAAACGAACTAAGAATCCCTCTCATATTCACCATTTCATATTGATGAAAAACACTTGAAAATTCACTTAACAAAGATGATTTTTTTCGTATTTTGTTACTTTTTAACGACCCACAGTGGGAGAAATGGGCAATTTTGCGGGATTAAATCAATAACTCGGCTGATTTTCATCCGATCTGCACCAAAGTTTGATGGATTACTTTTAAAGTAGTTCCACAGATATTGGCCAAATATCGATCAAATCTGAATGTAGTAAAGGGCATGGTACCGCCCATACAATTCAATACTTCAAAATGTTCTAACTTGGATCCAATTAAATATTTTTCAACGAACCATCTCAAAACTGAATGTCAGAAATGGACGTAATGGGACAAATGTTGAAATTTTTTGTCTTAAGCTACGGTCAGATTAGACAAATATTTGCCCAAATACACTCAGATATTTTTAAAATCACCTACAATCAAATGTGACTAAAGTTCAGATTGCGGCCACAGCTTTTATTTAGAGTTGCCAGATGTTGTTAAAGGTAAATTTCTTTCTTGAGGTGGCATTACTCGAAACAGCTGTTATTTGGTTTGTTTGATCCTACAAATATTTTACTGAGTGTAATTTTCCAGTATCTGACCGTTGCTTTACACGTTGCTTTAATCGATTCAAGAAAAAAAATTGGCGCAATCCGACATTTTCAAATTTGAACTAAATCCCGCTAAATTGCTCATTTCTACCACTGTGCGATCGTGCGACTAAAGCAACAAGTGCATATGACTCAATGATTTATGAAAAGTTCACGGTCAATGGAGCGTCAAATTTGTTTATATTTTACATTTTTATAGCCACACAAAAAAAAAACTAAAAAGTATATATATTCTTGATCTGCATCACCTACTTAGTCGATTTAGCCATGTCCGTCTGTCTGTATGTCCGTCCGTCTGTTCCAAGTCTTTTTATTGCTGTATTCGATTGGAAATGTTTAGAAATGGATTTTTCACATGGTCCGAGCTTCCAATAGCACATATAAATGGATTAAAATGGGGTATTGAGAACCACTATTTTTTTGTGGATTCGATTAGAAAGTTTTAGAAACGAACTGGGTATGTTTTTCCGGGAACGGAATGGTTCCAATTCATTAAATAACCGACATAATGGACCGTTTTGTGTACAAAAATATTTACCAGAATATCATATGAGGAGGAGGAGAAGCCATTAAAAAGGATTTTTCAGCAGGATAATGATCCCAAACACACCGCTAAATTTGTGGAAGCCTGGTTTGCTGGAAATTATATTGATGTTTTGAAGTGGCACGCCCAATCACACGATTTTAATTCAATAGAAAATCTTTGGGAAGTTGTAGATCGCAGAGTTCAGGGCATCAACTGTAAAAATAGAGTTGCTCTTTTCGTCCTAGCAGAAATTGCATGGAAGGGCATTTTATTGCATGTGCTGAATAAACTTTTCAGAATTTTATTTCATATGTGCTTAAGTTTTGTCGCTTCAATTTCAAGAATTTTTTAATTTTTTGTGAATATTTTTGTTTAAATTTTATAATTATTTTAATTTCTTACAGTTTTAATATAGTAATTGAATATTCTTCCTAAATTAATAACAAAAACATTAAATCTAAAGCACTTTCCACTCTTTATTGAACAAACTCCAAAGAAGGTAAAGTATGTGCTTCAGTTTTGTCCGCCACTGTATATATATATATACTAGTTGAATACCCCGGCGTTGCTCGAACTTATACTTAAAGTAGTGAAAGTACCCGTAAACCCTTTCCGTGAACCCCCAAAACACCAGAGCATAACATAAAACATTGCAGAACTCTAGGTTCAGCGGTTTGGGCTGGGCGGTGATGAGTCAGTCTATCACCAATCATTCAATCAATCGGGACAAACACTTTTATATTTGTAATTATTTTTTAAATCAAATTTTGTTTGTTTCGTTTAGTTTTTTTTTGTCAAATGTTTGACCATTGTCCAATTTTACTCATTGAATTGCACTTTTAGAATAAGAAGCATAACACCATGTGTGCTGGAAAGTATCCCAGATATATTTTGAAGTAATACTTAAATTGTATGAGTGGTACCCCGCTTCTTTGACCAATCAAGTTCAAGTAGTACGTAAACCTTCAGGAGCTCACAAATAAACGTATGGTGTTTGTATGGTTCTGATGCGGTCAGTGGTTTAGCCGTGATGTTCACTCATACATACGCACCAACGTTTTTATATTACACAAACAATTTATGCCCTGCATACCGGGCTTTATAGGATAAAAACGATATAAACCTGATATTTTGCATTTTTGCAATTTCTCTATGAACTTGACGAGATGACGAAAACTGAGAAAGCCATTGTGTTGGTCTATTTATATTTAAAAACCATGATGCAATACGAAGGTGATGTCAGTAGGGAGAGCTGTTAAAAGTTGTGGCTTATAGAAAGAGCACGGTTGTTTTTATTGGTACGTACAAAAAATTTTCAAAAAATATGTATTTTTCTGTGTTTTTTTTTAAAGTTTTATTGCAATTTGAGAATGCATAGAGTATGTAAAAAGAATCTACAAAAAAAATAAATTACAAATTGACGCTAATTTCGAATCAAATATTTGATTTCTTTGTTACACTTTTTCAAAAAAAAGTAACAAAAATTACAACTCTGTTCTATAAGCCACGAAATGACAGCAAATATGCTCAAATTTGGAGAGCAGTCATCTACTGACACTACCTTGTTCTTACATCATGTAAAAAACTATACGAGATTTTACGAGCAATGAACACTCTAGACACCAACATTTCACTCTTACTCGGGTTGTGGAACCTCCCCAATACTCTTCTCAAAATTTTGTTTGAGCGCAACACTTTATTAGTGATCAGTTTTATAACCGCTATTTAGTGTGTTGGGAGTGTCGAATAGATGAGCGGCCTTCATAACGATCAGACCACAGAGCTGAACACATTGGAGACCCTTCCACTTTCTCTCAGAATCGTCTTATCAATATTTGCTCGCTCATTTTAAAGTGATTATTCACACGCCACAGCTCTTCTACCCATATCATGTTCGCAAGTGATCATATTCCGTCACAGTGATTGTGAATTTGTTTCGCGCCGGGCAAGGTCCATAGCTAATGATTTGAACATTCTATGTCGATTTTTCAGAGTATCTACATATCGGTACCTTAAAGCACAACCAACCCCATATCAATTTTTTCAAAACTCTAGAAAATTAAAAACAAGGTTTCAAATTGGTATGTTTTGTATGGAAATGGATTTTTATTTCCTCATTATTTAGTTACTTTCATTACGATTCTCACAAACCACTATAACCTGTCTGATGCGGTTTCTTCTCAGGAATCGAAAAATGCCAAAAACTCGATTTTCATGAAAACGGACATAGGATGATTGTGCTTTAAGGTATCGATATTATGGATTTCGACCAGAAGATTTTGTGAATAAAAATGGAAATGGATTTGTTACTTTTCCAAGCAATGTACATGAAGTGAGCTTATATGGGAGAATTTTTTTTGCAGATATCGAGATGGAAGCTTTAAAGAATTTTAAATATATTATTAGAACTTATTCGATATTTTGACGTTTTGTACTGCCACAACGCAATTGAAGTTGGAAAATTGTGCAACATTTCAGTACATCGAAAACAAAATTAAATAAAAATACTTTATATAATCAGAAAAACACGAGAAAAAAACCAAATGATGATTACACTCTGAAGGATATCGGTGCTATTGGTCAGCGCCGCCATGGTTAACCACTCTTGACCATTTTCGACCATTCTTGTCCACTTGAAAAAGACTTGGAAAATTTTCGTTTTTTTTTTGTCGTTTAGAATGCTCGTTTAATTTTGGTCGTAGAATATACAGCTGCGTTCACAAAAATAGCAGCGCACTATTAGTTTTTACGATCGGTTCGCTATCCTTCGGCTCAGTCATTATTTCTCCATACACTAATTTGTTGTGCATCTAACGGTATTCATATACAGAACGGTAATCGTTCAAATGCGCAAGCATTAAGATTTCCAAGTTATAGGATAATTTATTTTCGGATACGCGTAAAGTGCTGTTCAAATTAATAGCAGTGTTACAAAAAAATTTGCTAGAAAGCGTGTGTGTTCTGAAACACACACAACAATTCACTGTCAGAAAATTACAAAAAACGCAATTGTTTGTTGTAACAACCCATTTTACCAAACAAAATTTTAGTAAAAATAAGCTAAAGCCCAAAAATAAATAATAAATAATTTATTTGGAGCTCGATAAAATCTGAATTTAAAACAAACATGGTAGCCATACAACAATTTTTAAAATTTTTATTGAAAAACTTTAGTTTTTGTTTAAACAAAGAAACTTAAATACGATATTAAAAGCAGTAATAATTGAATAAATTCATTCGTAATCAGTACTAAATTGAATTTTTGTTTCAAATAAAAGCAAATTTTCAACATTTAGGAACATTTTTCATCAAAATGTTTGAAAACAAATCAAACACTCACTTCGACTTATACTATTATTTTCATCGCCGCTGTATATTTGTACATTGAAAAACAATACTTGAAAATTCTTACGAGAGAAACCCACAAATAAACTGCTATTAAATATTAAACATATTTTTTGCTCTGAAATATCACATTCTATTGTTTATCATCAAAATCTTTTTTTTTCGCCATTTCAGACGGTTTGGACTTAGTGAGCAGACACCGGAGAATCTAGTAGAAATACTAAATAATTGGGTGTGAAACAGAGAGAGCATTGATCGACCGAACGAGCGTAGAAGGCGAGTTGTTGAGATCGAAACCGGAGACCATACCACGTCAACGAACGGCAACATTCAGTTCAGTGTCAGCTGCTGAGACAGACGCTACACCACTATTCTGTACAATTCTTTCTCGGTAAATCGCGCGCTGGTTCGTGGATCGTGGCTATCCAAAGATATTGAAATAAACTAGTACAAAAGAAAGAAAAAAGTGCAAGTGTACTTAAAGAATAGTGAGTAGAAATTTCTCAGAGGAGCAAACCTATTCCAGACAAAATTTTGCGCAGTTGGCATTTTTCTGTCATTCGATTTATTGCCAAAGGTGAAATCACCGCCTGCGTGGGCTCGATTCCATAAATATTTCCACATTCTTTTAAAATTGGACTAAATGGACAGTAAAGTACAACTTTGCTAACTTCCAAAAGTAAATTGCAAAATTTCAAAGTGAGATTGAATAAAAATTTAACTGAATTAAGCTGCCTGCGCACACCATGACAACTTCAACCATGAAACGTCGTAACAAGTCATCGGCGGATGCGGCGCCCCAAGAGGTGGATCACGATGGTGCAACCACCATCTCAAAGACAGACTCCGAGGAGGATGCATGGTCATCGACCGGTCATGAATACATCAATCCATTTGTGCATCGACTCCAGATTGATAATAGCGTCGATCTAGCTAAGGTGAGTTCAATCGCCGGAGGGCTGAATTATCGGCCTTCTCATTCTGATATCTCCTTTTTCGCTTTAGCCTATTCTTTTACGTATTGCGATATTTTCGCTTTTGTAAATTTTATCTGATAGTCATAGCCATGCACTTGACATTCTTTCATTCGTTCTCGAACTTGTTCAGTCATTTGTGTGTTTGAATATTTTTTTAACATTTAGGGCAAGTTTTTAATGGTCAAATAAACCTCTGATAGCCAATTGACTAATTTTTGTTCAACAAATGTCAATTGTATCAATGGAAAAACCATCAGAAGTTTATGTGACGGTTGAATTTTTACCAAATTTATGTGTTCTTGTGTACTTGTCATAAAGAATACATGAATTTCATCGAGTTTAAAATTGTGAATTACAAATTGTGAATTACAAAGTTAAAATCTTAAATTAAATATGAATTTGAATCAGAGAATGGAACTGAAACGAATATCGATTTCGGTTCTCAGATTCAAAAATATATTTATTTCAGACTTTATTTCCAATCGGTTTCGATTCCGGTTTCAGTTTCAGAAAGTAAATAAAGTTGATATTATAAAGTGAAAGTGAAAATGACTCAATAAAAATTTATATTTTTGTAACCCTTATATTAAATTGCTTTGGTGGTATATATATATATATATATGTATATATATATCTAATATATTAAATCTTTGGCGAGCTTTTTCAGACACTTAAAAATCTGCAATGATATTAGGAATAAAGTAGCCAAAAACCCTTAATTTGAAATCGAAATTGCGGAAATTAATTTAAAGGAAATTTATTATCTGCTTTTTAGTCGGTTAAAGGGTTATTTTAAAAAAAATTGTTTTTTACTCTTTCTTATTAGTTGTTTTCTTTGCTTATTTCATAAAAATATAAGGAACGGTTATTGTATTAAATTTTTGGAACATGAAACTTGCTTCATTTTAATTTTCAAATGGTGAAATTTGATATCCATCTAGTGGTTTGTATTTTTGATAAATAAACAAATTCAATTTCAAAGAGCAAAAAAAAACAAAAATACAATTTTAAAATTAATTAATTCACGTTTCACTCTTTTTATTTGAAGTCGATTTGAATTATCGTTTGAAACCGACTCGAGAACTAACCCTTTTCTCGAATGTAAAACTAACGTTTGAAACCGACTCGAAAACTAACCCTTTTCTCGACTCGAGAACTTACGTCTGAAACCGACTAACCCTTTTCTCGAATCGAGAACTAACGTTTGAAACCGACTCGAGAACTAACCCTTTTCTCGAATCGAGAACTAACGTCTGAAACCGACTCGAGAATTAACCCTTTTCTCGACTCGAGAACTAACTCCCCTTTTTATTGAGAAAGCTATGATTCTCGAGTCGGTTTCATACGTTCGACATTAGAGAAAAAGATTTTATAATTTTTTTTATAGTCAATGTTGCAACAAAGATAGTGAAATAAAACACGAACTTTCACGCGTTTAAATATTCAACATTTTAATTAAAGTCTAATTAAAAAGAGTAAAAAACTAGAGAGTGGACTATCTTCGGCTATACCGAAGCTGAAATACCCCCACACAGTAGGAAGAAGTACCTCGAACATAAAATTATGTGGTCTCAAGACCCCACTTTGAGCCACCTATAAATAGTTTTGGAGCCCGGAATCCGTTTCTAAAAATTTCCAATCAAATCGACCAAAAAAAAAAAATAAGTTCAAGACCTTATTTTGACCCTTATATATGTGGTTTCGGAACTTCGGACCATGTCAAAAATACGTTTTTAAACATTTCCAATCGAATACAGCAATAAAAAAGACTTGAACAATTTTTACATTTTTTTTCGGTGTATGGGAGCCACGCCCAGTTTTTGTCCGATTTGGCTGATTCTCGAACTTGATCTCAGTATTCACGAGAAAAACATGTACCCAAAGTTTCAAGTCGATATCTCCAAAACTGCGACCGCTATCGTGCGGACGGACAGACGGACGGACAGACAGACAGACAGACGGACATCGCTAAATCGACTCAGGAGGTGATACTGATCAAGAATATATATACTTTTCCATACCGGACACGCCTCCTTATGGGCGTTACAAACGTTGTGACAAAGTGAGTATACCCTGCCACAGTGTGTGTGGGGGTATAACAAGTTTTTTAAAATATAACCCTTTAACCGACTAAAAAGCAGAAAATAAATTTGCTTTAAATTAATTTCAGCAATTTCGATTTAAAATTAAGGGTTTTTGGGTACTTTCCTTTTTTTTTAAGCTCCGAATATTATTGCAGATTTTAAAGTAGCCAAAAACCCTTAATTTTAAATTGAAATTGCTGAAATTAATTTAAAGCAAATTTATTTTCTACTTTATAGTCGGTTAAAGGCTTATATTTTAAAAAACTTGTTTTTTCCTCTTTTTTATAAAAAAAAATTTTTTCTCCTTCCTTTTTCCCCTTTTTTTTACTCTTTTTCCCGAATGCGAACCTAAGTAAAAAATTTCAGCCTTGTAGCTTACAAAATACGAAAGTTAGAAGTTTAAATTGACTCCATCCCGCTCCCCTTTGCCCCCTCACCCCCCTTTCCAAAGGGTACAAAATTTCATTTTGTCAAGAATTGGAAGTTATGCCATGTTTAAAAAAAAAGGGGATTGAGTCCCCCCACGGCCCTTATTGCCACCGGAGTTCTATCAGTGTTCCAAATTTCAGCTCTCTAGCTCCACCCAAAGCAAGTTAATATAAGGGTTATAGAAAACCAAAAATTATACTATCTATTATCTACCAGCAAAAATATAATAATTTCCCGCCTTCATCCATTCACCCCTTCACAGCATTCTCACTCTACTCGTGTCGGAGTAGATCTACTACTTAAATTTCTAGAAAAATTTACTATCGTAGTAGAGTACTACGATAGTAAATTTTTCTACTTCGCTCGAGATATTTTCTACTACTATTGTAAGAAATCTACTCCCCAAAATATTATGTGAGTTTCATACAATGCAAAACGACTACTCTTTCTACAAATCCACTACCCCGACAGAAATGTCTACTGGTCTCGTTGAATTTCTAGCACTCTACGCAGTAACCCATATCTACTCCCTTTTCTTCAAATCTACTCCCCTAAAATCGAATATCGATACCTTAAAGCACAGCCATACTATGTCCATTTATTAAAAACTCTAGAAAATGAAAAGCAAGTTTTCAAAGTGCTATGTTTTGTATGGAAATGGGTTTTTATTTCCTCATTTTTCAATTACTTTCATCACGATTCCCCCAAAGCACTATAGCCTATCTGATGGAGCTTCTTCTCAGGAATCCAAAAATGCCAAAAACTCGATTTTCATGGAAATGGACATAGGACTATTGTTCTTTAAGGTATCGATATGTACTGCTCTAGTCGCAGCAAAAAGTGAGAACACTGCCCCTTCAATTGATTTAAAAGCATTTGATACTTTGCTTCTAAATTCATCTAATTCATGATCTGAACCTAAAATTACCATTTTTAAAGTTACTTGGCTGTAGGAAATATCGCCCAATGAAAAATCGCCCAAAAACAAAAATGAAAAATCGCCCAAAAATTTTTCATACAAAATTGGGTGATTTTTCATATGAAAAATCGCATTGAAACTGTTAAAAACACGGCACACATCAATCCAAACTTAAAAAATTTTAACAAAAAATCGCGCGATTTTTTGTTAAAATTTTTTGCCTGCGGCGCTTACACACCATACCACAGAACTCCTACTCACTACATAACAAAATTGCTCGAATCTTTTGGTAACATTTCTCGCCCGCGGCGCTAACTCCCCACAAATAGTACATCACACCTATTCCATACATTTCGCATGTCATTAAATTAACATCGTTTGTATATATACTCGTTGGCCCTAAAAAGGGTCGAATCAAAAAACAAAACTCTGAACATACCTTTTCAAATGTACCACCTGATTAACATATGGTAACACAAAGAAGAAAAAGAACAAAGTTTAACAAATTATATAGTCGCCCAAAACTTTTTTTGTATGAAAAATGTTTGGGCGAGTTTTCATTTTTATTTTAAAGGAAAAATCGCCCAAAAATTTGGAAAAATCGCCCAACAATTTTTTATATAATATTTTTGGGCTATTTTTCATTTTTATTTTTGGGCGATTTTTCCAAATTTTTGGGTGATTTTTCCATTTTAGTTTTTGGGCGATTTTTCCTTTTTTTTTTGGGTGATTTTTCCTTTTTAATTTTTGGGCGATTTTTCATTTTTGTTTTTGGGCGATTTTTCATTGGGCGATATTTCCTACAGCCAAGTTACTTCCCACCTTGCGCCGGAAGAAAATTATCATTTCAGACTACTGAAGCGCTTAATTATGTACAACTTTTTTACATTTAAATTTACAATTTTTCGGTTTCGGCCGAAATTAAAAAAATAAAAAATTTCGCCCATTTCGGATTTGGCCGAAATTAAAAAAAAACGATTTCGGTTGGTCTCTAATTATGAATACATTTTCAGAAATAATTCTTAAATCGCCAATCGCTCTACTTCGGCTAAATCATTTCAATGCAAAGAAAGAACAATTCTCTTTTGCATCATTATTGTTTTCACTTATAGAGGTAGCTTGAATTAACAAATTGCATAAAGAGAGCTGATGATCGATTTTGTGTCACAAATCCCAAACAGCTGTCCACTCTACCAAACTGAGCTTTTTGCTTCCCGAAGTGTTTTTAAAAATCCCGGGATTTCGGGTTTTGAAATTACAATCCCGGGATCTCGGGATTTGTTCGGGATTTTCCAATTAAATACAATAATTAATATTAAATGAAAGAAAAAATTGTTGCAACAATATTTTAAGTTTAATTTCATTTTAATTCGACAAAGAAATAATATTTATTAAATATAACATTAAACAGAACAAATAATATTTAAAATAAATAAGTCGAACAAAAAGTAATTCTTTTTAAATTACATTGATCGAACAAATAATTTTTTTTTGCCACCTGAATCTGAATATAATCATAAAATTCTGCCAGCTCCATTTCATGCTACACACGAAAAATATACTTTCAGTAGTATTAGTATTATAGCTGGAACGAATACACGAATTGAAAAAATTTTATTCAGATCGATAAAAATCGTTTATTAACCGTTATTGACAAAAATTTTGTCAATTTTTGTGTGTGTGTAGCACTAAATCTGCAAAAGTGGGTTTTCTAATTTACCAATTAGATTGGTAAAAATCAAAAATATCTCAAAAATATTTTGAACAATGCATAAAAAAAGCCTTTTTTGAATCCCGGGATTCCGGACTGAAAATCCCGGGTTTCCGGGATTGAGAAAACGTCCGGGATTTCGGGATCCCGGGATTGAATGCCTTACTTTGTACTCACTTTTCCAAAATATATATTTTTTTTAAAAAGCTTTATCCCAAAGCTTTTTTTTAAGCTCAAGAAATTCTGAATTTTTTAGAATAATAATTATTAAGTAGAAATTATTTGTCCTATTTACTTTTACAAAACCATCAACGATGAATCATTCACATTATTCAGCAGCGCGACTGCACTTTTGTATTTTTTACTTCCAATTCGTGAATGGCTTTAAACTTGGCAAATAACTTTGAATGCTTCTGCTACTTTCTTAGTTTTGTGTTGTCTGTTTTCAGTTTTGTTTTTATTTAATTTCAATGTCGTCAGATTACTGAGGCCACGGCCCCAGCAGTCCGTGGCAGTGGCACACATCTTTCGGACGTTTTTTTTTCTTCTTATTAATGTCATTACTTTTTTAGTTTGTATGCATTTATCTGGCTTCAAGAGATACAAACAAAACAGCAACGCTTCTTACTACAAAAAAATTAAAAATAATTTCGGCACAAGATGTGTGTATGCGTACGCTATTATTATTGTTTTTGTTATGCTGCTGTTGTAGTTAGTGCTGACCGACGTCAGCATGTCTCTTGACGATATTTTACTGCTGTGTTACCAGGAACCAATCGTACAATCTTTCGCTGTCGTTGGGTGAAAAATGTATGTGTTTCCTATTTTGTTTTTTTATGAATTTGTTTTGGTAAATAAAATATTCTTGGATGCGTATAGGTATATAGCAAATCACTTTGCATACAGGTTTTATTTTTGCGTTGGACTTCATTTTAAAACAAATACATTTTTGTATTTCTCAATCTTTCAGCGCTTAACTTTCTAAGTTATTACTTTCTTGACATAGTCGTATTATTTATTTTAGAAATTTTACAATATCAAACCATAATAAATAGAGCTAAGGTCAGATTAGGCCAATATTTGCCCAAATACACTCAGATATTTTGACCTCATCTTTTATCTAAAATATCAAATATTTTCGAGTATATCTTTTTATAACCCTTATATTAACTTGCTTTGGGTGGACTATATATATATATATATATCCTCAAATCTGCGGCGAGCTTTTTCATACACTTCCATATGAGCTAGAGAGCTGAAATTTGGAACACTGATAGAACTCCGGTGACAATGCTTCAGAGTCGTAGGGGGCCGTGGGGTGACTCAAACCCCTTTTTTTTAAACATGGCTTAACTTCCAATTCCATCAAGCTACAATGATGAAATTTGGTAGGTGGGTTCTTATTGACAAAATGATTTTGTATACCCTTTGGAAAGGGGGGTGTGGGGGCAAAGGGGAGCGGGATGGAGCCAGCTACAAGGCTGAAATTTTTTACTTAGGTTCGCATTCGGGAAAAAAAGTAAAAAAGAGAGAAAAAAAAGGAAAAAGGAAGGAGAAAAAAATTTTTTTTTTTTAAAAATAGGAAAATAAAAAAAGAGTAAAAAACTAGTTTTTTAAAATATAACCCTTTAACCGACTAAAAAGCAGAAAATAAATTTTCTTTAAATTAATTTCAGCGATTTCGATTTAAAATTAAGGGTTTTTGGCGACTTCAAAATCTGCATTGATATTAGGAGGAAAGTACCCAAAAACCCTTAATTTTAAATCAAAATCGCTGAAATTAATTTAAAGGAAATTTATTTTCTGCTTTTTAGTCGGTTAAAGGGTTATATTTTAAAAAACTTGTTTTTTACTCTTTTTTTTTAGCTATCGTATTTTTCTTATGAATAGTTTCAAATGATTGCAAATCTCAATTGTGATAAGTCGCAATCAGAATTATCATCAGCGAATTTGCATGTTTCAAATCTATTGCAATTGCTTTTAAATTACTTAAATTGTCAGCCAAATTGCCCCTCATAACATACTAAGTTTTTAGTCTGGCTTGCATACCAAATAGAAATGAGCTAAGACATATTCACAGATTTTGAATGCCAAATTGTGAATGCAAAATATCAAAAGTAGGCATAAATACAAATTTTATATTGTAAATATTTATGGCAAATATTTGAATCGAGCCCAATTAGCGCAGTGGAAAAAATACTATAAATTTTAATGTTTAGTTTTGAAGTAGACAATCATCAAACACACATAACCTACATATGCCATTCTAGACTGACAATAACTTTGTATAAAAAAATTAGGTGTCGAATTTCAAAAAGCGTACACCCTAAAAAGGCCTTTTTTGGAAAGTGTGCCGCCAGAAGCTCAAAGTACGAGTTTTTGTACTCAAATCAACACTTTGGATTTCAAACTTATAATTAAAAAATCCAAAAAGTGTTAATAACATCTACTGGTAAATTTAATTACCTTTCCAGCAAGCCATTACTAAGAAAAATCGGAAAAGATTTGAATACGTATCGTGGAAAACAATGAGAGTCGTTTTTGTATAAATTAATAAATTCGGGTTGTTACTGATATCTACAAACACACCCGCATACAAAAATTTCATAGTATGATTGTGGTTTATGCCTGGGGCGCAATCGTATACCTCGATATTCAACGAAAACGAGGTTCTGCACATCGTTTTTGCTTCACGTAAGCCAATTCTCGTTCGAAAACGTTTCAATTCTCAATAGCAGCGCACGACATCACTTTACAGTCGTTTTCACTTGTTTTAAGAAGTTTTCAAGCAAAAAAAGTGATTGCTCCAAAAAATTAAAGATGCATTTGTAAATTATATTGGTTTGCTCAAAGTTTGCTTCACGTAACTTTACTATCGATTCTCGTTTTACTTTTATCCAAAAACACTTTCCGGACCCTTCCGCGATTTTATCCGGTGTGAAAAGCCCTTTCCGAACACTTTGCGAGTGTGAAACATTAAAATTGTTAAATTTTGTGTGTGTTATAACTTAATGATTACAAGATGTTTCCTTCTTGACGAAATCGATGAGGCAGATAACATTGCCAGGCAGCGAAGGATATTAAGGGATGCTTCAAATGTTGCACGGCATGTTGCACTATCATGCAGTAGGGCCGGAAGAATTGCAGATTCAAAAACCACAAACAATTTTGCAAAAAACAAAAATGTTAACGGTAATACCAACAGTTTTTACTCAAAAAGTTACAAAATATAATTTCTTAGATATTAAATAAAAATTCAGTGGGGGTTATGACCAAAGCTGGGCATTAACTAGTTAATTAGTTAATAGTTAACTTTTTCATTTAGTTAAGTTAAATTTCTTCGATTAGTTTATCTTTAGTTAACTTTAAAACGAAAAAATTTTTTTTAATATGGAATGTAAAAAAAAAGTAAAAATTAAGAATTTATACTTTTCGTAACTGGGTGTTATGACCGAAAAAATTTCGGACATAATCCCCACTTACGTTATGGGGATTATGTCCGTGGGGGTTATGACACGGCACCCGTTCAAATCACCATAAAATGTGTTACAAATAACATAGGAACTTAAAATTTTGGTCGCGTATACTAGCAAATATAACAAGCTGAATTATCAAAAGTGGGCGGGGTGGGTTGCTTTTTTCGCCCAGCTGATGATACAAATCCCAATAAATCAACTGTAAAAATGGTATTTGAAATGTTATATGCCCAAAATTTTTAATATAATATGCGTTGAATAGGTCTGCGTCGTATATGTCGAGATGAATGTTTTAAGATGAAAGCAAACATTTTATTTTATTTTTTAAACGTAAATTATGTTTAAGTTTTCAGTATTATTAATAAAACTATGAAGTGTGCTTTTTGGAGGCAAAAATTTTGAGTTGGTGCAAAACTTTGTATATTAAACTATTTTGTGTCTCAAAAGAGCACACATCCTAAAGTACGCACCAAATATTTTTTGAAATAACAACCAATTTGAGATTTTTTTTCGAAGAAGTTGAGACATAATTATGCACCTACGGGCACCTGGATTTGGAAGAAACTTAAAGTGGACATGTTCACCTTTGATTTGATATCAAAGATTAAGGTGAAATAAATGGCATTCACCTAAATAAATGCCATTATGTAATTTTGTAAAATTCTTTTTGAAACATTCAAGCAAATGTGAAAATTTACAACTAAATAGCTATGAAAATTGAAATGCATAAACGCGAAATAATTAACAAAGAACCATACTTACTAAATATCCGATCCTAAAGATACGGTCCGCCACCGGTTTAGGATATACTCTGCCTATTTTTGGACAATTTTCGTTTGCCATTATTCTTGTGGTCTGTCCAAACCTAAGCATTAAATTTTTAGAATAAAGCTAACATTAAATTAACAATTCTAATAAATAAATCAAATCACCTTTTGCCAGCACCACGGTGGAGTAAACCAGGTGAGGCAAGTAGGAATAATGCTCTCACTTCAATTCCTGTCATCTCTATGATTTTCTTTGCCTTCGTTTTCAACGACGTTCTTTCCAATTCAAAAATCAGTTATCAGTTTTTTCAGCATATTACTAATTTTTCAGTACATTTCCAATCACATATGCCAAAAACGGTAGCCCTGAATCATTTCAATTCCTCTTTCAATGACGTACGGCAGGGGGGGAAATCTGACGCCTGGCAGTGGAAAATGCTACTTGCCTCACCTGGTTTACTACACCGTGGCCAGCACTTCGTCGATTTTTATATCAGTTTGAGTTTGCTTTGTTGAACCTTAATAAATTGTATTGATCCAAAGTTCAACAATAAAAATTTACCCTTTTTGGTTGAAAAATTCTTAAAACAAGAAAAAACGAGAATCGATACGTTCTCTAACGAGAATTGATTTACGCGAAGCAAAAACGATGTGCAGAACCTCGTTTTCGTTGAATATCGAGGTATACGATTGCGACCCAGACCAAAACGGGCGAACATTTGTATGGGGCAAAAAAAAACTCAAATTTTAAAATCGTTTTACATCCAGAAGTCATTTTGGTCCATTTTTGGCGTACTATCCTAAGGGATCATAATCCCCCTAATAAAATTTCCTACTACGGAAACGATACAAAAAATGAATACAAATATGTTTTGGAATCACGAACATACTGGGAAAAAACCACTTAATTTCAAAGTTTTGTTTCAATTCCATTTTATTCAAGTCCAATTTTGTTTCGTTCCCGTTCCATTCCAACTTCAATTCAAACATAATTTCCTACAAAAAAAAAAAACATAGCCCGGCTCAGTATTTCTCAAAAAAAACCAGAATTTTCCAAATCTTTCTCAAATTTTTTTTATGGGTGTATTGATTGAAACGGATTTTGTACATGATTCGAAGTTCCAAAACCGCTTACAAATGGGTCAAAATGGGGTCCTGAAACTGAATTATTTTCATAGTTATAGGTTCTTATGAATGTGCATATTGTGTGGGGGTTTTTAGCCCATTATGGTAGTGCCGAAGATAGTTCACTCTCAAGACAAGAGCGCAAAAATCATAAACCTTAAAACTCTGCTTATTTGAACTTATGCAGAAAACCCCATTAAGGGAAGAAGACCTTTCAGAATCTGTTATCAGATTAGCAATTCGAATTCGGTGTTGCACAATATATTCCAATATTTCCACAAAAATATAGTCTAAGTAAAAGTGCACGATAGCACAATCTCGAATTGAAATGTTTGTTGGTTTCGCCACTTTGTTCATTGAACGCCTTATTCAGTCCCCTATAGTCCATAAAGCTTTATTAAACTGCGACATCTTTCGTCGTGCATATTTACTTTTTTTTTTATTAGCAACCAAACATTTTAAGTTGAATTAAGTTCTTTTATCTTATCACGGGCAAGAAATCTGCAATGTAAATAGACCCGCTTATCAATCGAGGACCGTGGTAGTGATTTTGATAACCCCCCCATATGCATGCGTACTTTAACTCAAGCACTAATAAATTGCCTCAACTGAAGCTTGTTTTTGTTTTTATCTCGTCCAGATATATGTTCTCACAGTGTTATTGCTTCCCATACGTGTGGTTGGTTGCGTTCTATCGTTACTTTCCGCCTGGATGTTTGCCTGCATCGGTCTATATGGCATTACTTTGGACGATTTGAGCAGTAAGCCTTTGTCCGGTTGGAGGAAGTAAGTTCAATTAAAACGAATTTCAAAATCGCAAAATATTTATAGTTTACATTTTTACTATAGATATGTTCAAAGCTTAGTCGCCGGCTCAATGCGTATGTTGTATGCTTCCGGTTCGTTTCATCATATCACATTCAAAGGTGTGCCCGCCAAATCGAAAGAAGCTCCCATATTGGTGGTAGCTCCACATTCCTCGTATGTGGACTCTATACTTGTCGTAGCCACGGGCCCACCCTCCATTGTTGCCAAACGCGAGACTTCGGAAATCCCATTATTAGGCAGTAAGTAAAGGAGTTTTTTTAAACTGAAAACTCCAAATTTTTAGAAAATCTTTTTAAATTATTTTTATGTTCCAGAGATCATAAATTACGCCCAGCCCATTTACGTGCAACGCGAAGATCCCAATTCGCGACAGAATACCATACGTGAAATTGTCCAACGCGCTCGCTCAGAGGACGATTGGCCGCAGGTTGTTATCTTTGCCGAGGGTACTTGCACAAATCGGTCGGCTTTGATCAAATTTAAGCCAGGTGCTTTCTATCCCGGCGTTCCAGTGCAGCCGGTTTTGCTTAAATATCCAAATAAGCATGATACATTCACTTGGACTTGGGATGGTCCCGGAGTGTAGGTTGCCCTTTTTAAGATCTAAATATCTGTTCCTGTTCCGATTACATATTTTTTTCTCACACTTTAGTTTGCGTTTGCTGTGGCTTACCATGTCTCAGTTCTACAGTCGCTGTGAAATCGAATATCTGCCCGTGTATAGTCCATCCGAAGAGGAGAAAGCCGATGCTAACCTATATGCAAAGAATGTGCGAGAAGTTATGGCCAAGTAAATTTAATTTGAAGCATATAGAAGTATTTATTTAAATTGTAAGTATTTTAATGGTTAGGGCTCTTGGTGTGCCGACTTCCGAATATTCCTTTGAAGATGTGATTATGATGAGCCGGGCCAAAGACATGAAGGTGCCTTACCCAGGCGATATTGTGGAAATCGAGAGCATTCTCTACAATTTAAAGTATGAATCCTGAAAAAACTTTAACACAAAAATTACATTTTTCTAAAATTTACTTTATGCACACCTTTGCAGTCTTCTTGAATCCCCCCGTGATGCTGAGTTGTCTGCGGACTTTCTCAGCCTGTCTAATACTGATAAACTTGACATTATCACTTTTTCGGAAATGTTACAGGTCGATCTCAAGAATCCACATTTACACAAGCTCTTTTCGCTTTTAGATCATGTAATAAATTGTTTCCGTTTTATTTAACTGAAGGCCATATTAATACTATTTTTTTTTTACAGCGACGCATTGGTACCGCAAGTCTTAAGAGCTTTTTGCTCTGCTCGCTATTTTGTAAACTTAAAAACGATGAAGTCATTCACTTCTTGCGCGTTATCATACATGTAAGTTTTGAAGTTGAAACAATTACTTGATGAACAACAATTGATTTTATTTTTCTTAGATTTATTCCGAATCTAGTCAAAGTATTTCTCGACAAAGCTTTGGTAAACTTTTAAGGCATTCTGGCAAGCTGACACAAGAGAAATGCGATGCATTATTTTTCGCCATCGATCAATCGAATAAGGGCTTTATTTCATTCGGTATATGCATTTTTGAGGATTTATTTTATTTGTTTTTATCAAAGTAATTTTTCGTTTGTCTTCCAGATGATTTTGAACGCCACACCAAGGATCTTCCACAATACAAATTTCTCTACAAGAAACAAGAGCACATACGAAGAACATTCAAAGCAAAATAAAGCTGTATTCGCTACAGGATTCATTCACGGCACTATTACTGAGTTATGAATGTAATTTGTTTACTAGTTGGTGTTTGTGAAAGGCATATGTTGAGTGAGAAGAAAAACACATCCACAATGAATGCGATTGTTTTGTAAAAATAATAGACACAAAATCTCATAGAAACTGTATGAGACTTCGTTTTCGCTCCACCCATCACCCATTCTTAATTGTAATCAACAGAACTAAAATTAGAAGTAGTTTTAGTTAAATTTAAATGCATGTGCTAAATGCTAAAAGAAATAGTATTATCGGGGTATATGAGAATCGTACATTTTCTCAAAATTATAATTTTGCTTGCAAGGCATACTCATTTTATGACTGCAACAAAGAAATGAATTACAAATATGAATTTTAAAATATGACTGCCCTACTATTTCTATGTTTTTACTTACATTGTATGTACTGAAATATAAATGATTCTCTCTCTGTCTATATATATATCCTTGACTTAATAATTGTAAAGCAAACAAAGAAAAAACCACCCGACAAACCGTCGTTCCTACCGCTGAAATGTATTTCAACGAAATATCCATTATTACTAGAGCACTTTTGTGTTTCAAAAGCACGACTTTAAGCAACTAGCAGCAACTTGACTTTGAATAAAAGCCTAAAGCCCCGGTCAGACTAGGCAAATAAAATTTTCCAAAAACACTCAGATATTTCAAAAATTATGTGACCTAAAAATATTTACATATTCTGATCGTAATTTACATATACAGGGTTTCAACAGTCGAGATGGTCCAAAAGGTGTAGGAATCGATTGTGGACCCGAAATATGAAGAAAATGTAATGTGCACTTGCGAATTCGCCACTTCATTTTAAAATGATAAACATTTTTGTTTTCATGTTTTTGTGACTAACTTATCAATCATATAAGGTAGAAATGCACTCTTGGATTCATTGTAAATTTCCTTTATAACTGTGAATAACACTAATTTACATTCGTTTTTTCAAAGGCACTTTTGGTTTTTCAAAATGTAATTTTCTTTATCTTTTTTTAAAACTAAGTTTGACTCCTTTATCACCCTATTAACATTACTTTATTTTCAAATAGAATTATTGCTTGTTAAATTTCCTTGATTTTGATACCATGGTCTGTTATAATATGACACTTGAAGATTTATTAATAACACTGATAGGTCTTGGTCTACATAATACACTCTCAAAGGGTTTTTCGGGATTAGCGAGGTCAAAGTTGAAAGGAGGTTATTTCACTTTTGTTAAAACAATTTTTTAACGGTTTGCAATATCGTATTAGTATATTCTACAAAAATATTATATTTAAACCTAGCTACAATACTGCTAAACATCTCAACACATTAAAGTAAATATTTAGTGGTCATAAATAACCCAAAGTACAAAAAAAACATTTTCAAATTTTTAAAAGAAAAATTTTTTTCGGGAAAAACATTTTTTTTTTCTTTGGGATTTTTTGAATGTCTTAAAAACTGACAGTAGCGGGTTAAAATGGCTGGCAATATTATTGCTAGGGTTAGGTAGAATATTTTTGAAAAAGATATTAGCACGAAATCGCTTACCATTGAAAAGTTTTTTCAATAAGATTGCTGAAAACCCTTTGAGGGAGTCATTATACTTATAGACCAAGACAATTCAGAATCTGTTATTTGATCGGCAATCATAAAAATTAACCCTCAATTTGTCGCAAAGTGTAAAAAAAAATATTTTGTTAATTTACGAAAAATTGTCGATATGGGAGAAAAAATTTTGAAAATTATTTGAAATAAAAAAAATATCTTAAATTCAAATTAAAAAAAAATGTTTATGAATTTTTTGTAAAAATGTAGTTATGTCTTTAGTGCATATTAAAGAAGTGTTTTTAGATCTCTAAGACTCTCTAGACTAAACCATGGTACCTTTGTAATGAGCCCAAGAGTGTATTTCTATCTTATATGGTTCAGAAGTTATTCATAAAAACCGGGAAACAAAAATTTGTATCATTAAAAAAGTTCCCTGATTTTTTAAATGAAGTAGGTGGCGAATTCGCCATAAGTGCACATAAAATTTTTTCATATTTTTGGGTCCCTAATCGATTCCTACCCTTTGGACCATCTCGTCTGTTACATCATGTATTTGGGAGAACAATTGCCTAGTGTGAGCGGGGCTTAAGGCAGATTCGTTTTTCAATTTGGGTGCATATGGCATAGTAAAAACTTTAATAGTTTTTATTTAGTTGTACTTAAACTTTCATTTCATTACAAAAATAAAATTGTAGAGTTGGGTGCAATTAGGGCATTTCTAAAAAAAATCGATTTTGTTTAAATGTTTTCGAAATCCGATAATTTTATTGTTATATTACCGTCAATTCGCATCTCGTTAATATGTAATATTCGGCATCAGCTGCTAACGCCTAAGTATTCAAAAAGTGTTAAAAATGTCCTTTCTGCATAAAAACTAAAAATACACAGTGCGGTATTGAAATGTACATATCGTCCCTAATCGCGAACTTATCGTATGTGTAATTTTTATACCCTACACCTCATGAGGTATGGGTATATTCACTTTGGTCTGATGTTTGTAACACCAAGAAGGAGACGTTTCCGGTATGGAAAAGTATATATATTCTTGATCAGCGTCACCTCCTGAGTTGATTTAGCCCTATCCGTATGTCCGACCTCTTTTCTTGTAAACACGATTGCAGGAGCTAGAAGAAAGCTAGGGATCCAAAATTTTGTATTTATCCTTCTTAGGCCCTAGAAGGAGTTGGTATTGAAAATGGGCGGAATCGGTTGACTGCCACGCCTACCTCCCTGTCTGTCCGTCCTCTTTTCTTGTAAACACGATTGCAGGAGCTAGAAGAAAGCTAGGGATCCCAAATTTTGGATTTATCCTTTTTAGGCCCTAGAAGGAGTTGGTATTGCAAATGGGTGCAATCGGTCGACTGCCACGCCTACCTCTTATATAAAGGAAAATCGTGTTTTTACCGTAATTTTAAGATTTCATCAAAACAGTATGAAATTTTTCATAGTGAGGTTTTCGGCGTCGCTGATTTCGAATTTGATGTCGGAATTTAAAAATTCAAGATGGCGGAACTAATATGGCGGCCGAAATTTTAAGATTTCATCAAAACAGTATGAAATTTTGTATAGGGGGGTTTTTGGGGTCGCTGATTTCGAATTTGATGTCGCATTTTAAAAATTCAAGATGGCGGATCCAATATGGCCCAGTTGGTGTAGGGTGTACATTTTACATATCATCTTGTATGGAAGTAGCTAGAAAAGGCCGACATTTGTTGCTCGTGTATCGTTTTCATAACAAATATCAACACAATATTTTGGTAGGGTATTAAGCAGGGTTCCTAGTAGTTTTAGGCCAAAAAGCACACCCAGCTCGTCAATTATTTTGCAATCAGGTTGTTTAATATTAAAGCTTAATTTTATGAACTACTGTACCGTTAGAAGTTCTTGGAAATTTGAATTGTAATCGTTGTAATTAGTGAAATAGTTTTGCTCACGGAGGCTGAACCAAATGTTTCTTGAAATCAAATTCAATCGCATCAAATCGCATAAATGTAAATGTTGTATTCGTCTAAAAAATATTTTACACAATTTATTTTAACTGATATTATAATTAAAGAAAGCGTCGAAACAACACTTGTGCTTTATTTAAAAAATGTGCGAATATAATAATACGAATTTCTGGCTCAAATAAAAAAAATGTTTTTATCTTTATAAAAGTAAGTATGTACTTACATCTCTAGATAATTTCTAACCGCCTAATCGCTGCGTGGTGACTAAGTGGGGATCCCGAAATCCCGGGATCCCGGAATCCCGGACGTTTTCTCAATCCCGGAAACCCTGGATTTTCTGTCCGGATTCCCGGGATTCAAAAAAGGCTTTTTTATGCATTGTTTAAGATAGTTTTGAAGGTTTTCTACAAAAATACAGCCGTGCATTTACATCCAATCTAATTGGTAAATCAAAGAAACCCACTTTTGTAAATTTAGTGCTACAAACACACAAAATTTTACAAGATTTTTGTCAATAACGGTTAACAAACAATTTTTATCGATCTGAATAAAATTTTTTGAATTTATACAATTTTTCTTTCACAAAAAAGATATATGTTTCAAACAACAATTCGTGTATCCGTTTCAGCTATAATACTAAAACTACTGAAAGTATATTTTTCGTGTGTAGCATGAAATGGAGCTGGCAGAATTTTATGATTATATTCAGATTCAGGTGGCAAAAAAAAATGATTTGTTCGATCAATGTAATTTAATAAGAATTACTTTTTGTTCGACTTATTAAACTTATAAACTTAAAATATTGTTGCAACAATTTTTTCTTTAATTTTATATTAATTATTGTATTTAATTGGAAAATCCCGAAAAAATCCCGGGATTGTAATTTCAAAACCCGAAATCCCGGGATTTTCAAAAACACTTCGGAATCGAATGCCTTAGTGGTGACTAAGTTTCAAGCATTGTAACTTTTGAAGTATTTCCATATTTTTAGCTTTTATTTTTGTTATTATCATTGTTTTGTTGTTAATAACAACACCTTAAATGTTCTTTAAAAAAAACTTGGGGAAATTGTTGGCGCTATTTGAAGTATATCAATTTAATCTGTACTCTCTCTTTTTTGATTCGGTCGCAAATTTTCGGCTCCAATCAAAAATTTAAAAAATTGGAAATATTGTGCCAAACAGAAATCACCGTGAAAAAAAACACTAAATCGTCACGTTTTGTTCGCAGACGGCACCGTCGAAGCTAAATCAAAAACTAATATTGCAAAAAAATAGACATTAGTTTTCCCCGAAAAAAAAACGTACGCGGCGAATTCCAAGCCTCGCTCATTCGAAGATCCGCTTAGCACCAACTGCGACGCCGCTCTTCACCCATCACCTAAAAAAACAAGGCTCTCAAATCAATCCACAGTGTTTCGTTTAGTAGAAGCTAGCTGGACAAAATAGTTTTATGACATTAAATGGTTGTTTTCTACTTTTTAAGCATAAATAAGCATCGTTATTATAATTTTTAATTGGGCAAGTAGGAGTGGCACCGCCCACTCACTCATAGCAATATTCAAAGGCTGTAGTTTTTGAGCTATCGACTCCATATTTTGGAAATCCTCTTCTTTTTGCTTTTATTTGGATGTTATTGAAAATGGACAACATCGGACAAAAATCACGCCTACCGCCCATACAAAATGGCCGCAAAAATTATTTTTTTTGTTTATCTTTAGCAATACTGAACCGATTTGGGCCCGGTTTTTTGTATTTGGTTATAAATGATGTCTAGAATGAAATGGGAATGGAACGGAACAAAATGGAAATAGTCAGAAAAAAAATGAAATTTTCGGTAATTTTTAAATTTTATCCCCCATATTCCATTTTTATTTTGTTCCTCTCCATATCCATCGCGATCCCGTTCCTGTTTCATTTCCACTTCATTCCCGATCCATTTCAAAATTTTATTCCAATTCCACTTCGTTCCGGTGCATTTCAATTTCCATTTCGTTTCGTTCTATTCCTATTTCATTCCAGACATAATCCTGACCAAATACAAAACAACGGGTCCAAATCGGTTCAGTATTGCTCAACATATATTCAAATAAAGGAATGTGGGTTTTCAAAAGAGTACAAATGCCAAAATTTAGAGTCGATAGCTCAAAAATTACGGCAGGAATCGAGAAAAACTCATATATACGGACGGACGCTGAAACTCATAACCCGCACGAGATCGCACTCCGGGAAACATTATCCTATTTAATATGCCGCAACAGGTGCGCCGGTCACTTCTTGTTCGGTTAGACCCTTCCGCACAACCCTTTCGATATCATCTAACAAACCGGAAATGTTTTACGGTTAACACGACGCCGAAATTCTTCACTTCTCGTGTTCTTATTTTTCGATGACGACGACGCGACGACTTGACACTTGTGCCAGTGATGCCAAGTGAGGGTAAATTGGCATTCACGTGGTTTGTGTACATGATATTTTCGGTTCGACGTTCCACAGACAAGCAGAAGTTTGCATGAATTTTTGACGTTGTGGACGTTTTTCATATGGTTGTTGTAACTCCGGTGCCTATGGATTATGGATGATTATGGATGCCTTGAGGAAAATGAAAAAGGTTTGTGCATTGCTGTGGTAAAAGTTGGCATTAAATGAGCAAATTCAACTATAATTTGGCGGACTCAATGGGTCGATGCACATGCCGACATTAATCTGCATAAATTGGCATGACCACGTTCCACAGACATGCAGAAATTTGCATGAATTTTTGACGTTGTGGACGTTTTTCATATGGTTGTTGTAACTATCAGCTGTTCAACTTGTGGATCCCAAGGAATCCTTTGTGGCCACAACAACTAGCAAGTAAAGCTGAACCATTAAGTTTCTCGCAATGATTAAATTGCTCCTCTATAAATTTTATGGCTTCAAATGACTATTAAATAAACGTTGTAAAGTTGATAAAAATATAACCTCCTGGTTGCAGCGATGTCACACAAATAAATACATCAACAGTCTTTCTTTGAAAAGTAAACGTAAATAAGTTGATCAAGAAATTTAAAAAAAAATCGCAAGTAGAAAAATTTTAAATTTAGTATTTAATAAAACAATCAGCGCTTGTGCCAAGTGCAGCCACCAATGCCAATTGACGATTGATTACGATGTCAATTTCTCGAGCGCCCGCCTCGATGGTAAAGTTTATCTCCTGCAGTCTCGTTTGCAATCCATACTGTCCTGTGGGAAAGCCCGTGGCCACTGCGGCTACGGAATAGCGTCGATTTTCTTTAGTTGGGCGAATTCAGCCTTGGATCTTGCATGCTGATACATGTAATTCTCTGTAGTTCTTGCTAAGGTATTAGAGGACGCAAAAACGCGACCTATAGGAAAAAGTCTAAACAAACTTTTTTTTAAATGCAAACTTACTACTTTTTCTACGATTTAATTTTTTAAATATAACAGACCGCTTTCGTGCACCATATTTTTTAAGACAAATTAATAGACCTTTTTTGTTTTTTTTATTGGTTTTAAAGACCGTTTCATTCTAATTAGACATTTTCTGAAGTATTGCACCCAAACATTTATGCTATTCCCAGTTTTAGTTTTGTCCTCTCATTTAGACCTCTCATTCGAAACACTGTGCAATTTGCACGAATAATTCTCTCGAATTCGTTGCTTTCGTTCAAAGGCGATGAGACATCAAAAAGGCAATGATGGTGTACATATATTTATTGCCTTTGATGAATATTCACTGTTGCTCGTTGCCTTTGTGCGCGAATGTCTGTTCAGATTCAAAATTTTGAATGGAAATGTGTCTGAACTTGAAGAAAGGCAATGCATTTTAACGGTGGTTCATGAAACAGTGTCTTTCAGTGAGGATCTCTGGTACGTAGTAATTCTTGTGAAAATTTGAAAAAGTGTTTACTACTTTTTGTGCATACGGCCTTTGTTTCGGAGTAAGCAACACATAAACACAACCCTGTTAAAAAAAATACTATTTGCATATCAACAAATTTTTTATTGGAAGTAAAGCAGAGATTTACTTTAGTTTTCTCGGAAGGATTTAAGAGACTTATGCATTATAACTCCCAGTAAAGTTCTATCTGAGTATGGAATAACTTTATTACCTTTGATCCTGAGATAATTCTCACTCAATGGAAATTATTACGATTTTAAAATATTGAGCTTAAAAGTGAAATGGACATTATAGATTTTTGGGAGAGAGTTTCTGGTTTTAAAAGTGGAATTGGAGAAAACTGTTTCAAGGAACTAACAAATTTTATAGAGAATTTAATGTCATTGCCCCACAGTCCACCAGCAGCTGAAAGACCATTTTCTGGTTTGCGTATATGATATTGTGAGTTAGCTGATACGTCCCACAACGTTACTGGTCGACTAACTGAGCTGTTAGTGTAAATCTCATACAACGGCGCAGTATGTATTTATTGAGCTTAGTGAATTACTCCTAAATCATACAAAATTATGAATGCGGATTTTGAGGACTTTAACTTGGTGGAGTTGTTGGAAGAGTGGAATCTTTGAAACGTTTATAAGACGTTAAGTGGTAAACATTTCATTCTTATCTTATTTAGCTATGATAGTTAAGCGATACCTGTGCCCATAACTTTGAAAGTTGTCCAGCTACAAACAATTGTAATGTTTCCTATTGTGGTACGGCTTCACTTTTTTTCGCAGTTCAATCTTTTAAGATTTTTCATTATTTCTCTATTGATTTATTTTACATTGTTTACACTTTTGATTAACATTTTCTGATTTATCTTTAATTAAATCAGAGTTAAGAAATAAATTAGATTTTAAAACTGTAAAAAACATAATGTTGTCCAAAGAATTATGTGTCAACAAAAACGGAAAACACTATATTGCTAGCAACCTATCTGCGCAATGTGTTTGAACACCGAATTCAATTCAGACAAGTTTATTCAAATAATATTTGTGCGCATGCTCAGGTTTTGTATGAATTAGTATATGTGTATATTTGACTACTTACACATAAAAACAATTGTCAAATGACTTCAGGGCCGGATTTGAAAATACAAAACGACATTCTTCGATTGATCTCTTTTTAATCACACAAAAAGCATCGGTGCGACATTGTTTTAAATTATTTCACAGACACAGACAAATTATAATATTCGATGGAAATATTTCAATAAAAATTTTGTATTTCAGGTTTTTTTTTAATTGACAAAAATTATTCATCCGTTCCTGTGATTTTCTTCAAATTGAAATGTTGTTTACAATATATCTGGACTGCAATCCCAGGGAATTGAATTTGAATATACTAGCAATATAGAAGTATTAATTATATGGGTAGGACAAAGATATTTTTTAATTTTTTGATTTCAACGCGGGACGTAAGATTTATAAGTTGCGCACATAAACGCTGTGCCACTGAGCTACTTTCGTTCTGGTCGATAAAAACAATGCTTATATCGAATTCGATTTTAACAATGTAAACGTTTATTAGAAATTAGTTATTAATTTCCAGCAATTTAAAAACGTTTCCAAGAAAAGTAAAATGCAATACTTTTATTGGAAACTTTTTTAAATTGTTGCAAATTTATTAATTACTAGCTTATACCCACAGCTTCGCTCGCAATAATTTTGTAATTTCATGTTAACGTATAAATGTTATATGTATTATTTAAGCAACTGAAATAAAAATAGATTTTGCAAGTCATCCCTCTGCCCATTCACCTCCCAGCACCAAATCCAAAATTTCACCGAAATCCCTTGAATAGGAGCCGAGTTACAGAGCTTTAAAAATTTTAGGGCGTGGCAGTGGGCGGATCTTAAATTTCAATAGTTATCCCTCTGCCCATTCACGTCCCAGCACCAAATCCAAAATTTCACCGAAATTCCATCAATAGGACCCGAGTTACATAGCTTTAAACATTTTAGGGCGTGGCAGTGGGCGGATCTTAAATTTCAATAGTCATCCCTCTGCCTATTCACGTCCCAGCACCAAATCCAAAATTTCAGCGAAATCCCTTGAATAGAACCCGAGTTACAGAGCTTTAGAAATTTTAAGGCGTGGCAGTGGGCGGACTGCAAATTTTCAGAATCAACATATTACCAATTCATTGCATACCAATTCACTGCATAAATTATAGCATTTTAGAAAAATATTTGCCACGCCCACCTCGAACGCCCAAATGTAATGAAATGGCATATAGCCTATGATGAGATCAATGAAATTACTTACATTTTGGTATGTGTTTCATTAAAATCGGTCAAGTATTTCTTGAGTTATAAGGGAACAAACATACATACATACATACATACAAACCTACAAACTCACAAAGAATTTTATATAAGTAAGAGATTTGCGGCAAAACAATTTAATTTGGAGCAAATGTAAACGTTTATTAGAAATTAGTTATTAATTTGCAGCAATTTAAAAACGTTTCCAAGAAAAGTAATATGCAATACTTTTATTGGAAACTTTTTTGGAAAATTGTCGATAAATTACCGAAACAATTATCGATAAATTACCGAAAAAATTATCAATAAATTATCGAAAAGTTATCGATAAAAAATCGAAAAATTATCGATAAAAAATCGAAAAATTATCGATAAAAAATCGAAAAATTATCGATAAAAAATCGAAAAATTTTCGATAATAAATCGATAAATTATCGAAAAACTATCGATAAAATATCGAAAAATTATGAATAAAATATCGAAAAACTATCAATAAAATACCGATTTTCGATAAAATTACTAACATATGGTCTCAGAATGTATCGTACACGCATGTGCAGGGTATTATAGCTTTGGTCAGACCGAAGATAATTCTCTTACTAGTTTTTCGTTTAAGTTTGTCTAAGACACTAGTACCTTTTATTTTGTACCTTTAATTTTATAAAAAAAAACTGTTATGAACAAACGAATATATCCAATGTCAAAAAATATATGTATGAATCCCAATAAACTTGTTTTATTGTTTGAAGAAAAAATGGTTTGTATATGAAATTTTTTTTGGTATGTTTTTTTCTTTTTTGGTATCCTTTTCAGAAAGTTTGAGTTTCTTTAGGAACGACACAATTCAATTCAAAATATGCTTAAGTAAGGTTTCTGAAATAACTTTTGTATCAGTTTTTAGTTTTACTTAATTATTTTTATTAAGCAATTCATTTTTGTGCGTTCGGTAAGACTGAAAATACCAATTTTCTTCTTAAATAAATATTTATTATTTATTTTTGGGCTATAGCTCATTTTTACCAAAAAAATTATTTGGCAAAATAGGTTGTTACAAAAACAAGTAAAAACCAGCCTTGGCAGAGTGTACAGCTGTTTCGGATTTTAGCCACAAAATCCTCATCAGCACTCTTTCGGCAATTTTTGTTAATCCAAGACGCCTCTATAAGGGGAAAAAGTCATGATACAACACAGAATTATTCATTCCTTGCATCAAACCGATTCCACTGAAGAAGCGCGAATGGCAAAAATTGCGAAACTGGTTTTTGCTTGTTATTGTAAAATACAGCATCATGACTTTTTCCCCTTATAGAGGCGTCTTGGATTAACAAAAATTGCCGAAAGAGTGCTGATGAGGATTTTGTGGCTAAAATCCGAAACAGCTGTACACTCTGCCAAGGCTGGTTTTTGCTTGTTGTTGTAACAACCTATTTTGCCAAATAATTTTTTTGGTAAAAATGAGCTATAGCCCAAAAATAAATAATAAATAATTTATTTGGAGCTCGATAAAATCTGAGTTTAACTAAATAAATATAAATTAATTTTTTCTTAAAAAAATATAAATTAATTTTTTCTTAAAGAAAAAATTTCAACCACAAACTATTTTATGTGAAATTTTTTTAATAAATTAAAAATTTGTAAGTTTTGAGTTTTTTTTTTCAATTTGGGGTTGTCCAAATGTTGCCAAAAACTATTTTGCTACTATTTTTATTTTATGAGCGATGAAAAGTTGTATTTTTCTTGTATTCAACTTTTTTTATGGACTAATTTATTTAAAATGTAGTCCCGAAAATCCCGGGATATTTTTTCCTGAATCCCGGGATTTTCGGGAAATCCCGGGATTCAGGAAAAAATATCCCGGAATTTTCGGGACTACAAATGGACCGGGATCCCGGGATCGAAAGCCCTAGTGCCTACTCAATGACATCTCTCTCTGAATATCACACATCTCTCTCTGAATCTCCACTAACACAGGTAACTCTGTTTCGCCACTTGTTTTGAGATTCCCCGTTGATCATAACACCGTTCGCCAAAAAAAAAATGTTGGTAACGCACACAGAGGTGTCAGCCGATGGAAAATCGTCGGCGGCGGCTAGCCGATCGGCTAAGCCGGTTATTTGGCTAAGCCGATTTTCCTTTAAATGAATATGCTAAACATTTTCAAAATACAACTTTTTTAAAAATGTTTGTGACATTTGAAAAATAAATTTTAAACAAACAAAAATGTAAAACAAAAAAAAACGTTATTTGGCGAGTTAAGAAAATCTTTGAACCGCCCATTTTTTTTTTTTTAACTTTTTCGAAAAACTTGTTGACCTGTGTCCTTTTCATTTTGATTTTTTTTTGTTAGAAATCATACAAAAAAATTAGATTCGAATAAAAAAATCGAGATTTTCAGCTTAGCCGCAAGCCGTTTTTTAGCTGGGGTCATCGGCGGCGGCTAACGTTTTTTAAAATCGGCTTAGCCGCATCGGCTTACACCTCTGAACGCACATGATCGGGACTGACAGATTCTGTTAGAGGGGGCTAAAAAAAAGTACCCGTCTCGCCCAGTTTTTCTAGATCAATTCTTAAAACCATTTAAATCGCATTTATGCATTTTGCATTTATCTCATGTACATACATAATAATTCTTCAAAAATACAGTTATGATTAAATATTAAATATTAAACTATTGATAGGGGAAAACATACATTTAAAAAACATGTACACTTTTTACAATCGGATGTAAACTCATTGCGGTAGACTAGAAACAATTCAGAAATTTCCAATTTTGTTTACAAAAAAACTTATGTTAAAGTAGAAAAAATGTAAAAAAAAATTAAAATTTCTGAATTGTTTCTAGTCTAGCGCAATGAGTTTACATCCGATTGTAAAAAGTTTACATGTTTTTTATAGGTATGTTTTTCCCCTATCAATGGTATATTTAATATCTAAAATCCAATCAAAACTGTACTTTTGAAGATTGCGTATATACACGCAAATTTGTGTGTAAAATGTGTCTACAAGCATTTCACTTTGTAGTGTAGTCACCAGACTCTAGTGTAATTGAAATTTCCTGGTGGAATTCAATGAAGAGTGCTGAATGTCGCTCATTTGAAGTGGTAAACACTAAGATGAACGCCGGTTTTCTTATATTTATAAAATGTCATATCGGCCCACTTACAATATAGAACTAATAAAGAAAATAAAAATAACAAGCCAAACTATCAGCTTGTAGATAAATGTCTGAATAACCCAAATTTACAGCTCAATTACAGCTCAGTTGGAGTTATTGAAGTTCCAAAACTTCTAACACGATTTTCTCAAAACAAAAAGAATTAGACCACTAACACCGAAGACGGAAGAGAAAATGGGCAACATCGGATAATAGCCACGCCTACCTCCCATACAAAATGGCCGCCAATTTTGTAGTATTTTCGTTTATCTTGAGAAATACTGAACCGATTTGGATGCGGTTTTTTGCATTGGGTTGGAAATGAGGTCGGGAACGAAATGGAAATGAAACCGGAACGAAATGGAATTGGACCGGAACAAAATGGAATTGGAACAAAATTTTTAAATGGATCAGGAAACTAAAATTATCGATAAATATTGGAAAATTATCGATAAATATTGGAAAATTATCGATAAATTTTGGAAAATTATCGAAAAATTATCGATAAAAAATCGATAAATTACACTGCGTTACAGTCGCCCAGAACTTGGGACGCCAACTATTACACGTTGTAGGTATGTCCAAGAAAATGACATCTGCGTACCAGAAATTTTTATTACACCCCCAAAATCTGAAGTTAGAAGAGTAAAACCAATTTTTGTCGGTGTTACTCTAGTTTTAAAGATAACTTTGGAAGAGAAGAGAAGCAGTCGCTTCAATCAGTGTATAACTTTGATTTATATAGCGAAAAACACAGAAGTTATTACTGAAAACATCGCTCAGACACAATGTTTTGACATTTATTTTAACGGTTTTTTTGGATTTAAGAATTTTTTTCATATAACACTTTACTAATTTTTTTACAAAAATCAAAAATAAATCCGTTTTAACGAGCCCAAATTGGTTGCAATCTGTTCAAAATTGACTTCAGTATTCCATTTTTTGCTGGAGTTTTTTTTGCTGATTTGGGTACAAAATGTTAGAAATTTTGTTTCGATTTTCCACATTTTTTTAAAATTTTTTTAAGTTAAATACTTTTTATACATTTTACGTCTCCTTTTCAGCATCTTAAAAGATGAACCAGCGATATAGTGTACAAAAAAAAAGAAAAATTAAAAAAATTGTGTACTAAAATCAGCAAAAATGCTCCAGCGAAAAATTAAATACTGCAGTCAATTTTAAATGGATTTGAACAAGTTTTGGCTCGTTGAACGCGAAAATTAGTATAGTGTTTTATGAAAAAAATTCTTAAATCGAAAAAAACCGTTATAATAAATGTAAAATAATGGTGTCTGAGTGATGTTTTCAGTAATAACTTCTGTGTTTTTCGCCATATAAACCAAAGTTATACACTGATTGAAGCGACTGCTTCTCTTCTCTTCAACAAGCTATAGCTTGTGCATATCGACCTCACGCTTATAAAGTTATCATTAAAAATAGGGCAACACCGACAAAAATTGGTTTTTCTCTTCTAACTTCAGATTTTGGGGGTGTAATCAAAATACCTGGTATGCAGTTATCATTTTTTTGGACATACCTACAACGTGTAATAGTTGGCGCCCCAAGTTCTAGGCTTTTTTTTTTTGTTACGCAGTGTTATCGATAAAAAATCGATAAATTATCGATAAATTATCGATAAATAATTGAAAAATTTTTGATAAAAAATCGATAAATTATCGAAAATTTATCGATAAAAAATCAATAAAAATTCTATAAAATATCGAAAAACTATGAATAAAATATCGAAAAACTATCAATAAAATACCGATTTTCGATAAAATTACTAACATATGGTCTCAGAATGTATCGTACTCGCATGTGCAGGGTATTATAGCTTCGGTCAGACCGAAGATAATTCTCTTACTAGTTTTAGATTCTTTTTACATACTCTGCCTTCTCAAATTGTACTAAAACTTAAAAAAGCACAGAATAAAAAAGAGTAAAAAACAAGTTTTTTAAAATATAACTAACCCTTTAACCGACTAAAAAGCAGAAAATAAATTTCCTTTAAATTAATTTCAGCAATTTCGATTTAAAATTAAGGGTTTTTTACTTTGTTCCTAATATCATTGCAGATTTTGAAGTCGCCAAAAACCCTTAATTTTAATTGTTCTTCTGATACAAACATTGTTGTCAGGTTTTTGGTACATTCGTCTCCATATTGTTCAACTACAACTAAACCAATGTGGTTTAGTTTTTATTTATGTACGTATTTATTAAAGTTTTCTCACATTTTCATAGATTTTTTGCCCATTTCTCCTTTTGATGAGATATTCCCCGGAAAACAATGAAAGTTCCTTAAAATCTTCCCACTAGGCTACTGTTACAAACAGCGTATCAACTGTCAATTTAACAGTTTTGACTATCGGATGATTTTGAACCGTTGAAAACTGTTAAATTTACCTACTTTTTCGTTGATTTTACAGTTGTTTTTCTCTCGGTGTAGTTACTTTGTGTGAAATAAAATGAACATATTTCTAAAAGAATACAAGGTATTACGGGTTTTGAAATGGCCACAAACTAATAAAAATGTTGTATGAACCAAGAGTTCGGTTAGGCTAAAGTGTTGGAGATTTGCGTCACATATACCGTCTTTCGTGGTTATCTAGTCCTTCCTTTGTGGTTATCGAATACGAAAATGTTGGGTCATCCTGGCAGGCCAATAGCTTAATACACATTATCCACCATAGGGTTTATTGCCCCCGGTTTTTGACAAAAAACATAATATTATCACATTTTAGGACCCCAGGTTAGGTTAGGTTAGAGTGGCGGCTAATTGCCTCACATAGACCACGTTGGTCCATAGTGTTACTTCGTGATCATTATCCAATCCGAAAGTTTTCGTCTGCAACGCGAAGTGCTTCAATTGAGAGATTTTTAGTTTGGACACCTCCGTTATTGAGTTAATGCAGGCCCCTCCTAGTATTTTGAGTCTACATCTGGCTAGCGCAGGGCAGTAGCAGAGAAAGTGTTCAAGTGTTTCTTCCTCATCAGGTTCGTTACAGTTCCGACACCAGTTGTTGGACACCAGACCCATCCTACTAGCTTGATTAAAAGAGTTTTCGTGTCTTGTTTCATAGTATTTCATGGTAGTATTGTATAGGTACAGGGACCAACAAATGTGTTAGGACTCCAGGCGAAGAGATCATTAATACCTTGCAATTAGGCTTGCCACACTTGGAGAAGTCGAAACCGGAGATTTTCGTTAATAATGACAGTATGCAAAAAACGTTAAAACGTTCACGTTAATTTTATCTTCAAAAGCAATTATCTCAATACGATTTGTTTAGTTTTAGTCACTTTTCCACTAATCCACGACTATATAATATTTGAGGGGAATCGTGGATCTCTAGCGAAAAAAATTCATTTTGGACCACGCTAATATATATGTTAATGAAACCGAAACTGATTCATTTTAGATAGCGAAACCGTTTGAATGGTTTCAAACAAAACCAATTGAAAAGATTTCGGGTTTTTAATAGGTTTTAAAAGGTTTTTGTACACAAAATTGACCTGAAGTATTTTTTGTCTAATGTAAAATTCAACGCAATTAATTAATTTATTTATTTCATATATTTTTAAAATATAGGAAAACGTTTTTTTTTTAATATTCAATAAATCTCTTCTTATTTATACTTTAAGACTGAAAAAAGGCAATCAACAAATCGTCGTCGTTCAGTGAAAAGTTACTAAGTCCAAAAAAATCAAAATGAGATAATTGCTTTTATAGATTAAAATGAACGTAAAAAATCCAAAAACCCATGAATACAAATAGTCTTAGGCTTAAAATTATGGGGAAGATTAGCACTATCTACCGCAAAAGACCGCATTAGTTTGGATAAGTATCAAGTAGGCATCCCACTTCTTTGTTAGTCCCGAAAATCCCGGGATTAGTCAGTGCGAATCCCGGGATTTTCGGGACTAACAAAGAAGCGGGATCCCGGGATTAGTCAGTGCGAATCCCGGGATTTTCGGGACAAGTTTTATGAGCAATTTTTTCAAAAATATGCCTTTTATATTGGGAAAAAATTAATCAATTAAATTCTATCTGTTTAGAAAAAATTTATAAATTCAGGAGCTTTTTCTAATAATTTCTTTCTGAATGGTTTAGTTTTAGCAAGGACCATAGTTTTTCATCCAAAAAATGTTGATAAGCATTCAGGAAAAAACTTCGAAAAGTCGGATATTTTTGGAAATTTAATGTGTTTCATTTGATTTTATTGGTTTGGAAAAATTATTTATTTTGTTTTAAAGAAAAAAATAAAATGAAATTGGCGAAATGTTTATTGATATACTCGTACATAAACTATATGAGTTATACATATAAAAATATGCAATACGCATTGTAGAAACTTGTACCAATGCGTGAAGGCAATTTAGGCATATTTTCATTACGTCAACAAATTTAAGCAAAAAATAGTTCCAACTGTTTGCAAATTAGTAGACTATAAAGCACTCAAATCCATTTTGTTTAAATGGAAATCGGATAAAAGAAATACATCGAACATCGTTCGGGACATGAAATACAAATTCCAATTCCGTATATTAAAATGTTCAACAAAATGTTCAGGTCAAGAGTTGTTCGAGAAATGTGGATCAAACGACACATTTTTAAAATGATCTTATTCTGACCGGAAACCCAAGATTCCAAAGACCAAATCTATTCAAATTGGTATTTTATTCTACATATTTTAAAGTTATTCAAACTTCTAATATTCCCAATCATAGGTGTGATAAATTTTTATTTAAAAAAAATCCAATAAAAACCTTGAATATTGTTAACACCTCTTATCAAAAAATGGTCAAGAAATTTCACGTGGGTGAGCAAAAGTGGGTAATTTTTGCAAAAAATTCGTATATAAATTAGTTTATGCACTTTACCTCAGTCGCATGTAACTTATTGCTTATTTTTTGATGAGATACTATAGTCTGAGAATTTTTAGCGCAATAGAAGTGACATATTGTGGACTTAGTCACTTTTCACTGAATAGAATTTGAAGATATTTGTAGGTACGTACTTTTCATTCTCTATATCTTCGGGTTGATAATACATATGGCTTGGTGGTTAAGACATAATGTAGATATCTTATATAGCACCAACGTGGCATACCTATCTCGTTTTCGCCCTAAATTGGACTTAGTAACTTTTCACTCAACGACGACGAAATAAACACAGTTCCTAATATTTTTTTCAATAAATACAAAAAAAAACTTTCCAACTGCTATCGTGACAGACGAATATGGCTAAATCGATTTTCGATGCTGATGTTGAATATATATACTTATCCATACCAGACACGCGTCCTTTTCAGCGTTGCAAACGTTGTGATAAAGTTAATATACCCTGTATGTGGTATAAAAACAAAAAATGTAATTAGAAATTTGTTTGAAAATGCGGTTAGATAAGAAAATTTCGTAAATGTAGCACCCTTGATTCATATTGAATTGGTATAAGAATTCCTAATATTCGGCCATCTAGAAACCTTTTCATACCGGAACCTTTTCAATCGCTCCAACCAACCGAAACTTTTTCAAAATCAAGGAGCGAAACCGATAGCCGAAACCGTTTGGCAAGTGAGAGCGAAATCGAAACCTTTATTCAACTCGGTTGCCAACCCTGCTTTTGAGTATAGAGTTTGAAGAATAATTTCAAAAATTAAATTCGAAACTCTGGACATTGGGCCTTGGAATATAATTTTCTGAGTGTATGTTAAAAGAATGTGTACTTTTTTTTTAGTAGAAATTTCATCAATGTGTCTAAAAATAAAAAGAAATAGTAAAACTACGGAATTCCTGGAGAAATTATTGAAAAACCCGGATACCGCAGAAACGATCAGATTCCCTGAGTCTCCGAGGAAAACCCTGTGTGTGGCAAGCCTAATAGCAATAAACTAAAATGCAGCAATATAAAATGCTGACAGAAAAGTTTATTAAATGCATTATTTGATTTTATCTTTTAAAATATTAATATAAAAAATTGTTCCCAAAATATATGTTAACTTGTGAAACCCGAAGAAAGTTCTGCTGAACCCGGAGCCCGGAGATTGATTTCCAACCCGGAGTCTCCGGATCAAAATGACCTTGTTAGCAAGCCTGATTTTTTCCCAATTTTTTTATTGCTGTATTGAAAATGTTTAGAAATTCCGAAGCCCCATAATTAGGTTAAATTAGGTCTTGAGAAAACATTTTTGTTAATTTAGTAGAAATCTTTGGAAACGGATTTTGGACAGTTTCGCGGCTTCAAAACTATCTATAAATGAGTCCAAATCGTGTTCTATATTCGAGGGCAGGGGCGTAGCCAGAAATTTAAAAAAAAAACCTTTTTAAAAAAATTATAAATTTTTTTTTGAAAATCACATTTGTTTCTATTTTTAAAAAAAAAAAAAGAAAAGTTTTGTTTCAATAACATTTATGACATAAAAAATCTATTTTTGACTAAAATATGACTTGATTTTACGAAAACAAAAAGGAATATGCAGACTTATTTTTACTTTTTTTTACATTCAATAATAAAAAAAATGTTTTCGTTTTAAAGTAACTAATGCAATTGAAAATATTCAATTAATTGAAAAATATAAGTTAATTGTTTTCTTTTTCTGGAAGAAGCAATATTTGAAACAGACACCAAAAGAAGGCAAAGTGATAAAAAAAAAGGAAAAATAGATGGAAAAAATTAAAAAAGGTACAAAAAATGGATTTAAGGGTTTTTAGAAACCAAATAATTCGCAATGACAAGAAACTAGCAAAAAGCCTCCTTTCCCTTTATTTATCTCCTTTCCCTTTTTTTTGGTATTCTTACCCCTTTTTCCCTCCTGTTTTATCTTTTTTGTCTTTTTTTCAGTTATTTCCCTACACACAAAAAAAAAAGTAGCAAAAATGCAGCAACCAAGAAACGTTGTAAATGGAACCGACTCAATGTTGTTGGCGTACAATTAAAAATTGTTCGTATATTACTTTATGGAAGACAGAGAAAGCAATTATCCAATTGAGCGAAAAAATAAATAGATACATATTAGAAAAAGAATGCAAGAAAAAGATAGCTGATGTGTTTGGTATTTCTGTAGATGTGTTGTATTGAAATATATTTATGAAGCTTAAATTAATTTAATGTAAGCCCAAGACTTTTAAAACGAGATAATTTACATTTCGTACACAAATTTGTCGGGCAACATCATTTCTACTGCGAATATATATAATATTCATTACTTAGAACTAACGCGCTTCCACAAAACGAAATATTTTAATATTTTATAAAGTTTACAATTATATTGTAATATTGAAATTATTGTTTTCCCGGGAAAAAACGAGTTGAAAAACATTCTGCACAATTTTTAAAATCGTAAAATCACAATATTTGTTAATAATTAATTATAACATAGTCATAATTTGATTTTAAAAATTGTTTTCGAAATATTAAAAATGTAAAATGTAAACAAATTCGACGCCATCTTCTAGTGCTGCGAAAATTCGATTTTTTTGTATTCGATACAACCGGATACTTTCTTGTGAATACTTAATACTTTTTACGATAATTTTCATTCAATTTTGATTTGAAGTAAAATCTCTGAGTAAAGTAAATGCACGTAGTAATTGCTCTAAGACGTTTTTATTATTACGACCCAACAATTTTCATACAAACTTCCCTAAAATACCAATAATAGTATCGCATACTAATGGAACCAAGTACTTCATGAGTCAAGTGTCGAATATAAATTATTCATATATTATACAGCACTTGTTGCTTTGAGAGCGTAAACGAGATTGTATTAAATGTCATGCTGTTTCAGAATTATGAAATATTTGCGGCATGGTTGCATTTCTGCATCGAGCGATGACATTGAGAATCATATGCCGAAATACGACCATGCTGGCAAATCATTTAACAATTTTTTGACGATTAGATTAACCACAACAATTGTAGTTGTTGTTTGTGTTTTCCATATAAAATAAAAAATTGTTTTTTTACAACGTTTTTTGGTTAGATTAACCTATCTTTTTTTTCTGTGTATTAGCCCTTTTTCTTTTGGCATTTTCTCCCCTGTTTTGTTCATTTTGTTTGTCTTTTCCCTCCCTTTTTTCCATTTTTTTCTTTTGCTTTTCGTTTTTTCTTATCCTTTTTCCATTTTTTTCACTTTCTTTTCATTATTTAACTTTTTTTTTGCTTTCTTTTGATGTCAGTTTCAAATAACCTTCTTCAGAAAAAGAAAACAATTAACTAATATTTTTCAATTTATTGAATATTTTTTAATTTATTGAATATTTTCAATTAATGGAAAAATATTTAATTAATTGATTTTTTTCAATTAATTGAATATTTTCAATTAATTGAAAAAAAATCAATTAATTAAAAAATATTTAATTGGCATTGAAATATTCAATGCCAATTAAATATTTTTTAATTAGAATTAAATATTTCAATGCTAATTAAAATATATTTAATTAGAATTGAAAATTTCAATTCTAATTAAAATCAATGCTAATGCTTCCGGACCCAACACTGGTCCTTATTGACAAACAAAATATAATTGTACACCCTTTGATGGGGGTGTGGGGATAAAGGGGAGGGGGATGGAGCCTTTTTAAAGTTCGGGATGGACTAACGTTCGTATTTTTTAAGCTACAGGACTAAAATTTTGTACGCAGGTTCGCATTCGGGAAAAAAATAAAAAAGGGGGAAAAAGGGGAAAAGGAAGGGCGAAATTTTTTTTTAAAAAAGGATAAAAAATTTAAAAAAAAAAGGGGAAAATAAAAAAGAGTAAAAAACCAGTTTTCTAAAAAATAACCCTTTAACCGACCAAAAAGCAAAAAAAAAATTCCCTTTAAATTAATTTCCGCAATTTCGATTTAAAATTAAGGGTTTTTTAGCCACTTCAAAATCTGACATTAGGAACAAACCAACCAAAAACCCTTAATTTTAAATCGAAATTGTGGAAATTAATTTAAAGGGAATTTTTTGCTTTTTAGTCTGTTGAAGGGTTGCATTCGATTGGAAATGTTTAGAAACGTATTTTTGACATGGTCCGCGGTTCCGAAACCACATATATAAAGGTAAATATGGGGTCTTGAGACGAATTTTTTTTTTGGTCGATTTGATTGGAATTTTTTGGAAAAACTATTTATAGGTGGCTCAAAATGGGGTCTTGAGACCACATAATTTTATGTTCGAGGTACTACTGTGTGGGGGTATTTCAGCTTCGGTATAGCCGAAGATAGTCCACTCTCTAGTTTTTATTATTTTTTTTAATCTACTTTTTTATGAAAAATCAAAAGATTTATTTTGAAAAAAAGAGATCTGTTGATTTGGTTTAATTTGGTTTGGATTTTCTAGATTTTTTTTCTTTTCTATAGCCCGGTATGCAGATGGGAAAAAATTCCGCTCCCATAAGCAAACCTATGTAAAAACTAGAGAGTGGACTATATTCGGCTATGCCGAAGCTGAAATACCCCCACACAGTAGGAAGAAGTACCTAAAACATAAAATGATGTGGTCTCAAGACCCCATTTTGATCCACCTATAAATAGTTTTGGAGCCCGGACCATGTCCAAAATCCGTTTCTAAAAATTTCCAATGAAATCGACCAAAAAAAAAATGGTCTCAAGACCCCATTTTAAGCCTTATATATGTGGTTTCGGAACCTCGGACCATGTCAAAAATACGTTTCTAAACATTTCCAATCGAATGCAGCAATAAAAAAGACTCTAAAAATGTTGACCTTTTTTTCGGTGTATGGTAGCCCAGTTTTTGTCCGATTCTCGAACTTAATCTCAGTATTCACGAGAAAAACATGTACCCAAAGTTTCAAGTCGATATCTCCAAAACTGCGACCGCTATCGTGCGGACGGACGGACAGACAGACTGGCATGGCTAAATTGATGCTGATCAAGAATATATATACTTTTCCATATCGGACACGCCCCCTTATGGGCGTTACAAACGTTGTGTCAAAGTTAGTATACCCTGCCACAGTGAGTGTGGGGGTATAAAAACGAAGCGAAAAACAAACAAAATTTTCATTCCGGCTAGCGTATGCAGAGAATGCAAAAAAAAAATTGCTCTTTTGAGCACTTTGGAGAGATTTTTTGGCAAAATATTTCGCTCTACACAAAACAAAATATATGTCAATTCTCCAAAACGAAATTTTGTCGCATCTGCAAACCGGTTTTCATAAAAAAATTTTATGAAAACCCTCCACGAAATTTTTTTTGGGTTAGGTCCCTGAACTTTACTAAATGAAAAAGTTAATGGTTTTCGAAATTAACTGAAACGTTAAAAGTTAACCAAAAATTTAACTTCGTTAATTAAATATTAACTAATTAACTAGTTAATTTCCAGCTTTGATCATATCGATACCTTTAAGCACAACCATACTATGTCCATTTCTCCAAAACTCTAGAAAATGAAAAACAAGTTTTCAAATGGGTCTATTTTGTATGGGAAAGGGTTTTTATTTCCTGAATTACTTTTTCAATTACTTTCATCACGATTCCCACAAACCACTATAGCCTATCTGATGCAGCTTCTTCTCAGGAATCCAAACGGCCCCAAACTTATATTATTTAGTTAACAAATCAGCGTTATCAGTACGTTGTATATATAAAAATGCATTTAAATAAAACTTCATTCAAGTCATATTAATGGGCGTTTTCTACAAATCTGAGCATATATCGAAACTGCAAATACGCCTCTGAATTAACATCTTCAGTATTAGTTATTGTATTCACTTAGTTTGTGTTTGGTTCGGCAAGTGAATAGATCTAAAGTGAAATGTGCTAAAAATAAAACATTCATTAGAAATGTTGAGTAAATGGACAAAAGTGTCCTGTATATCATTGGGAATCTGGCTGACTGCAGTTCTTCTGCTGCTTTGTGCAACAAAAGAAGTACAAGGATTTGTCAATTCGTACGTTCTTTAGATTTAAGCAAGTGAATGGATGCGATCTTAGCCAAGAAAATTATTGATATTTAAAGTGTTTCCTTTTTCTTAACTATTTTACGAATTTGAATCCTTTCCTTCTTAGCCCGAAAGTTATAACAAAAGATGGCAACTTGATCTTTGAATCGGGACTAAATCGAAATATCAGTTTTCGTCTCAATGGAAAATCTCGCATTAACATTAACAATGAATTAGACTTGTTGGATTTACTTCAGTTCAATAAAAAGGGGCGTAATTCGACACACTTGAATGTTTGGGACGATGGTGTGGATAACATGAGTATGCGTGAGTTGGTCTCCGATTTGGCTGCATTGAAGCTACGCGTTTTTGGGGCTCAAGGCCTTGATAAACGGCTGCGACGTTTACAGAATCGGTGAGTTAAATCGGAGTTTTTTTGTGGCTTCTCTGCAACTCTGCTACTGTCTGTTCTCTGTCCCAATAGAACGCGCAACTCGAATCAGAACTTTCGAAATACTCGTATACGCCTTCAAAGGGTGGAGAGGAAAGTGCAGAGCATATACGATCGCCTCGAGTTGGATAACTGCAAGAGTAATCCGTGCGATAACGGCGGCACATGCTTCAATATGTTCAACGGTTTCATATGCAAGTGCACTACAAATTTCGAGGTGTGTAAGGTGGATTGGGTTAAAGGGGCGGGTTTTTGGGAGCGTATTTGAGAGAAGGTAAAAAATTTAATCTAAAATGAAATTTCGTGTGAGTTAATTTTGTTAGGGTGCCACATGTGAGAAGGACGTCAATGAATGCTCTCTGTATGCGGGCACTGATTTGGGTTGTCAAAATGGTGGTCAATGCGTGAATCAATTCGGCGGATATAGCTGCATTTGCAGCCCTGGTTTTTTCGGCATCCACTGCACTCAGCGAAAAGGCGACTGCACGCAATCATCCGCCTGGGAACTATGCGGACATGGCACTTGCGTTAGCAGCAACGACAACTTTGGGTACAAATGTTTTTGCGATCAAGGCTGGAAGACGAATGGTTTGACTCCAGTCTGCTCAATGGACGTGGATGAGTGCAGTGAATCCCATCCATCGTGTGCCACAAAATGTATTAACTTACCTGGCTCGTTCACTTGTGCTCCATGCGAAGCAGGCTTGACGGGCAACGGAGTGAGCTGTCGTGATATTGACGAGTGCGCCGCCCCACAAAATGGCGGTTGCAGTCTTAGTCCGCGTGTTCCATGCATAAATTCATATGTAAGTCATGACATTAGTAGTCTGAGCCAAAGTTTATAAGAATATTCAATAGGGCTCTTATCATTGTGGCGAGTGCCCCTTGGGATGGACAGGCGATGGCAAAAATTGCATACGTAGCACCTCAACTGATGGAAATGGTCTGAGTAATGGATGTGCGTCTGCTAATATTTGTCATCCCGATGCCACTTGCGCTGAAATTTCAAATACAGTAGTTTGCACCTGTCGTTCGCCGTTGGTGGGCAGCGGTATGGGATTAAATGGTTGTGTGGCTGCTACTAATCTCAACTGCAACTCTTTGCCATGTTTAGTAAGTATCGCAAATGTTCTGTACTCTCTTGACAAAAATCCCTAAAATCTTTTTACATATGCAGAATGGTGGTACGTGCATCGATTCAGGATCAAGTTATACGTGCCTGTGCCCTATGGGCTTTCGTGCTCCGAACTGTGTACCCATACAGAGTCCCTGCTTACCAAATCCTTGCCGCAACAATGGCAGATGTCGTCCACGTGGTGGCACAAGTTTTCAATGTCAGTGTGCGCCGGGATATAATGGACGCCTGTGTGACAATCGTTTCAGTCGTTGTGGTGGCATGATGATCGGTCCTACGGTAACTTGTAATTATAGTTATTAAGTTAAGAATGAAGAAACATTTTTCGGTGGGTGGGTGACTAATTTTCATTTGGCAATTAAATATAACTTGAAAATAAAATTGATAATTGATTTGATGATTAGTCGCTTTGTTGTTGCCTTGCCACCGTGACCAGTGACTATGTCACAAGGAAAAATATTTGTTTATATTTATTCGTTGTTTCTGCCAACTCTAGTTTGCTTTGATTAAACAACATTACATTTTTGTATCACTACAGGGTCGCATCAAATATCCCGAGGGATCGCAGTACGATCACAATGCTCAGTGTGCTTGGGTAATACGCACTAATGAAACGAATGTGTTGAATGTTACCTTCAATGCGTTTGAATTAGAAGACTCGACCGAGTGTCGTTTCGATTGGCTGCAAATTAATGACGGACGCACGGCAGCCACCCACGTCATTGGGCGTTTTTGCGGGTCGCATAAGCCGATGGGAGGCAATATTATTTCAACAACAAACCACTTGTATCTGTGGTTCCGATCGGACAATAGCACCTCCAAGGAAGGTTTCGATTTGGAGTGGACTTCCATACCTCCCCAATGTGGTGGCATTATTGAGGTGGAAAGCCATGGAACTATAGCAACGCCCGGCTCTCCAGGCAACTATCCGAAAAATCGAGATTGCCTGTGGCAGTTACGCGCTCCAAATAATAATCGCATCAAATTGACTTTCTTCAGTTTGCAAATCGAGTATCATGACAGTTGTAATTTTGATTATGTTGAGGTTTGTTGACGTAACATTGCGATCATCGATTTCGTATGGAAACATTATCTTTTTAATTTAGATCACTGATCCCATATCCAATGTGGTGTTGGAGAAATTCTGCAATACCACTCATCCTGCGCCGTTGATGCTGCCAACGCATCAGGCTTTGATACACTTTCACTCCGATAATGATGGAAGCGACACGGGCTTCCAAATTCTGTACTCAGTCGAAGAGCGTATACCAGGTTGTGGTGGCACATTTACCTCTAAAGAGGGTATTATCAGCTCGCCAATTGCAATACAAGACTCCATATCTTGCGAGTATGACATACAAATGTCGGCGAGTGAATCGATAACTGTTGAGTTTACCAAGTTCGAAATGGGTGAGGATGATTGCATTGAGGTAGGCTTTACAAATATCATCGGTCATTGAATTAATTGATTGAAATCCAATCCAAAATCAGGTCTACGATGTCAATGCCGACAAGCAAATAAAAGCTTTGCAAAGCAAATATTGTGGAGGCTATGGCGAGTCTCCAGTTGTGTTCCATTCGGTTTACAATGCAGTTCAAATAAAATTCTACTCAAAGGGCGGTCAATTTTCTCTAAAGTATATGGCGGGTATGCGGAAAAGGTCCTCAGCAATACAACGACAAAATATGTTTTTCAAATCAAATGTACATTTCAGATTGTTCATACACATTTGAGAGCGATAACGATACAATAATATCGCCCAGTTATCCCTCATTGGGCAACATCGAACGCTTCTGCTCTTATAAGATCTTGACTGAACCGAATACTGTGATTGTGCTTTACGTTATTGACTTTGATTTGAGAGACAGCAGCTTGGAAGATAACAATGATTGCGCTTACACCTTCCTCAAGGTAAAAAATCAGTTTTTGTTTAGCTTCTAGTATGGCCAATGTCTTTTTAGATAAACGATGGCCTGGACCAAAGAATAACTGGACCATACTGTGGCAATTCCACTCCCCCACGTGATATTGTCACCAAGTCGAACATGGTATTCCTGCATTTCCAAAGTGGCCAGACTAGTTCGGGTCGTGGTTTTAAGATTGAGTATAAGTCTATACAGATGGGTCGCTCGGATTGTGGCGGAGTCTATACTAAGCCAGGCTATAGCATTCGTTTGCCAACGGGCGATGATGGCTTATATATGCATGACATGTCATGTTATTGGATCATTATGGCTCCTATTAACAAAGGCATAGTTATCAACTGGAAATCGTTCAAATTGGAAAGGTCATCCGATTGCTCGTATGATTATGTGGAGATTTATGACAATTTGGCAAATGACGAGAATAATAAAGCTTTGGGCAGGTACGTTTAATTTTTCAGATTCCAAAAGTTTTTAGAGCCGTGGTTACCGTATTTTTATTTCTTTCAGATACTGTGACTCCTTCCGTCCTCCTTCATTTACTAGCCATTCAAGAATTTTAACCGTGAAATTTGTATCCGACTATTCAGATGCCAGCGATGGCTTTGAAGCCACCTACGATTTTGTAGATCTCTCGAATCAATGTGGTGGTGAAATTTACTCATCCACGGGTAAACTCAACTCGCCGGAATATCCATTGAATTATACAAATGACATGAATTGCACATGGGTCATAACTACGCCACCAGGCACACAAATTGAATTGCAAATAGAAATGTTTGAATTGGAAGAGTCTGACAACTGCGTCAGCGATTGGCTAGAAGTGAAGTAGGAAACTGCGAGAACATCCAACCTAAAATTTGACTAAATTCTTTGCTTTTTTTTTAGTAATGGTGGCTCAGCTCAGTCTGCACATGTGGGCAACTTTTGCGGCAAAACTATTCCACGCGTGATACCCTCTTTCACCAATCAAATCCGACTACATTTTCATTCCGATTCCTTTGTGAGTGCTCGTGGTTTTCAAATTAAATGGTACGTATTCTCCAATGGTTGTGGAGGCAATGTGAACAGCGATTTCGGAGCTATCACATCGCCATCATATCCCAATTCATATCCGAATAATGCGGAGTGTGATTGGCGAATACACGTGCACGAAGGTTCCTCTATACATTTCATCATCGAAGATTTGGAAATGGAGGACTTATTCCAATGTAACTACGACAGTTTGGAGATATTTGATGGACGCACGGCCACACAAGGCGTTTTGGCCAAACTGTGCAATTTGCAAAACAAGCCCAACCAGTTCGACTCGTCGAGTAATGAGGCCTTGATACGCTTCCGTACAGATAGCAGCAATAACGATAAAGGCTTCCGACTATCGTACTATTCGAATTGTACGCGCACTATAAGAGCTGTGCATGGCGTTATTGAGAGTCCGAATTATGGCAATCCTTACTATAAGAATGATGTCAATTGTACATGGACCGTTCAGGCTCCGCGGGGTAATCGTATATTCTTGGAATTTACTCATTATGAGTCTATTGACACCAGCTCCCAAATATACATAAAGGAGAATTTAAAAAATGCCACTATGAATCACACTATAGCAGAGAAGCAGAGCTTCAATTCAACGGGTGATACCCTAGTCATTTCGCAGTCTAGTAGCGTGATCAATTTTCGTTTGGAATATGTAATGGTTGGCTGTATCCAAAGATTTCATCGGGAAAGTGGCGAATTCCAATCACCTAACTTCCCAAAAGCATATCCCAACGATCTGGAATGTACGTGGGAAATTATAACGGAACTAGGTCAAGGCATTGAATTGACTGTGGAGAATTTGGACATTGAAGAATCCGTGAATTGTACAAATGATGCTCTCCAAGTAAGTACAAATATGTAGCATTAGTAATTCAAGCCTATAACTTATAGAGCTAATGGCAAAAAATGGAACTAATTTTGAGTAGGGTCTCTACTAGCCACGCGTGAACGTGACTGAAAAATGTATGATGCGCTCTAGCGTTTTTATGTTTCATTCTTTTTATCTCCTTTTTACTAACGCAGCCAACCACTTATAAAAGTTTTTTTCTATAAGTATTCGCAAAGCTGGGCATAGTTAATCGAGAATTTAACTTCGTTAATCCGGAAATAGTTAATCAAAAATTAAATAGTTAAATTCTCTATAGAACAATTTTTTTTTCAAAAAAACGCAAAAAAAAAACATTCAAACTATATACAATTGAATGCCTGCACTCACAGACCCTTTTTTCGATCGATTTCAGCCCTCTATATGCAAATTTAACTTAAAAAATGAAAACTTTGTAAAAATTTTACAAAACGAATTTGCCGACGCGCTTTTTTTTTGATTGTCACTACGCACCCAGAGTTCCAAGTTGATTGGAAAATGTCGGCTTCAATGTCGGATGTCAATATCGGTAGCCGACACAATCGACTCAATATTTCGCCGCCGACCAAGCCGATACATTTGACGACGGGCTAGGCACGCCGTCTCGACTTGGAACTTTAAATTTTTGTCAACAACACGAAAGAGTTCTGTGTTTACAATTTTTGCACAGTGTGGCTAGGTAGATTATTAAAAATAGTATGAATTCTTAATTTTTACTTATTTTTTTACATTCAATAATAACAAAATTTTTTTCGTTTCAAAGTTAACTAATGCTAGTTAATCGAAGAAATTTCACTTAACTAAATGAAAAAGTTAATGGTTTTCGAAATTAACTGAAACGTTCAAAGTTAACCAAAAATTTAACTTCGTTAATTAACTATTAACGAATTAACTAGTTAATGCCCAGCTTTGAGTATTCGATACTCGATACTCAAGATTTTTTTTCAGTACAATTTTAATGATTTCCTAGTATGAATTGAGATATTTTCAGTACAATTTTAAAACTTTTCAAAACGACCAATATAACTTAGTTGGACACTACACTAGAATTATAATATTAAAAATTTTTACAATTTCTGAATTTTGCGAGATTATATAGATATCTAGATGATTCATTTTCTTCAGCCAAATCGGCCTAGCCGTTCTCAATTGAAGGGTTGTTAGTAGGCATGTCAATCCCGGGATCCCGCTTCTTTGTTAGTCCCGGAAATCCCGGGATTCGCACTGGCTAATCCCGGGATTTTCGAGACAAGTTTTATGAGCAATTTTTTCAAAAATATGCCTTTTATATTGGGAAAAAATTAATCAATTAAATTCTATCTGTTTAGAAAAACACATTTTTAAAATGATCTTATTCTGACCGGAAACCCAAGATTCCAAAGACCAAATCTATTCCAATTAGTATTTTATTCTACATATTTTAAAGTTATTCAAACTTATTTCTAATATTCCAAATCATAGGTGTGATAAATTCAATTTACAAAAAAACCAATAAAAACCTTGAATATTGTTAGATTATTTGCGCAATTTCCAAAATATTATAGTATGGGTATATTAAAAGCAATTCAATTCGATTTAATATAACATTTTTATACCCCCACACTCACTGTGGCAGGGTATACTAACTTTGTCACAACGTTTGTAACGCCCATAAGGAGGCGTGTCCGGTATGGAAAAGTATATATATTCTTGATCAGCATCACCGCCGGAGTCAATTTAGCGATGTCCGTCGCAGTCGCAGTTTTGGAGATATCGACTTGAAACTTTGGGTACATGTTTTTCTCGTGAATACTGAGATCAAGTTCGAGAATCAGCCAAATCGGATAAAAACTGGGCGTGGCTCCCATACACCGAAAAAAAAGGTAAACATTTTTCAAGTCTTTTTTATTGTTGTATTCGATTGGAAATGTTTAGAAACGTATTTTTGACATGGTCTGAGGTTCCGAAGCCACATATATAAGGGTCTAAATGGGGTCTTGAGACCAATTTTTTTTTTGTTGGAATTGATTGGAAATTTTTAGACATGAATTTTGGACAAGGTCCGGGCTCCAAAACCACCTATAATTGGCTCAAAATAGGGTCTTGAGACCACATTTTTTTTATGTTCGAGGTACTTCTTCCTACTGTGTGGGGGTATTTCAGCTTCGGTATAGCCGAAGATAGTCCACTCTCTAATTTTACTGAATTTTGGTTGAATTGAAAAAAATCCAAATCCCGGGACTAATCCCGGGATTGCATTATTTAATCCCGGCATTGGCAAAGGTCTCGAAAATTGACATCCCTAGTTGTTAGTCTATTGGGTCTAAGTACCAAACAAACTCTTCTGAGATATAACATTAAATTTCAATAATACAATTAATGCAGAATTACATAAAAACGAAGCGTAGTAGGAATTTTTGTTGATTTTAATCGGATGCAGCGTGAAAAAACACATGAAAAACACAAAATTTGTTAATTTAGCACGAGACAGAGATTAAATATTAAAATATGATTGGCAACACTGTTGTTAAGTTTAGGATTAAAAATCAAAATGGAAAGTTTGACGGAGCGTACCAAAAACTTTTCTTTAGAAGGTGTCAATCTTCTTCTCGATTTAGCCAAAGAAAGCGTTTGAAAGCTTTTTTCCCAGCAGGCTCCATTTCACAGTAAACGGTGCTTATAGAACATTAGAGAATATTGTGGAACATTTTTTATTTGTATCTCTTTTATTTTATATGAGAAAAGAGATCAAATCCTTGTCATTTTTAAAAGTGCCGAAAAAAGTCGTGTTAAATTAACCAATTTTGTGGTTAACATTTTTAAACACTATATGTGTACGTGTGCATGTGAACAGAATTGTCATTAAACTGGGAAAACTTGTAAATAGATGTTCATTCAAGTCATTGCCGGTAGCTCAGGGGTTAGGAGTAGGCCTTATAAACGCAAGGATCGGGGATCGAATCTCCGTTCCGAAAAAGGTTTTTATACCCCCACACTCACTGTTTTGGACGTGGTCCAAGCTAAAACCACCTATAAATGAAAAAAAATGTTCAGTTAAAATCACAAAATAAAAAATTTGAAATCTGTATAAAAAGGAAAAAATGGTAATAACCAGGGTTGGCAACCGAAACCGATTCATTTTAGGGAACGAAACCGAAACCGATTCGTCGTAACCGATTGAATGGGTTCAACCGAAACTAATTAAAAAGGTTTCGGGTTTTTTAACGGTTTTTAAAAGGTTTTTGTACACAAAATTGACTTAAAGTTTTTTTTTTCTAAGAGAAAATTCATCGTATTTTATTTATTTATTTCATATATTTTTAAAATATAGGACATTTTTTTTTAATATACATATAAATCTTTTTATACTCTTACTTTAAGACTCAAAACAGTTCCTAATATTATTTGTAAATATCGTTTTAATTTTTTACAATAAGTAATTAAGGTACCTTTTCTTCTCAAAACTAGAGAGTTAACTATCTTCGGCTATGTCGAAGCTAAAATACCCTTACGAATTTGGTCTCAGAACCCCATTTTGGCCCATTTATATAAGGTTTTGGAACCCCGGACCATATCTAAAATACGTTTTGTAAAAATTTTCCATCAAAAACATAAAAAAAAAGTTGGCCTACAGTTTGATATGGCTTTGGAAAAGAGTTGGAAAATTTTCGCATTTTTTTCGTAGTTTTGTATAACAGTCTGTGATGCACTGAACAAAATGTTTTTGCAGGAATAGGAAAATGAATTTTTATTTGCCGAAAAAAACCCAAAGATGAAATATATAACGTTTATTCTACGTTCGGTCTTACTTATTCCGGTGAGGTCGATTTTTACACTCTAAAAATAATAAAGGGAGTAATGGATTACAAAATATAAATTAAAACAATAGAATTATATTAATTTTCTATATCGACTCAGGAGGAGATGCCTATCGCGAATATATATATTTTTTCATACCAACCATACGAGCGTTACAAACGGTGTGACAAAAACAAAACCTAACGAATGTGCCAAAGCAGAAATCAATCTCTTATGAACACAAATTTCTTGCAGTGCAAACTCAAAATTCTCACCAACACACACGCAAAATGTAACAATATGTGTTTGGCCATCGTATAGACTTTTTCCTATAGGTCGCTTTTTTGCGTCCTCTAATACCTTAGCAAGAACTACAGAGAATTACATGTATCAGCATGCAAGATCCAAGGCTGAATTCGCCCAACTAAAGAAAATCGACGCTATTCCGTAGCCGCAGTGGCCACGGGCTTTCCCACAGGACAGTATGGATTGCAAACGAGACTGCAGGAGATAAACTTTACCATCGAGGCGGGTGCTCGAGAAATTGACATCGTAATCAATCGTCCATTGGCATTGGTGGCTGCACTTGGCACAAGCGGTGATTGTTTTATTAAATACTAAATTTAGAATTTTTCTACTTGCGATTTTTTTTAAAATTCCCTTATCAACTTGTTTACGTTTACTTTTCAAAGAAAGACTGTTGATGTATTTATTTGTGTGACATCGCTGCAACCAGGAGGTTATATTTTTATCAACTTTACAACGTTTATTTAATAGTCATTTGAAGCCATAAAATTTATAGAGGAGCAATTTAATCATTGCGAGAAACTTAATGGTTCAGCTTTACTTGCTAGTTGTTGTGGCCACAAAGGATTCCTTGGGATCCACAAGTTGAACAGCTGATAGTTACAACAACCATATGAAAAACGTCCACAACGTCAAAAATTCATGCAAATTTCTGCATGTCTGTGGAACGTGGTCATGCCAATTTATGCAGATTAATGTCGGCATGTGCATCGACCCATTGAGTCCGCCAAATTATAGTTGAATTTGCTCATTTAATGCCAACTTTTACCACAGCAATGCACAAACCTTTTTCATTTTCCTCAAGGCATCCATAATCATCCATAATCCATAGGCACCGGAGTTACAACAACCATATGAAAAACGTCCACAACGTCAAAAATTCATGCAAACTTCTGCTTGTCTGTGGAACGTCGAACCGAAAATATCATGTACACAAACCACGTGAATGCCAATTTACCCTCACTTGGCATCACTGGCACAAGTGTCAAGTCGTCGCGTCGTCGTCATCGAAAAATAAGAACACGAGAAGTGAAGAATTTCGGCGTCGTGTTAACCGTAAAACATTTCCGGTTTGTTAGATGATATCGAAAGGGTTGTGCGGAAGGGTCTAACCGAACAAGAAGTGACCGGCGCACCTGTTGCGGCATATTAAATAGGATAATGTTTCCCGGAGTGCGATCTCGTGCGGGCTATGAGTTTCAGCGTCCGTCCGTATATATGAGTTTTTCTCGATTCCTGCCGTAATTTTTGAGCTGTCGACTCTAAATTTTGGCATTTGTACTCTTTTGCGTCTATTTAAATGGTATTGAAAATGGGCAAATCTGATAATAACCACGCCTACCTCCCATACAAAGTGAAAACCCACATTCCTTTATTTGAATGTACACGGAGGGAAATGCTTGCTGAAATCATGCCTTATAGGAATCAATTAAGTAAAAATTAGTCACGATATTGATCCATTAATTAGAAGTCAATAATCAAGAATTCTTAATCATAAGAACTGTTAAAAGTGAAAATCATAGTTTGTGATTTGTGTTTGCTTGATTTGTTCCACTTAAACATGAATTATTATTTTCCCTTTTGACATAATCAATGACCAGATGGAATAAATTGTGCAAATAAAAATCATAAATTATGATTAAAAATTCATAATTTTAGGCTTAAGTGAGAATAAATAAATCATTCGTAATAATAATTTGAGCACATATTTACAATTAAATAAATTAAAATTTTTTTTTATTTGCTAATTTTTTACTTAATTATTTATTTAATTTTACTTTTTTATTTGCCAACTTGCTTAGAATAATTTATAATAACTTTTTCACAAATTCAGTTTTCCCGGGATTCGAACCGACATCATCCTCTCCAGTCCGGACGCCTAACCGATTCGGCTACCCTGGCATTATTGTAAAAGCGTCTAAATGTATTGTATATTGCTCAGCAATTCATGACAATCAACCCAGTTACTCATAATTCATGATAACACGTGCGGTTTCATGACCTAGTTAATCATCAATTATTCTTCAAGAATAATAAAATAAATCACGAAATTCATAAACCCTTATCATAATGTATTCACAATCCATATGCATAGTTTATGTACGAATTCGCATAATTTGTGACTAATATTCACAATTAATGATTATAGTTAGTAATTAAATAAAAATAATTTTATGGACTCCATAATCGTAAATCATGAGCCAACATTTCTCTCCGTGTATGTTGAGCAATACTGAACCGATTTGGACCCGTTGTTTTGTATTTGGTCAGGATTATGTCTGGAATGAAATAGGAATAGAACGAAACGAAATGGAAATTGAAATGCACCGGAACGAAGTGGAATTGGAATAAAATTTTGAAATGGATCGGGAATGAAGTGGAAATGAAACTGGAACGGGATCGCGATGGATATGGAGAGGAACAAAATAAAAATGGAATATGGGGGATAAAATTTAAAAATTACCGAAAATTTCATTTTATTTCTGACTATTTCCATTTTGTTCCGTTCCATTCCCATTTCATTCTAGACATAATTTATAACCAAATACAAAAAACCGGGCCCAAATCGGTTCAGTATTGCTAAAGATAAACAAAAACTAGAGAGTGGACTATCTTCGGCTATACCGAAGCTGAAATACCCCCACACAGTAGGAAGAAGTACCTCGATCATAAAAAAAATGTGGTCTCAAGACCCTATTTTGAGCCAATTATAGGTGGTTTTGGAGCCCGGACCTTGTCCAAAATTCATGTCTAAAAATTTCCAATCAATTCCAACAAAAAAAAAATTGGTCTCAAGACCACATTTAGACCCTTAAATATGTGGCTTCGGAACCTCAGACCATGTCAAAAATACGTTTCTAAACATTTCCAATCGAATACAACAATAAAAAAGACTTGAAAAATGTTTAGCTTTTTTTCGGTGTATGGGAGCCACGCCCAGTTTTTATCCGATTTGGCTGATTCTCGAACTTGATCTCAGTATTCACGAGTAAAACATGTACCCAAAGTTTCAAGTCGATATCTCCAAAACTGCAACCGCTATCGTGCGGACGGACAGACAGACGGACATCGCTAAATTAACTCCGGCGGTGATGCTGATCAAGAATATATATACTTTTCCATACCGGACACGCCTCCTTATGGGCGTTACAAACGTTGTGACAAAGTTAGTATACCCTGCCACAGTGAGTGTGGGGGTATAAAAATAATTTTTGCGGCCATTTTGTATGGGAGGTAGGCGTGATTTTTGTCCGATGTTGTCCGATGTTGTCCATAAGAGCGGAATCCCAAAATATGGAATATGGAGTTGATAGCTCAAATACTACGGCATTTGAATATTGCTATGAGTGAGTGGGCGGTGTCACGCCTACTTGTCCAATCAAAAATTATAAAAATTATTTATGCTTAAAAAGTAGAAAACAACCATTTAATGTCATAAAACTATTTTGTCCAACTAGCTTCTACTAAACGAAACACTGTGCGCTATCGTGATAGATAGACGGGGATATGGCTAAATTGGTTTTTGATGCTTATCATGAATATATATACTTATCCATACCGAACACGAGTCCTTATAGGCGTTTTAAACGTTGTAACAAAGTTAAAATACCCTGTGTGGGGTATAAAAACTAAAAATTTAAGCAGAAATTGGTTTGAAAATGCGATTAGATAAGGAAATTCGACAAATGTAGTTAGATTCAGCACCCTTGATTTATATTGAATTGATATAAAATTTCCTAATATTCGGGCATCTAGAAACATTTTAAAACCTACACCGAAACCTTTTCAATCGCTCCAACCAACCGAAACCTTTTCAAAATCAAGGAGCGAAACCGATAACCGAAACCGATTGCCAAGTCGGATTGAAACCGAAACCTTTATTTACCCTTTTATGCACTTCACTCTTTGACCATATTGTACGCACTGATTTTAATACTCGAATGCCAAAACCGAAATCGTTGCTTTTATATTTATGTCGCGCAGGCGTACGTAACAAAAATATAGCTTTTATTAGCAATAAATCACTCGCAATCACTTTTTTATACCCTACACCTCATGAGGTATGGGTATATTCACTTTGGTCTGATGTTTGTAACACCAAGAAGGAGACGTGTCCGGTATGGAAAAGTATATATATTCTTGATCAGCGTCACCTCCTGAGTTGATTTAGCCCTATCCGTCTGTCCGACCTCTTTTCTTGTAAACACGATTGCAGGAGCTAGAAGAAAGCTAGGGATCCAAAATTTTGTATTTATCCTTCTTAGGCCCTAGAAGGAGTTGGTATTGAAAATGGGCGGAATCGGTTGACTGCCACGCCTACCTCCCTGTCTGTCCGTCCTCTTTTCTTGTAAACACGATTGCAGGAGCTAGAAGAAAGCTAGGGATCCCAAATTTTGGATTTATCCATTTTAGGCCCTAGAAGGAGTTAGTATTGAAAATGGGCGGAATCGGTCGACTGCCACGCCTACCTCCCATATAAGTGAAAATCGTGTTTTTACCGAAATTTTAAGATTTTATCAAAACAGTATGTCTCTAATTTAGAATTTGATGTCGGAATTTCAAAATTCAAGATGGCGGAACCAATATGGCGGCCGAAATTTAAAGATTTCATCAAAACAATATGAAATTTTGTATAGTGGGGTTTTCGGGGTCGCTGATTTCGAATTTGATGTCAGAATTTAAAAATTCAAGATGGCGGAATCAATATGGCGGCCGAAATTTTAAGATTTCATCAAAACAGTATGAAATTTTGTATAGGGGGGTTTTTGGGGTCGCTGATTTCGAATTTGATGTCGCATTTTCAAAATTCAAGATGGCGGATACAATATGGCCCAGTAGGTGTAGGGTATACATAAGTCGGCTTGCCCGACTGAAACTTACTCACTTGTTTTTAACTTTATTTTTCACATTTTTTTATATATTGTAAAGGCGCTAACACGCATTTTTTTCAAAATCGAATTTTTGATGGATTATGATTAAGCGTGTTCACCTCCATCTCTATCGAAAATTTTAAAGCCATGTAAAACTCACTAAGTACCCACGTATACGCCGATTCAAAATTCCAATTTACTACTTAGGTTTCGGTAGGCGGTAATGAATTTAAATTTTAAACTCCAAAGGGTCTAGGTGATAAACAAATTAAACGGATAAAATGTATAACAAAAAATGTAAGACTCTGGGTGCTAATATTCCTATCCTTTCTCAAGAAATGGAAAAATTTCGATAAAGACATTCAAACTTGTTTTTAATATTGCGGTTAAAAAGTAATAGCTTTCATTCCAAGATGCAAGAACCAGGTGGTGTCAGTACATGGCTGCTCTCCAAATTTTAACTTATTTTCTGTCATTTCGTGGCTTATAGAATAGAGTTGTAATTGTTGGTACTTTTATTGAAAAAGTGTAACAAAAACATCAAATATTTGATTAGAGTTTAGCGTCAATTTGTAATTAATTTTATTTTAGATTCTTTTTACATACTCTATGCTTAAAAAAACGCAGAAAAATGCAAATTTTTTTTGAGAAAAATTTGTATGTACCAAAAAAAAACAACCATGCTCATTTCTATAAGTCACAGTTTTTTACAGCTCTCCCTACTGACATCACCCTCTTATTTCATCGTGGTTTCATGCTAAATTTTTTGTTTTAATCCTAGCATATAAGAATTTTTGTAACTTTTTGAATGCAATGTGACAAAAGATGCTTCAAACTAATAAACATAATATTTGAAGTTTTTTATTTTAATTCTAACGAATAATAAAAATTGGTAACCTTACTGAGTCAAATTTTGAAATAGCTATACGACTCAAGTCATGCTTGGACTGTTTCCTTTTTTCATGTTGCTACTTTCCTGTTTGCTTCTTCAAGTGATCTTTTCATTGCATACAACAAAATTATGTACTAAAAACAGCCTGACACTAAAAAAGGCAACAAAAGTGATGATTTTTCAAATTTTTTATTGCTCTATTCGATTGCAAATGCCAAGAAATGGATACATACAATGGGTCAAAATTAGGTTTTGGGACCAAATCTTTTTTTTGGTGGATTCGATTGGAAATTTTTAGAAACAGATTTTGGATTTAGGTTTTGGCTCCAAAAAAAACCTATAAATTGTTAGTTAGATAGTTCACCCCCACACACACTTTGTCACAACGTTTGTAACGCCCATAAGGAGGTATGGAAAAGTATGTATATTCTTGATCAGCATCATTCCTGAGTCGATTTAGCGATGTCCGTCTGTCTGTCCGTCCGTCCGTCCGCACGATAGCGGTCGCAGTTTTGGAGATATCTACTTGAAACTTTGGGTACATGTTTTTCTCCTGAATGCTGAGATCAAGTTCGAGAATCAGCCAAATCGGTGTATTCGATTGGAAATGTTTAGAAACGTATTTTTGACATAGTCCGAGGTTCCGAAGCCACATATATAAGGGTCTAAATGGGGTCTTGAGACCAATTTTTTTCTTGGTGGATTTGATTGGAAATTTTTAGAAATGGATTTTGAACATGGCCCAGGCTCCAAAACCACCTATAATTGGCTCAAAATAGGGTCTTGAGACCACATTTTATGTTCGAGGTACTTCTTCCTACTGTGTGGGGGTATTTCAGCTTCGGTATAGTCGAAAATAGTCCACTCTCTAATTTTTTTTATATTTATATAAATTTTGAAATTTTCAAAATAGAATATACTTAACATTTCTTTTCTCAAAAATTAGCGCACTCGATTTTTTTTGCTGAACTGATCCATGGGATAGTCCTAAGCTTAATTCTAAAATGGAGGGACTGTAGAGGTTGTGCTATAAGGTGTAATGCGTTTCCACGAATATCTCGTATACGGTGTATGGGAAATTTCCTGATATCGTTTTGAAGATAATTACACCGCCTACTTTCAAAGCTAAAGCGTTGTTCCTACAAATGATAGCTTGTATTTTCAATATTTGGCGGTCGATAAAATATTTGTAAATTCTGCTACAGAGTGGAATTCATTATAACGTTATTTCTCCACTACTATGAAAAAGCACATCATGGGCATCATTATATTTTTTCCGTTGTATGAATTTTCTGTATCTCCATGTCCACTTGATAGTTGTTTTTATGTTGGAATGTGTAGAAAATATTTTAAATCGAAAAAGCTTCTTAAAAACATTTCAAATACGTATGATGTGTTTTTGCTTTGTAATTCTGTTTTTTACTTCCATAAAAACAAAATCTTCCGCAACAATGGATCAATTTGATTCCTTAAAGACAGTACATTTACTATTCGCATGCTTGTACTATTCTCATGATTTTTTTATGCCATTTGTTAAATTTTGCTTAAATTCGACAATCTCCAAGCAAACACATTTTTCGCGAAAACATAATTTGTCAGGTAATGCGTTATTCCGTAGCAGAGGAGATTTGTAGATTTTGAAATTTGGTTACAGGTACACATTATATTTCAAACCGCCGGGCGAAATATGTTTCTTTTTGGCCTAAAAACGACCCAACAAAAATTTGGGACCGATCGGATAACGTTTAGGGGTGTCGCCCAAGGCTAAAAGGTGCAAAAAATTGATAATCCAAAAAACTGCCAATCTAAAAACTGATAATTTTGGTTTTTTTTTTGTATTTTTTTAGATTAAAACGATTTTAAAAAAATTTGGTTTTTTTGGCCCCATATCTTTTTTGACTAAATAAAATTCAGGGGCGCACCCCCCAAATATTATTGGATCGGCCCCAAATTTTGTTTGGAAGTATTTTAGGCCAAAAGGAAAATATATACATGGAAAAGTTTGAAATCAGAGCAAACAAATTTTTCACTTTTGACCAAAGCTGGGCATTAACTAGTTAATTCTTTAATAGTTAATTAACGAAGTTTAATTTTTGGTTAACTTTTAACGTTTCAGTTAATTTGGAAAACCAAGTGAAATTTCTTCGATTAACTAGCATTAGTTAACTTTGAAACGAAAAAAATTTTGTTATTATTGAATGTACAAAATAAGTAAAAATTAAGAATTCATACTATTTTTAATAATCTACCTAGCCACACTGTGCAAAAATTGTAAACACAGAACTCTTTCGTGTTGTTGACAAAAATTTAAAGTTCCAAGTCGAGACGGCGTGCCTAGCCCGTCGTCAAATGTATCGGCTTGGTCGACGGCGAAATATTGAGTCGATTGTGTCGGCTCAACCGATATTGACATCGATTTGTTCGCACGCCGATTGAAGCCGACTATGGTCGGCGCGAAACTGTTTAGCCGCCGCCGACATTTTCCAATCAACTTGGAACTCTGGGTGCGTAGTGACAATCAAAAAAAAGCGCGTCGGCAAATTCGTTTTGTAAAATTGCAGGCATTCAATTGTATATAGTTTCAATTTTTTTTTTTGCGTTTTTTGGAAAAAAAAATTGCTCAAAATGCCCCAAAGGGATCAAGATACAAAAATTTATAATTTTGGTTTTTTTCTAGTATATTAGTGATTCTGAAACGTATTTTTATTTATTTTATTTTTGTACCGTTTCCGCAGTAGGATCTGCGTTTTACATGCACCAAAAATGGGGGATTATGACCCCTTAGGAGGGTTGTCCGCCGAAAATGGACCAAAATGGGTTTTTTCACGCATTTTTCTGGATCTAAAACGATTTTAAAAATTGTCTTTTTTTTGCCCCATACAAATGTTAGCCCGTTTTGGCCTGTTTTTTGCACCTTGGGTGCCTAAACGTTATCCGATCGGACGTTTTTAGGCCAAAAGGAAACATATTCCGCCCGGCGGTTTCAAATCAGAGAGAAAAAGTTAAAATACCGGCCAGTCTAGTACACATAACTAGAGACCGGCCGAAATAGCTTTTTTTAATTTCGGCCAAATAAAAGAAAAAATTGTGAATTTAAATGTAATAAAGTTGTGCATAATTAAGCGTATCAGTAGGCTGAAATCGATCATTTTCATTCATGAATTAGAAGAATTTAAAAGCAAACTATGCGTGGAAATCAATAGAAGGGACAGGGTTCTCACTTGTTGCTACTGCGAAAGTAGTAGTTATTCGATTTTAGGGGAGTAGATTTCAAGAAAGGGGAGTGACCTAATTTTTTTACTACTCTCGTAATAGAAATTCTACGAGAGTAGTAGAAATTTCTGTCGGGGTAGTAGATTTGTAGGAAGGAGTAGTAGTTTTGCATTGTATGAAACTCACATAATATTTTGAGGAAGAAATTTCTTGCAATAGTAGTAGAAAAGATCTTGATGGAAGTAGAAAAATCTACTACCGTAGGAGAGGAGTAGAAATTTAAAAATCGTCGCGAGAGTAGTAGATTTACTCCGATAGGAGAAGAGTGAGAACGCTGTGAAGGAGTGAAAGGATGAAGGCGGTATGTAACATACAAATTCTTTCAAGAAAACCAGTTTCATAGTTTTTAATTTTTCTTTTTTCAATACAAATTGGGAACTTGTCTTCTTTATCGCTTCCGATTCTTCGAAATTATGATTTGCCACGCCAAATCCGAAAATAATAATCAAAATTGCATTTTTGAAGCCTGTAAAATGATATTTTATTATTCCGATACCTCTTTAAGTACTTGTTATATTGCCGATTGACGACGATTCCAATTGTTTAGATTTCGAATCATCCCACAACTAATGACCCCAAAGAGAGGCACTGCGGCAAACGCGATAATCTGGTGATAACCAGCTCCGGACATCGGTTATATGTACGTTTCTTTAGCAATGCGTTGAATAATGGTAAAGGCTTCAATGCAACCTATCGCAGTTTAAAATCTCGTAAGTCCAGTGGAGATTTTAATTGAATTGTTTACCAAACATTTGACATAACATAAATCTCTTCTTGAATGCAGAATGTGGCGGTGTATTAAGTAGCAAAAATGGTGTCATACAATCACCGAATTATCCTCTGAACTATCCACCCAGCGTGAACTGTGAATGGTCTATTGAGGTGTCGCCCCATCATTCTATAACCCTCACCCTTGACGAATTGGACATGGAAGATTTTTATGACTGCGAAATGGACTACATCGAGGCTTCCTTTTACGACGAATTAGGCCAATCTGAGAATACAATGTTTAAGAAATGCGGGACACTGGATTCCGTTTCAATCAATCAGTGGACGTCTACTACAAATATTGTGACCTTGCGCTTTAAGAGCGACGACAGCAGCGAAGCTAAAGGTTTCAAATTGAGCTACAAGGAGGTACATTGCAAATACTCTGGAAATGCATTCAGTAGTTCTTAAGATATATTTCATTTTAGAATTGCGGCGAACGTATTAGTGTTAACGAAAATGATTTTAGATACTTGGAAGTGAGAAGAAATGCCCAAAGCAATGAAACTTGCGAGTGGCAGTTAATTGCCCAAGATAATACGAAACACATAATCTTTACCACAACACATGTGCAGCTGAGTCCTTTGATGGCGATGTTCTATCAAACAGAAGGAGACTGTATTAATATTGGAGCTAAGGTGGGCAAACTCTTACTTTGTCAGGAATTGGTTCATCTGCATAAATATTTAAATTATTATTTATTTAGATATATGATGGTGAAGACGACAATGCTCCAGTTCGCTCGAAATTCTGCAAGTCGCATCCGCCAGCCATAATTTCGAATGGCCATGCTTTGACCATTAAAGTGCCGCTCAATGTCATTTCTGAATTCGAGGGTTCTCTCATGATAATGGACAACTATTGTGGCGGTCAATATGAATCTATAATGGGCAAATTCTCTACACCGTACTACCCGTCATCTTATCCCGTCAATATTGCTTGCGAATGGAATATAGTAGCCAGTGAAGGCAACTCCATAGTGCTGACCATTGAGTCTTTCGATTTAGAAGATTCGGATAGCTGCAATGACGATTACCTCGAAGTGCGTGAGGGACACGAACGTGGGCGCTTGTTGGGCACATTTTGTGGTGCTAATGTACCGCCACCAATTCAAGGTGTTGACTCGTTGTGGGTAAAATTCAAAAGCGATGAGGATAATGTGGGCGAGGGCTTCTTGGCTACATATAACTATGGTAAGCACTTAGTGTATAGCAAAATCTAAAGCTTTTTATTGAATGTATCAAATGTGTAAATCAACAGCAATGCATAATGAAATTAACAACCGGACAAATGGCACGATTGAGTCACCAAAATATCCCACGAAATTCGATTCGATTGAACCATACAGCTGGAGAATCAGCGTTGATAGAGACTATGCGGTGCTGCTAACAATAAAGCATATTGTGGATGTGGATATTCCGTTTATAAAGTTCTACGATGGCTACTCCGACATTGGCGCTCGAATTGAATACTCAGACACCCATATAGTTCGCTCCAATACAAATATGCTCTATTTCACGGCCACTCGTGGGCCCTTCCAATTCGAATGGGAGCAATTGTCCAAAGAAGCCTTGCGTTTGAATCGCAGCGCAGAGGAGAAGTCTAAACAGTGCGGTCAACAGATGCTCACAGTCGATTCACCCCTACTTTTTAACTCACCGGGCTACCCACTGGGTTACGGTGCCAATTTGCAATGCAGTTGGATGTGGGTCCCATTGAACCCGGGCACACATTCGGTTTTGCAATTCCTGAATATAGATTTGGAAGAATTTTCTGGATGCTTTGCGGATTATGTAAAGGTTTCGTCTAGCAGTGATTTAGAGAATTGGAAAGAATTGGATCAACTGTGTAAAAAGACTAACACCACAACGAAATTGTACCATGGAACCCCGTATTTGAAGTTGGACTTTGTTACGGATGCTGGCGTCAATAAAAGCGGATTTTCGACATATGTGAAGACAGCATGCGGCTCCAAATTAACGGAACAGCGAGGATTTGTTAATATAACTAGTCTAGCTAGTGGACCGAATATTTTCCAAATGGACTGTGTCTGGACAATACAAGTGCGTCAGGGACGTCGCATACGCATCACTTTTCCTGACTCGTATTTACAAAGTTCCACGGACACTTCCACTTGTCGGACGTACTTTATGGCACGAAACGGAATTGCCGAAGATTCGCCTTTCCTTGGCAAGGGTAAATATTGCGATAGTAATATCACCGATGTACTGGATTCTACATCCAATCGAGCTTATGTGAAGTTTGTCCGAGTGGGATTCCCGCGGTTCCGTGCGTCGTTCCACTACGAAGAAATCAATCATGAGTGCTCTGATGAGATTACATTGAGCGATGAGACTATGTTTGATCGCATAAGGACCATAACATCTCCCAATTACCCCAATATACCAAATCCACATCTGGAATGTATTTGGACGATTACAGCTCCTGTGCACCATGCCATTGCCATTGATTTTATGGGTAATTTTGATATTGCCGCAGGTAGTGCTCCCACCACTGAAGCATGTGACCGTGAATACGTTCAACTGAATGATGGAGCCACGGAACTGATGCCCATTATTGGTCTATATTGTGGTACTACTAAGCCGGACTCGAAAACGAGCAGCGGAAATGTTCTACGCATAAAGTACTTTACGGACATTTCTGAGCCACATGTTGGCTTTATGGCTAACGTCTCAATAGGACGCTGTGGAGGATCGTACTATACAAATGAGGGTGTTATAAATCCACCACAAAATCTCATACTACGAACTAATGAACGCGATTTCGAATGCGTCTACACTATTGAACTGGAGAAGGGCAGCACCATTAACTTGACGCTTGACACTCTTCAATTGCCAGATGCCACTGATTGCTCGACTGTTACACACTTGGAACTGCAGGAAATTGACACTTTTGGCGATGTGGAGAACGTCACAGACATTGTGCGTGTATGCGGTTATGATCAAAAACGATACATTGTGGAAACAAACAAAGTCATCATACGCTATAAGATCAAAGACACTTCATCGATGGCCAATGCGTTTAAGATAAGCTATTCGGCTATAGGGGCCAGATGTGGCGAAACAATACTGGCATATCGCGGAATTTTGCAAACTCCAAATTACCCTGAAGGAGTGCGCCGACCCACACATTGCTCGTGGCGCTTACGTGTTCCCAAAGGCAAGCGAATTAAAATTGAATTCCTCGACTTCGATACTGGAGCTGTATCAAATGCCAGCACTTCATTTGGACGTATACGCTCATTCCGGGGCCGTCTGACATTTGCCAATGACTTTCAAATGCATTCGGTTATAGCACGTGTTTCTGAGAATCCACCAGCGCAGGTGATTTCAACAGATAACACAATGGCTATTGACGCTTTCTTGCTGTCATTTAGTAGGCATCGTGGCTTCAAGTTGCGTTATTCGTCTGAAGATGACTCGGAAGTGTGTCGCAATAGCTTCGATCTGACTTCAAGTTCGAGTGGCACCGTCCAATTTCAACGCGACAATGACACTAACGTTTACTGCAGCTATGACGTGGAACTGGACTCGAGTCAAACTCTTGCCCTTCACATCGACAAGTATGAGACATACCTGCCCACCACAGATCTCATAGGGGTTCAGATCTGCCGTTTTGTTACACCATTAATGTTGCTACGAAATGGCCTGCCTCTACTTCCCGAACTTTTGTGCAACAATGACACCCAGCGATCAGTGCGACTACCCTTCACGACCAACTTAGTTTTTTCGGGAAACAAACGCAATAAACTGCACGAACTTATTTTGTCGTATCAAGTCTACAGATGTGGAGGCATACAACACATTTATCCGGGCGATAATATAACAATTACCCAACCGATTATGCCCCATAACATTGGCAAGTTGGAGTGCGCTTGGGTCATTGCAATGCCAATTGGACTAGATGAAGTTGATGCTGCCAAGGAAGGAGCTCAGTTTGAAATAACTTTAACTGCCAATTTGAAGGGCAAGTGCGAAGATCAGTATATGATTTTATACAATGGCCCCAATCAAAATTCGCCCCACCTAGGACGCTTTTGTGGTCAAATGACTGCTCTGACTCTGGTGGTGGAGGGGGGCTTCTTCTTTGAATATATCACTAGTAGCTATGAAACGGCTTCGACGTTTACTGTGTCTGCCAAGGAAGGTAGCGGATGTGGCGGTAGGATCACATATCCATACCGAATGATTATTTTCGACGAGCAATACAAAAACAATGTGGAATGCATTTGGGAAATTGCCACCGAGCCTGGCTTCCATATTGGTCTGTCATTCGTAGGTCGTTTCTACATTGAATCTAGTACAGACTGCAAGAAAGACCACTTAAAGGTTCAGCAAAAGAATGCAAGTGGTGAATGGATGGATTTGCAGACGATTTGTGGACGCGATCCCCCAGTAGCAATCAATACCACAAATACTGAGATGCGTTTGATATTCCGTTCGGACGGCGATACTCTAGGGGATGGTTTTACGGCCCTATTCGAGCGCAATTGTGGTGGTATTGTTACTGCAACAAATGACATTCATCAGCTCTCCAGTCCCGGTTATCCAAATCATTATGAAAATTATCTAACATGCAATTATACCATACTTCCACAGGATCAGGGCAATGCGGGAATACTAGTGCGTTTCGTCGATTTTGATTTAGAGGCCCCGCCCATCAGCAAGTGCATGTTTGACAATGTCACCATCTATACGCAAAATCACTTGGGCAGTGTGGAGGAGACCGTATTGTGTGGCACTAAGAAACATTACGAATTCCGTGGGAAAGAGCGCATCTCGGTAGTACTGAACACGGACCGGTCATATTCCTCTAAAGGATTCCTGCTCGAATACAGCAGCAATCTGTGCGGCGGTCTTATAACGAACTCAACTGTTATCACTTCGCCACGCCTGCATGGCCAAGGCGATTTCCCCCCAAGTAGCAATTGTTTTTGGAATCTCACTGCTCCTGAGGGCTATAAAATACTGATTAAATTTGAAGAACTCGATTTCGAGAGTACCTCAAATTGCGCTTACGACAGTGTCGAAGTATATAAAGGTCTTGTACAAGTCGCTGATCAGCGTTTAGCTTCGTTCTGTGGCAATCTGACGGGTAACCTGCCGATTTTGAGCATACCAAGCAATACCGGATTAATTAGAAGTTTCTCGGATGAAAATGATGCTTCCCGTGGCTTCAAAGCCTTGGTCAGCTTCGTCCCCAATTGTGATCGTCTCATCTATTTAGGTCCCGACAATACTACTTACGAATTCAACACCTATGCGAACTCCTATGCCAACAACTTAGATTGCTCCTATGTATTTTCTACAAGTTCGGAACGCCAGTTACTTATCGACTTTAATGTATTCCATGTGGAGGAGACACCCAATTGCAATGACGACTACGTAGAGATACGCGATGGTGCTGGTCCATTCGCCGATGTTATTGGACAATTCTGTGGACATATGTTGCCGTCTCGCTTAATGTCTTCGAGAAATTCACTATTCCTGCGTTTTGTGAGTGATTCCGATATCACGAGTTCCGGGTTTACTGCTATGATTTCGTCTACGCCATTGACTTGCGGACAGCGTGTTATTGAAATCAAGGACAATGAGGTATGAGTATTGGTATTGACCATACGATGGCATATTAGTAATCCATTTCACATGGAAACATGTTTACAGAAAGTCGTTCTGAAGTCTCCCGAAGATGGCAATGGCAAATATCCGAAGAACCTCAACTGCTTCTGGCGGATTAAGACGAACAAGAATATTCATTTGAAATTTGATAAATTGACAATTGGTGGACAAAATGCGAATGGCACATGTGGAGGTGATTATCTTAAGATCTACAAGAGTGAGGTTAGTTCTCAACGAAATGAACATGATTTACATTATATGCAAACATTTCCTACTTAATTCAGGATGCAAACAGTATCGAAAAAGGCTATGGCAGCCAAATGGTCTTCAACGGCCAGTTTAATGGCGTGGACTATGCAAATTACGCTACCGAACACATTTACTGCGGCAGCCACTTGCCCGACGATTATTTCGCCACCACAAAGGAAGTATTCATTAAGTTTAAAACGGATGAAGAGGAACCCAGGACAGGCTTCAGTTTAACAGCAATGGCGGTTAATGGTCAGCAAAATTAGTCGAATTTTTAACTCGTGTTGTTATATCGTGTTTCTTTCAGGCTGCTTCCGTAACTTTACCGGCACCCAGGGAAGGATCTTATTAGCTGAAACGTCAGATCATTGTGATATCTACATCAAGGCTCCTCAGAACTATTCGCTTAGCATTTACTATGCCGATGTCAATTTTGCCGATTACGACTGTAATGTGGAATATATTGAAGTGTTCGATACTCACACTAATGCATCCTTGCAAAAAGTTTGCGCCTACACTGAAACGGGCAAGAGTCTTTTCACTACTACAAACGAGCTGCGCATGCGCATCAAAATGAACAATGTTTATACACAATATGATATGACGTATGTGGCTAGCCTCAATAGCGATGGTCCTGGCTGTGGTGGCAATTTGTACAATACTGGCGGTTTGATAACGAACCCTTTCTATCCAAATAACATGCGTAATAATTCGGACTGTGTATGGAATATTCGAGTGCCGAATAATGTCCATGTCCTGTTGAAATTCGACGGTAAATTTTTAATAACAAATTTTTTTGAATTAAAAATTTTACAATAATTTTTCTTTTACAGTTTTCGATTTGGGCGCCAAGAGCACTTGTCACTCAGATTATTTGCAAATAATTGAGCATAACGTCGATGGAACGGTGCAGTTGGCACGTCAGTTTTGTGGCGAGGTAAATTATCTAAAAATATCTCTACGTTTCTATTTCTAAAATCCAATTAAATATTCAAGGATCATCCACAAATGTATAAGAGCAACAGTAACTATGTGACTGTGCGCTTCCACAAAACTGTCAATTATGACGGCACCGGCTGGGTATTGCGGTTCAGTGGAGTTTATGCAAACTACCAGATACCGGATTATTACCTATCGTCATGAAATTGAAGTGAATGGAATAGTATTTACAAAGCATTGTAGTATATTTGCATACATAAATCAACGTACAATTTTCTAAAATATCATGTTTTTTGCTATGTTATAAAATGCAGTAAGTTTGATATAAATTTTGCCTTAGGCGGGGAATATAACAAGCGTTTAGGTATTTTAATTTTAAAAATGTTACTCAAATTATACAAGCTACTCCGTAATGAAAGGAAAAACGAAACAAATTGTATGGGTGGGCGCAGGGCTGCGCGACGGGGGAATGCAGCTGGCCCCGGGTGCTAACTTCAGTGCGGCGTCCTTTCAGCAAGCCTTTTATTTTGTATATATTTTTTGTAATCTTAATGTAAATACAAATTACGGCTTATTTTTTTTTTAATTATTTTTTTAAAATACCTCCCTAAGTTTTCAAATTTGTAGGTTCGGATATTTAGTAAGTATGGTTCTTTGTTATTTATTTCGCTTTTACGCATTTCCATTTGCATAGCTATTAAGTTGTAAGTTTTATTATATAATGGCACACATCTTCTGATTGCCATTTATTTCAGCTTAATCTTTGATATCAAATCAAAGGTGAACATGGCCACTTTAAATTTCTTCCAAATCTAGGTACCCATAGGTACCCCGCAATTAATTAATAAGTATGTCTCACCTTCTCCAAAAAAATTCTTAAATTGGTTATTATTTTAAAAAATGTTTTGGATGTGGGCTCTTTTGAGACATAAATACAAAACAGTTTAATATAAAAAGTTTTGCATCAACTCAAAATGTGCCAAAAACTATACTTCATAGTATTATTTAGAGACCGACTGAAATTCGGTTTCGGCTTTTCGGACAAAAAAGCTGTTTCGGCCGTGTTTCGGATTCGGCGGAAGTTTCGAAATTTCAGCCGCAAACCAGGCCAAAAAAAAACCTTTTTATAAATATTCAAAAAATCAATTAAAAAAATTTTAAAAGAGCTTTTTGCACAATTATTTTGCAACTTTAGGTTTGTTAGGAGCATCAAAATGTATTTTCTTTAACCGTTTGTAACGCCCATAAGGAGGCGTGTCCGGTATGGAAAAGTATATATTTTCTTGATCGATTTAGCTATGTCTGTATGTACGCACTATTGCGGTGACATTTTTAGAGAAATCGAGTTGAAATGTTGGGTACACATTTCCCTCCTCAAAACGGAGACCAAGTTCAAATTTTCAAAATCTTTTTAAAATTTCTTTTTTGCTATATTCGAAGTGTGGGGTATTTCCGCGAAGATAGTTCAAATTCAAACAACATTATTTGTAATAGAGGTAAATATTATATTTGGATTCAGCGTAAAAAATACATAAGAAAAAGTTGTAGGTCTCTTTAACAAACTTAATTTCCATTGGAAAGGAAATTACGTTATTTTAAAAGTGCAAAAATTGAAAAATTGTTCATATTTTTTGCGTTTGAGCTCCTCTTAAAATCGAAAAGAGATTACAGTATTAAAACCACAAAAAGTGAATTTTCGGTGCTTGCGGGAAAATGCAGCGTGCTGGAAAAACGGCTTTAATGCAATAAATCCTCATTAGTATCTTTATAAACATTAAAACAGCATCTGCATTTCATTTTAATGTATTTATTCATGTATTTATTCATTAGCAACTTTTAAAAAGCGTAAAAGTAATGTATGCATCAAAAAAAAACCGTTGTCTTTTAACAATTTGTCGAAATTACTTGCAATTGATACGCAAGTAGAAATTACGTCTATAAACTAAAATGCAATCAAATCGGTTCCATTAATTAGACGATAATTAAAAAAAACCCTCTCCTGTACGACTTACATGCATTTCGCGATTAGGGGTCGATGGGTTGGTGCGTATAAATTTAGTATACACTGTACAGTCAGTTAAATCTAAAAATAGAATGTGTTCTATGCATACATCATGCTCTCGCGATCATGTAAAATAACAATTTTTTATCGTTTAGATTAACCGATGGTTCCGATTTCGTGTTCTCCGAACTTTTGTATGGGATAGTAAATTAACAATTTTTTTTAATTAGATTTACCAACTAAAAGATTTTCTGTGTAGAAGATTATTTGATACGAAATCCTCTTTTTTTATGATTATTAACTATAACTATACTGTGATATGTGAATAAAATTCAGTAAACTAAAATTTGTTAAACATTAAATACTACCGATTCCTATAAATTTACAAAAAAAGGTAGGTATACTAATTTGATGAAATCTTAAAATTTTGGCAGCCATTTTGGATCCGCCATCTTGAATTTTGAAATTGAATTTGAATTTTCAAATTCGAAATCAGCGACCCCAAAAACCCCCAGATACCAAGTTTGGAAGTATTTAAGCGGAATATAAGTGAAAACACGATTTTCACTTATATGGGAGGTAGGCGTGGCAGTCGACTGATTCCGCCCATTTTCAATACCAACTCCTTCTAGGCCCTAAAAAGGATAAATCCAAAATTTCTTTCTTCTAGCTCCTGCAATCTTGTTCACAAGAAAAGAGGACGGACAGACGGTCAGACGAACAGACGGATAGGGCTAAATCAACTCAGGAGGTGACGCTGATCAAGAATGTATATACTTTTCCATACCGGACACGTCTCCTTCTTGGTGTTACAAACATCAGACCAAAGTCAATATACCCATACCTCATGAGGTGGAGGGTATAAAAATCAGCATTCTTCTGGGCCCAAAATATCTCGCCCCAAATATTTATTATATTTAAAAAAAAAAGGAATGAAAAATTCTAACTTCGTTCTAAACGACTAAATGACAGCAAATTTTTTCAAATTTCGAGATTTGTCCCATAGACAAAATTCAGAAAGTTTGATGTCATCAAATTATATGAAATATGTTTTTTTTTAACATTGACTAAAATAAACTTATTTATTTGATTATTATTTTTTTAACGGCCCTGGAATATTGGGCGCATTCAGCGAAGACAATAGTTGTTAAATAATGAAAATATACAATTAGATTGGAATCGTCTCTTCGAAATATTGGTCGTTTCGAGATTTTTTTCTCTCCGTTCCCTATAAGCAACGTTTGGACAAGACCCGCTATATGTCCCAGTATATCCGCGGAGAGAGGTAGCGCTATGTTGCTACAACTGTTGTCTCCGCTGATTGCGGCCATTGACAAATTAGAGATACAAAAAAAATTTGTTTTAAATAGCTTGCCGGAAAAAATTGGCAAAACATTTTTTTATGAAAAAAATCAGAGTTATAGGAAAAACTGGTGAGAATTTTTCAAGGAACAAATTTGGAACTGTCTTCGGTTATGTCGAAGTTGAAATACCCCCACACAATATGACCCATTTAGAAGTACCTCGAATATACAAAAGTCATTTCTCAACATTTCCAATCGAATACTGCAATACCAAAATTTCTTTTTTTTTGGCGATTTTTATGGGAGCTTCGCTACTTTCTGTCATTGGGCTGATTCTCGAACTTGATCTGAGTTAGAAGGAGAAAAACATGTCGTGATGACAGACAGAATGAAGATGCAAAATACCTTTTCCAAGCCTTGTTTCAAATATGACAGAAGTCCGGCCTTGGACATTTTTTGGGTGAATCATGCCGGATGGGATTACAGCTGCCACCAAGTAAGTAAATATAACTGCACAAAGGGTCGTGACACCTTCCGTAATTCTTTAACCGTGCATTGCAGTAGGTTGCCTTGTTACAGCAACAAGCTAAAATTCAGTGAGTGGTACAGTGTCAGATTTTGCAAAAATATCTACACTAAATTCTGTAATTAGGAAACTAATGAAGATAGAACATTGAAACTTTGTACGAAGTGCACTACTCTACTAGGCGTGTAAATATTTGTGTGATAACCAATGTGAATATTGACCATTTTTCACAGGCATAGCAATTAGCCAAGCAATTCTTGCTAGGATTCGAATACAATTGCAACTTAAGTGTGTGCCGTTGCCAACGATTGTACTTTCAATATTTGAAATTATACACTTGAAATAATGTTGAAATTTGCATTTAAGAAAATTTAAATTTTCAACCATTTTGCATATTTTCATATTTTTTGCAATATTTTCGACTTTAAAGTTTAAAATTTAGTCTTTTTTGGTTGAAAAAACTCTTATATAATTAATTTCAAATTTTTTTTTATTTTTTAAATGAAAATATGAGTCTGAATATTTGTTCAGTGGCGAAATTGAATGCACTATAGAAAAAATGAAGTTACATACTTTCTCAATGTTCGGAAATGCACGACTTTTTGGAAACTCTTCAACTGGTTTTTCTTTTTGTACGATTTCAGAAAAAGGTTTTACCAAAACAGACGCATCAAAAAAATACTTGTTACGAAATAAAAAAAAGAGTAAAAACAAGTTTTTTAAAATATAACCCTTTAAGCGACTAAAAAGCAGAAAATAAATTTCCTTTAAATTAATTTCTGCAATTTCGATTTAAAATTAAAGGTTTTTGGCGACTTTGTTCCTAATATCATTGCAGATTTTGAAGTCGCCAAAAACCCTTAATCTGATGGAAATTTAATAGAATGCATTGTCACCGGAGTTCTATCAGTTTGGGTTTCCGGTCAGAATAAGATCAATTTAAAAATGTGTCCTTTGATCCACATTTCTCGAACAACTCTTGACCTGAACATTTTGACGAACATTTTAATATACGGAATGTTTGATGTATTTTTTTATCCGATTTCCATTTAAACAAAATGGATTTGAGTGCTTTATAGTCTACTAATTTGCAAACAGTTTGGAACTATTTTTTGCTTAAATTTGTTGACGTAATGAAAATATGCCTAAATTGCCTTCACGCATTGGTACAAGTTTCTACAATGCGTATTGCATATTTTTATATGTATAACTCATAAGTTTATGTACGAGTATATCAATAAACTTTTCGCCAATTTTATTTAATTTTTTTCTTTAAAACAAAATAAATAATTTTTCCAAACTAATTAAATCAAATTAAACACATTAAATTTCCAAAAATATCCGACTTTTCGAAGTTTTTTCCTGAATGCTTATCAACATTTTTTGGATGAAAAACTATGGTCCTTGCTAAAACTAAACCATTCAGAAAGAAATTATTAGAAAAAGCTCCTGAATTTATAAAGTTTTTCTAAACAGATAGAATTTAATTGATTAATTTTTCCCAATATAAAAGGCATATTTTTGAAAAAATTCTCATAAAACATGTCCCGGGATTAGTCAGTGCGAATCCCGGGATTTTCGGGACTAACAAAGAAGCGGGATCCCGGGACCCCGGGATGGACATGCCTAATATATATATATAGTCCACCCAAAGCAAGTTAATATAAGGGTTATAAAAATACACCTGTTTCGACGTTTTGAAAAAAGTTGTTCCGGTGGGGCAGCAAATTCCAGTCAGATTTCATAGAGGGATAATCAATGAAGAATGTGGTGCTACGCCCGACTGATTCCTCTTGAATCCTCAATCCGACCTGGTATCGGTCAAGATAGGTCAAAGTATTCATATAGGGTGGCAATTCCCTCAATGGGTTTTGCAAAGTTAGTTTCCTTTCCAAAGCTTGTGTATCTCCTAAACCACAAAAAATGTTTGAAAAAAACCGTTAAAAAATGGCAAAAAATGGTGTCTGCGCGATGTTTACAGTAATAACTTCTGTGCTTCCCATCACACGAACAACTGTTAAGCAGACAGCGAAAACTGTTAAAATAAAAGCGAAAACTGATCATTGCAAAAGTTTTCGCTGTCAATTTACCAGTTTTTCGACTGTCGGATGGTTTTTAACAGTTTTCTTAACAGTTTTTTCTCTCGGTGTACTTTTTCAATAAAATTTATAATCTATATATATAAAAGAGACGTGTATGTTTGTCTCGAGTAGTCGCGAAAACTACAGCACCGATTCTCACCAAAATTTATATATGTGTTCTAGGGGTCGTGAGTCGTGACATAGGATAGGTTTTGACACGCCCACTTTTACCGCCCACAAGTTAGAAAATACGAATTTCTCTCATATTTGTGAATCTTTAAAAGCAAATACCATATGATCAACAATCAACTTGGCTGCCACCTAGGACTTAATTTTTCCCCACCCAAGCAGTGTTACCATATCTGCTGATATTCCCAGTACAACATTAAGGTCCGCACACATCAACGCGAAGTACCGCAGCCGCTGCGAAACTTACTCAAAAATGTTTCTTGCAAATGCGAAAATATATTTGTTTGAGGTGAGCAATTTCATAAAAACAAATAAAAATGTGAATCTATCTATATCTATATCTATATATATAAAAGAGACGTGTATGTTTGTCTCGAGTAGACGCGAAAACTACAGCACCGATTCTCACCAAAATTTATAAATGTGTTCTAGGGGTCGTGAGTCGTGACATAGGATAGGTTTTGACACGCCCACTTTTACCGCTCACAAGTTAGAAAATACGAATTTCTCTCACATTTGTGAATCTTTAAAAGCAAATACCATATGATCAACAATCAACTTGGCTGCCACCTAGGACTTCATTTTTCCCCACCCAAGCAGTGTTACCATATCTGCTGATATTCCCAGTACAACATTAAGGTCCGAACACATCAACGCGAAGTACCGCAGCCGCTGCGAAACTTACTCAAAAATGTTTCTTGCAAATGCGAAAATATATTTGTTTGAGGTGAGCAATTTCATAAAAACAAATAAAAATGTGAATCTATCTATATCTATATATATATATATAAAAGAGACGTGTATGTTTGTCACCAGTAGACGCGAAAACTACAGCACCGATTCTCACCAAAATTTATATATGTGTTCTAGGGGTCGTGAGTCGTGACATAGGATTGTTTTTGACACGCCCACTTTTACCGCCCACAAGTTAGAAAATACGTATTTCTCTCACATTTGTTAATCTTTTAAAGCAAATACCATATGATCAACAGTCAACTTGGTTGCCACCTAGGACTTAATTTTTCCCCACTCAAGCAGTGTTACCATATCTGCGGGGTTTTTTACCTTTCGGTTTCTTTCAAAGTATGAAATCGATTTGCTAAAGTATTTCACGTCGATGTACCGATCACAAATTTCAACAACTTCGTGTATTTTCAACATTAAATGCAGCAGGGAGTAATAATTAAGGTTATTTCCATTTGATTGCACGTAACTTTTCAACAATGGAAAAAACCTAAGGCAATGCCAAAATAACACGGCTTCTCCTTGAGTATTACATATTCGCAATTCCATAATTTGCCCCAATCTCCCAGTGCACATTTTACGCCCACTTTCACAGTACTTCATTTCCACTTAAATGCATTTGCCATTTACATTCCAAATAACTACGGAAAAATGTCTATTGTGAATGGAAATTAAATTATACCCAACTTAAAGCTCCCCACACAATGCCGCGAAATTTCCCCAAAAATTGCAAGGCGATATTCGGCTCGGACAAATTTTTTCGTGCTGAAAAATTTCACAAAAACAAAAACAAGTGCATATCATTTTAGAGCGCACTATCGTATTTTCAAGAAAAAGTACCACGACACCAATGAAATTTTGCATTCATGTGTGGCGACTAAGGCATTCACTCCCGGGATCCCGAATCCCGAAATCCCGGGATCCCGGAAGTTTTCTCAATCCCGGAATCCCGGGATTTTGAGTCCGGAATCCCGGGATTTAAAAATGCATTTTTTTATGCATTGTTTAAGATATTTTTGACGTTTTTCCACAAAAAATTTAGTGCTCAAACACACAAAAATTTACAAGTTTTTTGTCAATAACGGTTAACAAACAATTTTTATCGATTTGAATAAAATTTTTTCAATTTAAACTATTTTTTTTTCAAAAAAGATATATGTTAAAATTATTTTGTTGACCGTATATTGTTGACCGTTTAGCATGAAATAGAGCTGGCAGAATTTTATAATTATATTCGGATTCAGCGTGGCAAAAAAAATAATTTGTTCGATCAATCTAATTTAAAAAGAATTACTTTTTGTTTGACTATATTTATTTAAATATAATTTGTTTTGTTTAATGTAATATTTATTAAATATGTTTTCTTTGTCGAATTAAACTTAAAATATTGTTGCAACAATTTTTTCTTTAATTTTATATTAACTATTGTATTTAATTGGAAAATCCCGAAAATCCCGAACAAATCCCGGGATCCCGGGATTGTAATTTCAAATCCCGAAATCCCGGGATTTTCAAAAACACTTCGGGATTGAATGCCTTAGTGGCGACCTTAAATGCGCACTGCGAAAGTCGCCCACTTTCACAGTAACCCTACACACAGTACTTCATTACAACTTAAAATACCCAAAATTCCGCCGCCGCGGTACTTTCTCGAAAATTATTCCAGCAAAGATATTGGAATGAAAAAATTTGGTTGCGGTGAAAATTTTCAAAGCTACAACTAAAAATGTGTATCATTTATAAATTTTCTTTAAAAAAACGCAGTATCGCATATTCAAGCAACATTTTTGTTCAAGTTCCGTACCGGCTGCGGAATTTCGCGTTGGCTTAAATGCAGGCAAACCGCCATTAATATTACGAGAAGACGTCCATTGCGAATGAAAATTAAATTAAACTTGACTTAAATGCACACAATGCAATTGGTCTTTTCGGCAAATAAGCACTGCAAAATTGTCCCAACAAGTTATAGAAATCACTTTCTTCCCACAAGAAAAATTTACAAAAACACAACAGAACGTCTCTCAATGTGGCAACACTCCTCACAGACGGGGCGCTCAACCAGTGCAGCCAACTTTAGGAAAATTTCCCTTCCTAAGGGAATTTTTGGTTTAATTTTGTCTAAAAGGGATAAAGGTACTTATTTTTTCTTAATTTGAAGGTGCACTTAGACCGTAGGAGCGAACACAACTTTTGTCGCGAACTCCAATCGTAAACGAAATTCCGTTCGTGCAACCGTTTACACTGACTGAATATTCCCTCCCGCACCAGCATCGGAATCTACAGATTTGTTCGTTTTCAAGTGTTTACACTGCCGGGCCATTTTGTGCGAGCATTCGGCTACGTACCAAAGCTCAAAGATCGTAATCCAGTCGTTTGCACCGGCCGAATTAACGGCATTTATACCACATGTCATTTAATTTAATTTCAATAATCTTCCAAACATACTTTACTGCGCTACATACATACATACAATACGAATCATTCATTCATGCATCAAAACCTATTTCAATACCAATCGCTACATCAATTTTCCTCTCTATAAAATTGTACAAAATTAACTCCATAGTATAAACACCAATTAAACATATATATTTAAAAATTACTTTCATCCATTCATACATTACATTGCAGACAATGCAACAACAAAAAATTATTTAGGCCCAGCGAAGCGGACCGGGCTCAGCTAGTATATATATAAAGGCCGAAAAACAAAAATTTTCGCAGCGCTGTGCCACGTCTTTCCATTGGCCGACCGACCCAATTTTCGTATTTTTTTTATATCATGTCCAATAGTTTTATAGAGCGGGGCGAAAGAAATTCGAATTTTGAAAAAATACGGTTTACTTTAATGTATATATCGCTCAACGTTTGACCCTTGCGCATCGAGGTCAAAGGTCGATTCAGTCCAATACAAAAAACAAACCAAGTGATTTAAATTTTTTTTGGAATTTTGTATAGCAAGACATTTGACCCGGAAAAATTTTTGATTTTCGTTTCATCTCTTACTTATATAAAATTCTTTGTGAGTAGGTTTGTAGGTTTGTATGTATGTATGTTTGTTCCCTTATAACTCAAGAAATACTTGACCGATTTTAATGAAACACATACCCAAATGTAGGTAATTTCATTGATCTCATCATAGGCTATATGCCATTTCATTAAATTTCGTTGCGTTCGAGGTGGGCGTGGCAAATATTATTCTAAAATGCTATAATTTATGGAGTGTTTAACCGATTTCGCTGAAATTTTATATGTGGTTTTGGGTAATGAATTGGTAATATGTTGATTCTGAAAATTTGCGGTCCGCCCACTGCCACGCCTTAAAATTTCTAAAGCTCTGTAACTTGGGTCTTATTCAAGGGATTTCGGTGAAATTTTGGATTTGGTGCTGGGAGGTGAATGGGCAGAGGGATGACTATTGAAGTTTAAGATCCGCCCACAGCCACGCCCTAAAATTTTTAAAGCTCTGTAACTCGGGTCCTATTCAAGGGATTTCGGTGAAATTCTGGATTTGGTGCTGGGACGTGAATGGGAAGAGGGATGACTATTATAATTTAATATCCGCCCACTGCCACGCCCTAAAATTTTTAAAGCTCTGTAACTCGGGTCCAATTCAAGGGATTTCGGTGAAAGTTTGGATTCGGTGCTGGAGGTGAATGGGCAGAGGGATGACTTGCAAAATTTATTTTTATTTCAGTTCCTTAAATAATACATATAACATTTCTACGTTAACATGAAATCACAAAATTATTGCGAGCGAAGCTGTGGGTATAAGCTAGTATATTATAAAATGTAAGGATTTACTATTCATCACTAGACCGACAATCGTTCAATTTAGTGGCTTCGAACCAACCCCTAGAGCTACGCTACTGGATGTGTACAATTTTAAATTAATGTTTTTGAACCAAAATCGACAATGTCAAATTAATATTAAAGAAATAGCTGGTTTGGGCAGTGCCACACCCCTCTGTCCAATCACACCCTCAAATTAATGACACAGTTTTCGCTGTGCAAAGAGACAATAATGATTATTTGCTCTGTACCATGATAATCTCTATTTTAAATGAATTTTTTGTAAGATTGTCACAACTTTAACGATTTAATCAAATTAAGAAACTTACATACAAGTATGCAGGTACATTTCCATAATCTCCGAATTCAAAATGGGTTTATATAATTGAATTAAATTTAAAACTAAATTGCAACCAATTTGCCAATCAAGGCCAAGAAGCCATAATCACCTCATAACATGCAAAACAGACATAATTTCAATTTTCATAAACGAGTAATATGTATGTGCTACTAAAAACAAATAAAGCCTTTGTCAAATTCATATCTATCTGCACACGCTGTAACTACAAGTATTTGTAAATTAAATAATGCGCCCAATAAAAACAATGACACCCCTCGGACATAAGTGCACAATTTTTCATACAAATATAATGGTATGCCAGAATCAAAAAAATTAGTCGCAGCCGTCATAGACTCATGGACTCAATCCCCAACTTGATTTAACTATCGTTTAAGTAGTTTGACCTACGTGTGTGTGTGTACGAACACGAATCGCAAGTAAGTAACCCGCTCAAAATCATACCGAAAACAATCAATTTTCTCCAAAAACAAAATAAATTATGAATACAAAATACAATAAAATCGCTTCAACGGTCCTACACGCAATCCAATTACGGTAAATTTAGTCACTACTTTAAATTGATGCTTTATTTTAATTTAAGTTTAAGGTTTATGCAATTACCTAGCAAACAAACAGCAACTTGATGTTGTTGCTGTGGTTGTTATCATACGAGAAATGTGTTTTGTACTCTTGGCATCGATCTCGAGGCCGGTCGAGACCGAGCCCCCATTTTTCTATATCATCGGCACCTTTTTTTTCAAATCCTTTCCCACACTTGTCTGCTTTCGATATAAAAATACAACTTGTATTTGGGAAGCTCTCTCTCTCTCTCTCTCTCTCTCTCTTCAGATCTGATGACCTGTAGGAAAATGTTCAATGTGATGCACCGGAACAAGATTCATTGAAAACCCCAGAAAATATTTCGAACATTAGTAACAGTAGTATTTTGTATATTGGGTATTTGGAGCTATGAATGTCCTCATGTCCTGAATGTGCTGACAAAAAACTGAATTCATATCTTTAATTTTTAATGATTTTTATCCCCTTTTTTTTAATTATTAACTGTATTCCGATATGACGTCTTTGGCCAGTATATATACTATGCAGCTGATATGTCAACCAATTATCTCAACATTGGCCGACAACACTACAGCATTGTGCTCAAAATCAGATCCAAAATTGGCATCTTAACACGTGCGACAGCATTTAAACACTTTGCAATTCCTTTAATTCGAAAGTGCAATTAAACCGATATGGACATGTGGGATTGAGCTCTGGGGAACGGCGTCTCCATCATATGAAGAGAAACGGAAAATAATGCAGTCGAAAATAAGAAGCATACATATCCACGGAGATTTAGATATTACGAAAATTGCCGATGAGATTCCGAAGCGTACAACAAAGTACAAAGATAAACTTAAGCTGCATATAAACATTCTCGCTTGAAATCTTTGAAGATACACTCGACCCTTAAGGCTGGAACCCAATGAATACTTCGCTACGTCAATCCTTCAAAATATAAAATTCGTCCATCTTTTTGTACGCTGTACGTTTCACAGTGATTTGGCAGCACTGAAAACTTTTGTGTAATTTGTTGTTGTTTCGGCGGATTGACGTAGCGAAGTATTCATTGGGTTCCAGCCTTTACACCTAAAGCGTAACAGTTCCATTATTGTTGAATTGTTAGCCCCGGAATCACGTGTATGCCGATGTCAACCCCGTGTACGCCGACATCCAGCCGATGCCAACATCCCATGTGAAAATTCTGGAACGTTATTTATCAAAAAATTTATTTTGCATTGTTTTTAAAAATTGTTTTGAAATATGAAAAGGTGTATTCAATTCCTTTCGAGTGGAACAAAAGCGGGACAAATTTCTGAAAGGGGGACATTTTTGTGTCCCCAGCTATTTTTCGGGGACAGCGGGACAAAGTGCTTGAAAGCGGGATGTATGGTCACATTAAGTATGAGTAGCATGTTAACATTCATAGTTTAGTAGAGTTTAACAAATAAACTGAATATCCTACTACAATTTTCGAACAGGTTTAAAAATAGGTACTGCATTTCATTTATACATTTTTTTGGCTTCTCGACAAGTCTATATATTTTCGAAAACGAGGTACTTAGCACTAATAATCCAGGCATACGGATTATTATAGTAGTACATAGTAGTAAGTTTGGCAAAGATGACTCACTTCCGGATGCCAGAACTACAAATGCACTACAGTGTTTCAAAATGTAAATTGACTCCTGCATAGACATCCGCACCCGCAAATCACACATTTAAAACATCCGCATCCACGTCAAAAAACCCAATGCATAAATTAAAAAAGTGCAAAACTCACATCCGTCACATCCCTTCCTTTTTAGCTATTTACCACAAAAATTTTCAAAAAATTCCCAATTGATTCCAAACTTTTGGATCATCTCGACTGTTACACCCCTTATTTGGGTTCTGCACCGTATGCTAATTTACCATAACGCAAATTTGCCAGGGGCCGGTTCGAGCCGATAGTGAACGAAACCGACATAATGGGTATATTGCCGATAGTCGACAAAAAAGTATGAACCTTTTCAATAGATGAAATCGACACCTTTTGATGTCGATACCTTAAAGCACAACCATCCTATGTCCATTTTTAAAAACTCTATAAAATTAAAAACAAGTTTTCAAATTAGTATGTTTTGTATGAAAATAGATTTTTATTTCGTCATCAATTTCATTACGATTCCCACAATCCACTATAGCCTGTCTGATGTAGCTTCTTCTCAGGAATCCAAAAATGCCAAAAACTCGATTTTCATGAAAACGGAAACACAATAGCAAATCGACTTTTGTTTTATCGGCTTACTCGAACCAAATTTGCACTATCGGTTTGGTTATCTCAGTTTCAACTATCGATTCTGTGATACTCGAGTATCGGCTTACGCGAACCGGCCCCAGTTTCAACTATCGATTCTGTGATAGTCGAGTATCGGCTTACGCGAACTGGCCCCAGTAGGAGTCATGCAAAATTTAACTCCAAAAACATTTATCGATTCATTTTGGGAATGTCTTCTTTTCCTAAATGTACAAAAACAGTACTTTTTCATGAACTTGTGTTGTTATGCCGAGAAGTCACAGATTTTCTTTGTGCAAATTTACAAAAACTTTTTATTCGCATACTAGCGAGAACTGCAAAAAGTAATTAACGCTTTTGTAAGAAGACTGGGAAATTCGTTTAAGAACAAAAACTATAAAAGGCGAACAAATTTCTCAAAAAAAGTGCATTCGAGCGAAAACCGGAAGTGGAATATTAAGTTTTACATAACTATTAAAATTTAATAAAATTACATAAATTGAAAAATACTTTTATGCTTTAAAAAACAAATTGTTTTGCAATGGAAACACAAGTGTGAGTGAATTGAATAAAAATAACGAAATATTAAGGCGAAAACCCCACGGAAACCGTACAGTCAAAACATATGAATTTTGACAGTGTTTTCAAGCGGTTTCCCATTTTAGGGACCATTTTCTCAATATCTGAACAGCTCTTTAATCGGCAGCTTAATCATCGGTTTGCCTATAAAACTGTTGATTAAAATGCACATAACTGTGCTAACCGAGCATAAATTAATCGCCTCATTGTCATTATGACTACAATTTTCCTACCAGGCGCGAAGTGTTTAGAATAGAAATTTACAAGCACTTTTTTCCCATCTACTTTGAATGCGAAAATTGTCAAAAATGACATTTTATTGTTGCCAATGTAGTGGTTCGAATTTTGCACGTGCGTGTTTAATGAGACAAGTACAAAAGTGCACAGCCCACCCCACTTCCGCACACTTGCACTCTCGTGTGTATGTGAGATTGTCACTCAAGCTCAACAACAGCAACGACAACAATTGTAGCAAATTAAATCGCCACTGTCACACAGAACACATATTCACTAGATTTCCGTGGCTATACTCACTAGAGTCGTCGGCACAAATGCACAAATCGGACGTTGTTGTTGTTATTATTGTTGCTTTTTATTTTTACTTAAGTGTAAGTAATAATACAAAATTTTTTGTTATAAATTGACTTGGAATACCGAGTTCCAGCTTAGTTGTGTTCCAGTAACGGTTGTGCTAAATTCGAAAACCTATCAAAATACTAATACGCTTAGGATTTAGAATTTTTCTTATAAGTGTAAACCATTTCGCTCCATTCCATAGTTTAACGAAGTAACCGAACAGGTTGGTTTTTCTTTCGAAAAATCGAATACATACTGCGACCGGATAAAGTTTTAAGCCAGGAAGTGTGAAAATATTGTGTTTGAATAAATATTAAAAGTGTATTTCTTGCCGGGTTTTTGAAATCTGATTGATACCGATCCTTACATTTTAGAATGGCGGCTAGAATTTTGGAAGATTCACCCAATGCTCATATCAATAAGACGATTTTGGATCGTTACATGAGTCTGCCACTGAAGGAGAATATCGTTCAGGCTACTTATGTTTGGATCGATGGCACCGGTGAGGATTTACGCTGCAAGGATAGAACCTTAGATTTCATACCAAAGGATCCAAGTGGTAAGTGTAAATCGAATTAATTTAAAATTTATTTAATTGTATTAATTACGGTGTTCCTCAATATCATCATTTATCAACCTTATCAATTATATTTGCACTACTGTTTTGATCAAATATGCAATAAAACCAACAGGCGCGTAGCCAGGTTTTCGGTTCGGGAGGGGGGTTTGTCTTGGAAAAAATGCACTCCGTCTGTACAATGCACTCAGTAGGTCACACAAGACCAACGGTCGCAGTGCAAATCCCCTTTAATTATTATTAACATGGTTAGGTGAAGCAAAGCCAAGAAGAAGTATCTGAAAATGTTATTAATTCATTCCCTGCAATAAAGACACAACTCAAAAATAGTGAAATTTAAAATTTCACTATTTTATATGAATTTCAGCACTTGGAATGTTTTTAAAAAATGTTAAAAAACATCAAAAATTAAAGGTGTGAATTCTGTCTTTTAGCAGCATGTAGAGGATCCTTGTGGCATTCATAACTCCAAAAACCCGAATATTGAGTTCTGCAATAAATTGCAGGGAATGAGCGATATATGCACATAATTTGGTTTGACCTCTATGCTCAAATAGGACTTTAAGGAAATGATATGCATATATATATAATTTATTAGCAGGTGCTGGGAATCGAGTAACCTTACCTGAAGACTTGAAAGTACGTCTTCATTTGAAATAAACCTATGATCAGGAACCGCCAAGAACCGGTTCTGGAACCAAACCGTTTCAATTGATGGTACCGGAACCGAATGCGATATATTTTTAAATCTGACAACCGGAATCGAAATTCGTTTCGGTTCCAGTCCCTGCCTAGGATATATTTTTAACTAAACCTTCAACGCAAGGTAACAAATGAGTAAGACTGAATAGTTTCTCACTAACAAGAAGGCTGACAAAAAAAATTGGACTTTCCAAACGAAAAAAAAAGATTTTTAAATGCTTTTTGTGGGGATTTTAGTACGAATATACTGGCAACAGTGCTTTGATGATAAAGTTTGAGTCCCATTATTTTCTGATATTCAGAAAAAATAAATCATCTCGGGGGGGATTCAGCGCCTCAAGCCCCCTCCCCTGGCTACGTGCCTGAAAACCAGTTAATTATTTGTACATATACAAAATAAGTGAAAATGTTCTAACATATGCCAACATCGATCTCTGGAAAATGAGAACAAGTTTTTATTGAATACCGAAAAATCTTATGTAGAAATTCGCACAACTTATTCTAAGCTCGTTTTACTTCTGCTACCTGTCATTTCGTCGTTCGTTATATAACAGAAAGTAGATTTATGAGTAAATAAAATATTCATCATGAACTATCATTATCGACTGCAATGATTAATTACTATGGAAATAGTTGTTGCATGAAAATTCAATTGCCAAAGAAACTTATACCCGGGATTTCAACCATAATAAATCTATCAGTGTATCAGATATGTATTTGAAAACAATCTAAGCAATTAACGAAGAAGAATAATAGAGAAAACTAGATTATTGTGTCTAAATCAAAGTGTTGACATATGTATATACTATATAGATATTCTACTATTAGTATGTCAAAATTTTGAAATACTTTGCTCCTATGGGCAGCCAATTACTTTAGAATAACATAATCACAGAACTTTCAGCATTATAGGCGCAAGTATCATGGCGATCCATATAAAGTCGGAAAGTCTTTGGGAAGGCGCCGTTGCGAAAAATCTGAGCTAAATAAAATTGATTGTGGAACTATTCTGCTGACGCGCAGTATTATAGTGTACTATAAAAAATGTACTACAGTAACTTTTAAGGAAAAATTAATTAATTTAAAGAAAAAATGGGAATGAAATTGCACTTATCAAGAGCAAAATTTACTTGACTTTAACATGTTCAGTGTATGTTTTAATACTTGCAAAAGTATATAAAATTGTTTCTATATAAGTAGCACTTCCGCCACGTTCTAAAGACAAATTTCAATCTCGACGCTTTTATAGAATTGTACATTGTACTTTTAGACCAGAGCAGAAGTGTCAGCCGATGCTGCTAAGCCGGTGACCCCGGCTAAAAAACGGATTGCGGCTAGCCGAAAATCTCGATTTTTTTTATTGGAATCTAATTTTTTTGTATGATTTCTAACAAAAAAAAATCAAAATGAAAATGCAGGTCGACAAGTTTTTCGAAAAAGTAAAAAAAACCCAAAGCGATTGACGGTCCAAAACTCTTCTTAACGCGCCAAATAACGGTTGTTTTTTTGTTTTACATTTTTGTTTGTTTAAAATTTATTTTTCAAATTAATTGTGACATTTTTATTTAAATAAATGAAATTGCGAAACAATTTTAGCAGTAAAAAAGTTGTGTTTTGAAAATTTTTAGCATATTTATTTAAAGGAAAATCGGCTTAGCCAAATAACCGGCTCAGCCGATCGGCTAGCCGCTGCCGTCTAAATTGGATCAGCCGCCGCCGCCGACGATTTTCCATCGGCTGACACCTCTGGACCAGAGATGCGCGTTTCAAAGCACAATTGACATGCTTAGAGGAAAAGAACGATGAAATGTACTGACGCTCCATACATTTCATCGCTTTTTTATTCTGAGCGTGTCAATTGTGCTATGAAACAAATTTTTTTGCGAACCCCGGATTTAGACGTACGCTTAGTCTCGTCGGCCAAAGAAATGTTCAAGGCAGCTCCTTTTAATCAAAGTGGAAATTATCTAAAAATTATATTAAAACTAGAGAGTGCCGAAGCTAAAACACATAATTCGAAGAACCAATGAAATTTGTCTCAAGACCCCATTTAAACCATTTATGTGTTTTCCAAAATCCGTATCTAAACGGTTCCTACCGCTTCCAAAGTAACATATAAACTTTTGAGTGCTCATAACCAACCTATGGTGTAAATATAGCTCTGATACGTCCAGTGGCTTAGCCGTGATGCTATAACTTGCATACGCACTAAAGGTTTTATATATTTTCGGTTTAAATTTTGGCAAAATTTAAAAAAAAAGTCTAAATTTAAATTTAGGTTTTGTCGAAATATAGAAAACGTAACCGGTCTCTAGTTTTAATATCTATTTGGTTTTGGATCAGACATTTTTTTAATCCAAGTCCGGAAGAAAAAATGATTTTTCGAAAATACTTGTATATGACTATTTCTTATTTCTATTATGCAATATTTTTAATATAATGCAGTTCTTTGTGATTCGGGAAGCCACAATTACGTTCAATTTAAAACATCTAACGCAAAAACAAAACCGTTTAGCATTTGTTTAATTAATTACGCGATGCACTTGAAAAAGACAGCAACAACAAAAAAACAAAACAAAAACAAAATGCTTAAAATAAATGCTGTTCAACGAATATATAATTTTAGCCAAATCATATTAAAACACTTTTGGCGCACGTTTTTCTGTTTTATTTATTATTTTCTGGTCTTGATTAAGTAATCATCTGTTAGAACCGATAGACAATGTGCAAGTTCAATGTACGCAATAACAATGCAATTAAAAAAACAAAAACAAGAGAACAAAACCGAAACAAACACCATACAAATAAAACGCATTTCCACACTGAGTCTTTATTTTGCACACATTTTTTTACCTTCAAAGAGAGTAAACCGAAAAGTGAATGTAATCGAGCCCACACTGAAAACTAAAAAATATTAGTTTTCAAACCACAAAAATAAAAGAAAACAAAAAAGTTTTATTGTTTTTTTTATTATTTTTATGGTATTTTTTTGTGCAATCAACCCCGTTTTGTCCATGCTTGGTGTCTTTTGGGTTAACAGCAGTATATGTTGCATACCTTTTAAGGGCCAAACCTGAAAGTGTCGAAATTTCAAGTGGATAGCTCAATAATGGGTTTCATCTAAATGAGATAGCCATTCATAACCAATCTCCATCGATTAATTATGTAAAATTAAGCAACAAAATTGATTACTTCTCCGAAATTCATACAAAACCATTATCCATTATAAAGACGAAAATATTAAATTTTCTCAGAATGGGTTAAAGGAAATGAGCTCCTTAATTGTCATTAATTTACAGTAAAATGGCTGGTCGTTTCATTCGAGGTCAAGTAATTTCGTGCAAACAGAAAAATTTAATTGTTGGTATGGGGGTAATTTTTCAATATTGCACACACGTGGGGAGGTTATTACCACCCTCAAGCCTCCTACACTCTAAATGATTTCTGCTGAATTTTACTTCTACTATCGTCGGCAACACATTTCCGATTGAAAATGCTTAAATTCACATAAGTGCATTTTTTACATTTATGCTCTCTTAGAGAGAGAGAGGCATTGGGCAAAGAAATGTGTAAATTTAAATATTTGCAAAATGCGCTCTCATTTCCCCATCTCTTATACATAACTTAACTGCAATGTGTGATTGAAACGATTTGCTTAATTGTTTTGTATTATTTTTGTATTTTAATTGAAAATGATACAAGTACTATACATGATTAAGTAGTAAATTATTAAGAAAGTAACATGATAAATGATAAAAGAAATGATACAATAATTGCAAATTCATATGTACTTAATTTCATTTGTACATTTTCCAAATTCTTTATGCAAACAAACCAAAACAAACACTACAGATTCACAAAAATTATTGGCTCTTTGGCGTAGAAATTCAAATGGTTTTTTTCACTAAACTTTCTTATACATTTTATAAAAGATTTTAATAAAAACTATCAATAAATAATATAAAATACATTTTATACAAACAGCAACCACAAATAACACATCCACGCACAAAGAAGGCAGCTGAGAACTGATAGAAACTGTGTTCGCTTTGTTTTGTGTGGAGAAAATTACACAAGTTTTTGCGTTTTTGAAATGTCTACATATTTTATCAGCTTTTTTGTGGAAAGTTAAATATTTTTGATTGCATATTTTAAATTTGCAATATTTTGGTTCTATATTTAAACTCTTTCTCCTTTTTTGAATTCAATGAGCAGAAAGGCCACTAATTTTAGACAACCACTGAAAATTCAGCAAAAATTTACTGAAATTTTGATAGGAATATTCAACAAATAATTTAGAGTGTATAACACAGAACAAGGTTGAAAATGATATTGTTGAATATTTTATTGCACACAAAGTGTTCGGTAGCTATTATAGCAATGGATAAAGTGTCTGTTAATACGTTTCATCATTTTAAACTAGAATGCATGTTCCAACAGAGTCTTTCACAACAACTTCTAATGTTACATATAGCAGACACTTTACAGAGAGCTTTCAATTCTAAATGTTTGCATTAGGGATGCAAACATACATCAAAATCATTTAAAATTACATACAAATAGTTATTCAGCCTCTGCTGTTTATGCTGATTTTCTATTCATTTCCCCAAGATTTGTATGGGGAAATTTCAAATTGGTTTTTCCCGTTGGGGTGCCTCCTAAAATCTTGTATTGGGTCTACAAATGATTGCCCCAAAGTTTCATCCCAATCGGATAACTCTAGACCTCCCCATTTTTGGTCTGATGTTTGTAAAACTATGTATATTCCTGACCAGCGCCACCTCCAGAGTTGATTTAGCCATATCCGTCCGTCCTCTTTTCTTGTAAACACGATTGCAGGTGCTAGAAGAAAGGTAGAGGGCCCAAATTTTGGATTGATAATTTTTTTCTCTCGAAGGAGTTGGTATTGAAAATGGGCTGAATCGGTCGACTGCCACGCCTACCTCCCATATAAGTTAAAATCGTGTTTTGTAAACTATGTAACCTAATTACGCTGAAATAGTTCCAAGCTTGGTATAAAGGGGTTTCGAATTCGATGTCAAAATTTATAAATTCAAGATGGCGGATCCAAAATGGCGGCCGAAATTTTAAGGATTCATCGAGTATGAAATTTTGTATAGGGGGGTTTTCGGGGTATCTGATTTCGAAATTGATGTCGAAATTTCGAAAGTGGATTGGCATTTTCTAAGGAAATGCAAGGAAATGAGGAGGAACATTTTGTGGACCAATGTAAGCAGACTCGTTCTTTTTAGCTCTAATGGTTGTCGGTAATATGTAATGAAACCACCATTAACAGTGGAAAAGCCCCAGTACACACTTGGACCAACTGACATTTACCTTAGAAAATGCCAACCTTTTTGCTAGATATTACTTTATCCGGTAAGAGACTTTCGCAGACTTTTGACAAAGAAACCGGCTTCTATGAGACGTATTCTGATTGTAACTGCACTCTCAGAAAGTTTTAGCTCGTACCTGATTTGCATGGAGCTAATAGTAGTATTGTTCTGGGCAAACTGGATTGTTCATCTGTCAATTCATTCATACGTTACCGCTTTTAAGTACCTGTTTACCCCATTTCAGAGCGTGAGCAGATCCACAAAGGATATCTTGAAGATCTACAAAGGATAGCTGGTCGTTATCCTTGTCCTTATTCATGTGTTTATCCTTTTCTCTCAATGCTTTTATAATATTTCGTAGTTTGTCTGAGCAATGTTTGGATCGTCCCATTCTGCTAAAAAAAAGACAATATTATTCCTTTTATAACCATTCATAAAAAAATAAAAGTAAGGTACAAACAAGTAATATGTATTACAATAACAAAGGTTATTGGGATGGCAACTTGTAACAGGAACACATTAAAGAAATTAACGGAATGCTATTATTGTTGTTCTTTCAAATGCTAAACTGACACATATGTAGGGTTGCCACATGGTCTGGATTCGTCTGGATTGTCCAGATTTTTTGCCTTTTGTCCAGAGTCCAGTTTTTCAATAATTTGTCCAGATAAAATTTCTTTGATATTTCTTAGTAAAAAAAATAAAATAAGTCAGAAAATCCAATGGACTAAAAACATTTTCGTATTTGTTATAAAGATAAAGTTTTCTGTCAAATATTTTAATTTTTTCAATTACTGCGAATGCGTTTTTAGTCATTTAAATAACTTTTACCCTAAGGAAAGAAGTAGAATGATGGCTGATTTCATAAAATCTGAAATATTTCTGCGGCCAAGTAATTAAGCATGAATTGAATAAGACTGTATACGTCAATCTAAACATTTTACGAAGAGTCTTCTGAAACATTTATGGAACCACAACCCATACATTTTTTTTAGAAAGTAGACCATTTTGGAATTTGGTTTTGATTTAAGGGCTTATTGCTTTTGACCATATAATTATAAGACTAAACTATAATGAAAACTCTAAAGAAATCTACACACTTTTAAAAATAGAAAAGGCCAGGAAATTGTTACAAGCGGCCCTTTACTACAAAATATTTGTGGCATTGTACTGTTTTTAAACTGAAGTTGTAAAGCTTTCAACGTCTTTCAAAACTGAGAAAAAAACAAATTTACAGGTCTATTCTGGCTCGTGACAAAAGTTAAAATTTGTCTTGCATGTCAATTAGAAGGTAACAAAGACGGTTACAAACTTCTAACCGCGCCAGAATAGATCTGTAAAGGGGTTTTTTCAGGGACATAACTATTATAAGTTTTATCACAAAAAAGTTGCACTATAACTATTAAACTACAAATATTTTCAAACCATAATATTTATCGGCAATGGAAAAAATATAAATCGTAATTTAATAGTTATAGTACCACTTTTAAAATAATTCGTTAAATCATGGCCATTTTTTCGTTTTAAAAAATATGAATAAAAAATATTTATTTTGGGTCCCTGGTTTTTTTTAATAAAAAGCTATCTAATTTAATTGTGTTTTTTAATGTAAGGATTTACCAATGTATATCCTTGCATATTGCTATTCAATCATTACTTTACTATCTCTTAAAAGTATGTCATTAAAAGAAGAAAAAAAATGTTACGACTTTTTCTTTGAATGTCCAGTTGAAAACGGAAAAGTCCAGATATTTTTTTTCAAAATCCAGACCAAGATCGTTTTGCATGTGGCAACCCTACACATATGTATGTGGGAGGGGCTACCCAGCCAATAATTGTACGAACTTTTTACGAAGATCGTATTTTACGAACTTTTCTCGAGAAATATTCGAGAAATGTCCGACATTCACTCGTATATTACGATAGTCGTAATTTCCTAGATAAAATATCGTTAACGTCTTCATAATCGAACTCGTTAATGACTTAGTTAACGAATTCTTTAACGACTTCGTTTACGAGTCTTTTAACGAACGAACGAATTCGTTAACGAGCACATTTTGGTTCGATAACGAGATAACTCGTTTCGATGCAAAATTAAGAACGAAGTCGGACTCGTAAACGTATCGTTATCGTGTGTCGCCTACGATTGTTTTGTCCGCATTTCGATCGAAAATTTTTCGTTTTCGAGCTCTTTAACGATAAAATTATTGGCTGGGTAGTGAAAGCGACTGAGATTTGTTAATGTAATGTCAAACATTTAGAATTTGACATACATTGCAAAGAAAAGTTTGCAATTCTTTAGTAATCGTCCGCATATGTGAAAGTATATATAGTATGTTTGAAAATAACATAATTGGCAGTCAACTAAATTTGTCGCTGATGATAAATCTGGCAAATTTTGAAATAGCTATACGACTCAAGCCATGCTTGGACTGTTTCCTTTTTTCATGTTGCTACTTTCCTGTTTGCTTCTTCAAGTGATCTTTTCATTGCATACAACAAAATTATATACTAAAAAAAAAGAGTAAAAAACAAGTTTTTTAAAATATAACCCTTTAACCGACTAAAAAGCTGAAAATAAATTTCCTTGAAATTAATTTCAGCAATTTCGATTTAAAATTAAGGGTTTTTGGCTACTTTATTCCTAATATCATTGCAGATTTTGAAGTCGCCAAAAACCCTTAATTTTAAATCGAAATTGCTGAAATTAATTTCAAGGAAATTTATTTTCAGCTTTTTAGTCGGTTAAAGGGTTATATTTTAAAAAACTTGTTTTTTACTCTTTTTTTATTTTCCTCTTTTTTTTTAAAAAAAAATTTTTTTCTCCCCCCCTTTTTCCCCTTTTTTCCCTTTTTTACTCTTTTTCCCAAATGCGAACCTAAGTAAAAAATTTCGGCATTGTAGCTTACAAAATACGAAAGTTAGAACTTTAAATTGGCTCCATCCCGCTCCCCTTTGCCCCCACATCCCCCATTCCAAAGGGTACAAAATTTCATCAATGTAGCTTGAAGGAATTGGAAGTTATGCCATGTTTAAAAAAAAAAGGTTTGAGTCCCCCCACGGCCCCCTACGCCTCTGATGGACCCCAAAATTTAATAGAATGCATTGTCATATATGTATATATATATATATATATATATATAGTCCGCCCAAAGCAAGTTAATATAAGGGTTATAAAAACAGCCTGACGCTAAAACTGCATAAAATGAAATTTACTAAAACACAAACAACTCAACAAATTTTAGTGCCAGCAGGTAGTTACTCATATGCGCATATTTTTCCCACTGACGAACTCATCAGTGAGCTTTCCTGGTACAATAGTATTGCTGAAAACAACCTGCTGGCACTAAAATTTGTTGTTGTATAAAAATCGCAGTCTTAATTTGATTTCAGCTGCACTTGAGCTTGAACCCGACTATACAAAATCATTATTAACAAAATGAGATCGTAAAATATAAAATTCATAATCTTTTTTGTAAGAAGTTTGCTTCACCTTTTCCTATTAAAAATTGGGCATTTTTGTAAAAAGAATTAAAAAATTTGTCCCGGATTCTTACCCCGGGATTGACCGCCCCAGTTTGCATATTATTCATTTATTTGGTTGCAATGAATGACCGCTGCTATTTGGTTGGAAAACCACAATTTAATTTAGACATTGAAATATAAAGGCGTTTTAATACTACATAGAAGTATTTGATATTTTTTACATTTTCGTTTGTGCATTTCTTTGTGCATACTACATAAAAAGAGAACAATTATATTTATTCCAAAAGTAACAAATTGAAGGTCGTTAAGGTTGTGCAATTTGTTTAGCGTGATTGTAATTAATTTACAGGTTGTATTCCGCCGCCAATGTACTTTGCATACGATGTGGAATTTATTTTTGCATTGTAAAATGAAGCTCAAGCTTGAAGCAGGCGTGCGCCGATTAACACCCTTTTTGACTAACCAAAAGAAAATGGAAAGATCTAATAGAGCTATAAGATTTCATGAGAAATCACGTTTGTGACGTATGCGGCTGTCGATCAGTCGGGCTTTTACATTTTGTGTGGGGTTTACTCAACGAAATGTGAAATGTAATATGTACATATATATGTGGTTGTGCTGTCGCGGAGTCAATTGCATGTGGGATTTGAACGTCTCGGACTGGAACGGAACGTGATGCGCTCAAACTTGATTGATTGCAAATAAAACGCAATAGAGTGATAATAGCAATGATTTTGAATTTCATTTTGCGTTTTGGTTACTTCTTCCGGATTAATGAGCAATTCATCTACACAGTACATTCTACAGTGAGTAACAGTAATATTCTATTTCTGAAATTTAAAATTTTTTTTCTGTTTGCTAATATTTTTAAAAACATAAAACCGAAACTGTGCGGCAATGAGATATCGATTTTTCTGGGCACCCTTAATGTAGATTAGACTAATTCCTTTGATTTGAAACCGCCGGGTGGAATATGTTTCCTTATAACAGAAAACAAAATAAAAAGTGGAGCCGACCGGATAATGGATTAATGGATGCGCCATTATGGAGAAAAAATCACAAATTTCCAAATCGTTTTAATTCCAAAAAAACAATAAAAAAAAACCATAATTATCCTTTTCTCCCCGGGGATCAACACCCATTTTGATCTATGGGGCTTCAATAAAAAAAATATTGGCAAAATAAAATAGACATGCGCTTAAATATGAGAAAAATACAAGAAAAATAGAAAAAAATATTGGTTTCTAAAACAACTTAATGAAGCTTTGCAAGCAAGGTGAAATTACGCTACTTGTATCACTAAATGGGTGGGATAATTTGAGCAATAAATTCTGTATTCGATATCATAATAGAAAATTATAATTTTTAACATTTTTTATATTAAATAATATTTATTAAACTTTTCATTGGAGTGAAAAAGGATACCAAAATGAGAAAAAAGATACCAAGATACCAAACGGAAAATAGGATACCAATTTTGGTATAAATATACGGCAACATGGTCATAGTACGGATTCGCAAGGAATTGAATGGACTTTTCATTGATACCAATTTTATATTTTATGTTTACAAATAATAAAAACTTGGAATTTGGGAAAGCGAATTGTAATGTTACCCACTGTATAAAGCGTACAATGTTCTATAAAGGGCAAATATAACAAATAAAGTCGCACGCTATACAGAATATTGAATGAACAAATATAAAAAAGATGTGATAAAAATTCGAATCGTTATACAAAGATAAAAAAGTTATAAAATACTGCAATGGAATATTTTAATTATTACATTTTTATCCCACACACCTTATGGGTAACGCTCGTATCTATACTGTTTGCGCAGTATTATAGTGTATTTTAGACTCCAGAACTGCATACTGTTTTTGTGCCCCCGCACACTATTGTGTCAAATTGTGGAAAAATGTACCACCTCAAATTAAAGTGGAAATTTTAGAAAAAAGTAGAAAACCACTTCAACATGAAATTTTCCAGTTCAAAATGAGGTTGTTCGTACTTGTTTTTAAAATTTTAAACTTTACCAGACTATCATGACGGTAACAACTTGATTTGAAGTGGTTTTATTTTAAATTGCAGAAGTTGGAAAACTTTAGCTCCTTTAAAAACTAAGAAAAGATATAGTAATAAGTGAATTGAATGGCTTTTATTTGTTTATTGATATTGCTACTAAATCGCCATTGACATAATTTTTTAGAATTACCTATTTGGAACTACGATGGTAGTTCTTGCTACCAAGCCAAAGGTTCGAATTCAGACACTTATCTCTACCCGGTGGCTATCTACAAGGATCCATTCCGACGCGGCAACAACATTTTGGTTATGTGCGATACGTACCGATTTGATGGTACTCCCACCGAAACTAACCACCGCAAGAGCTGCTTAGAAGTGGTCAACAAGTGCAAGGACGAAGAACCCTGGTTCGGCATTGAACAGGAGTATACATTCCTCGATTTCGATGGTCATCCGTTGGGTTGGCCGAAGAATGGTTTTCCGGGACCTCAGGGACCATATTATTGTGGAGTGGGTGCCAATAAGGTGTGAATTTATCGCAAAGTACATTAATGCATTCAATTAAAATTTAATATAATTTTTCACAGGTGTATGCCCGCGATGTAGTTGATGCTCACTATAGAGCTTGTCTATATGCTGGCATTAAGGTTTCGGGCACCAATGCCGAGGTAATGCCCGCTCAGTGGGAGTATCAGGTGGGACCTTGCTTGGGCATTTCTATTGGTGATGAAATGTGGATGTCAAGATTTTTATTACATCGCATTGCTGAGGAATTCGGAGTGAGTTTGCACAGTTTAATCAGTTCGGGTAACAATTCAACAATAACATTTGTGTAGATTGTAGCAACTCTTGATCCTAAGCCCATGCCAGGAGATTGGAATGGTGCTGGAGCCCACACCAATGTATCAACCATTAAAATGCGTGAGGATGGCGGCATCAGGTAAACTATTTGACCTTTTATCTCAATTTAGATGTTTTTAATAAATCAAAATACTTGTTTCACCTAGGGATATCGAACAGGCTGTGGCCAAGTTGTCAAAATGTCATCAGCGTCATATACGCGCCTATGACCCCAAACAAGGTCAGGACAATGCCAGACGTTTGACTGGCCAACACGAAACTAGCTCAATCAATGATTTCAGTGCTGGCGTTGCCAATCGTGGCTGCTCGATTCGCATACCACGTGGTGTGAATGATGATGGCAAAGGCTATTTCGAGGATCGTCGTCCTAGCTCGAATTGTGATCCCTATTCGGTAATAGAGGCCATTTTACGTACAATCTGCTTGGACGAATGATTTGTACGTTTCGAGGATTAAAGGAGTGTACCGTATATAGAAACATGCTACGAGTAAAATATGAGTGACATAAAAAAATGTATTTGAAGTAAATTGCAAAAAGAAATTTATTAAATGTTAAGTTTATCTAAAATATTTTTATGTTATGACAAACACAGTTTATGCTCATATATTTCACATAAGTTAACATCATAATGCATTAAACAGAACTGGAGCTAAGCGCTGTCAAAATTAAAACAAACTAGATGCGAATGCATGGAATTAGGACGGAGAAGGTAAAGCGGTAGAGAGGTTTTTTTCATTGGTTTTTTTTATTTCAGAGGTGGAATAGTGTTTTTCGACTTGGCTACGACAACTAATATGGTGTCGAATGTATAGTTTTCCGACCAAATATCAAACTCTAAACGAAACTCAAATTATGACATACAGTCGATTTCGTTTGATATAATCCACGATTACGAAGTAAATCTTTAGATCAATGTATTTAGTTGTGGACGCGACTTTTTTTGTCACTTACCCCTAATTGTATTGACAACACAAATAAAACATGCCTTTTGTGGTTTTGAAAATGCCCTTAAAACTATATATTACCCGTTTCAGTTTAAAAAATTACCCAATTCCTATATTTTTACCATAGGACACCATTGATTTGCACTGTCGACTTATTGCCGCCACCGCCACAACTCTGTCAACTCAGGACGGATTTTAGTACGACGGTAGCATAGGCGTCATCCGCCCAACCATCAACCGCTGCAGTTCTGTTTAATGCATAAAGTAAGAAACACAACTAATTATGCCAAATGATCAAAAGAAACCAAAAAATCTGTTAAATGCTAAATGTTTATAAAGTAATTATACATAATATACGCTCTAAACAAATAAATAAATAAAATATACAATGGCTTCCAGCTTATTTCGTGCACCCTAAATCTATATATACATTACTATTATAATTTTGTTTTAAAACTTTTGTATGTTTATTGTATCTTCTATTCTATATTAGAAATTAAGATTTCATAAACTTATTATTAGGGATGTCACATCCCTAATGGTGTGAGTTTTGCGTAGGCGGATGCGTATGTTTGAAAATGACATCCGCGGATGCGGAGCCGGATGCAAAGGCGGATGTTTTAAGTAGAGACCGACCGAAATCGCTTTTTTTAATTTCCGCCGAAACCGAAATTTTTAATTTTTTTTTTCGGCCGAAACCGAAATGGCCGAATTTTCATTTTTTTAATTTCGGCCGAAACCGAAGCCGAAACCGAAAAAATAAAAGAAACAATTGTGAGTTTTAATGTAATAAAGTGGTACATAATTAAGCTTATCAGTAGGCTGAAATCGATGGTGCATATTCATAGTCAAATTTAGTAGCTGCTAAACTTTAGATCCAGCTTAGTAGCTGCCAGTTCAGTGTATTATCTGTCAACTTAGTAGATTACTAAAGTTAAGTTAGAGCTTAATTTGACTATGAATGAATTAGATGAATTTAGAAGCAAACTATCAAATGCGTGGAAATCAAGAGTAGTAGAAATTACTTTCAGGGTAGTAGATTTCAAGAGAGGGGTTTATGAGTAGAGTTGTAGAAATTCTACGAGAGTAGTAGAAATTTCTGTCGGGGAAGCAGATTTGTAGAAAGAATATTAATTTTGCATTTTATGAAACTCACATAATATTTTGAGGAGTAGATTTCTTACCGTAGTAGTAGAAAATATCTTGAGGAAAGTAGAAAAATCTGCTACCGTAGTAGAGGAGTAGAAATTTATATATCATTGCGAGAGTATTAGATCTACTCCGATAGGACATGTCTTCTTTGTCGCTTCTGATTCTTCGAAACTATGATCAATGCTTAAATTTGTGTTACATACCGCTTTTATCCACTTGGTTGTTCCTTATATATTTTTCCACGCTAAATCCGAAAATAATAATGAAATTTTTCCAGCACCCACCATTTTTCTGCAAACGCCACAAAAATTGCATTTTTGGTGCTGTAAAAATTTCATTATTATTATTTTCGTATCCAGCGTGGCAAAATACATAAGAATTTGTCTATCAAGTATATTTAACACACAAAAAATTCAGTTTTGTCGATCAGTGTAATCTTTGTTATTTATTTGTTACATTTTTCTATCAAGCCGAAATTTTCGGCGGAAATATAGAAATTTCGGCCGAAAACGAAATTTGGCCGAAAGCGATATTTTATTTTTCGGCCGAATCCGAAACACGGCCGAAACAGCTTTTTTTGGCCGAAAAGCCGAAAAACCGGAACCGAAACCGAATTTCGGTCGGTCTCTAGTTTTAAGGAACTTTTTTGAAAAAATTTAGTTTTTTGGACTTTTTTAATTTGGGGATGTCAATTTAGTGCGGATGCTCCGCGGATGCGGTTGCGGGTACGGAGCTCCGTCACATCCCTACTTATTATGAAATCTTACGACTAAAGAAATTGAGCTACTCCAAATCTGTTAGGAGTAGGGTTGCCACACAGTCTGGATTCGTCTGGATTGTCCAGATTTTTTGTCATGCGTCCAGAGTCCAGTTTTTCAATAATTTGTCCAGACAAAATTTTCTCTGATATTTCTCAGTAAAAAAACTAAAATAAGTCAGAAAACCTAATAGCGTTTTTATTATAAAGATAAAGTTTTCTGTCAAATAGTTTTATTTTTTCAATTAATAAAGGCGGCTAAAAACTTCTAACCGCTCCAGAATAGACCTGTAAAGGTGTTTTTTTTTCATATTAAGCTATGTGTTCATGCACGGACTCTATACGTGATGAACACCGCTCGCCCCAAGATCCACAATTCCAGTCTCTCTCTTCAACATCCACACAATACACAAACTTGACGAACGACTACAGAAGGATGATAGAAGAACAATAGAAAGGAGTTATTCTTTCGATCGACAGCAGCCGCATCAACAGCATCAGCAGCAACAGCATCAGTCAACCCGAAACCCACCCATAAACGAAGACAACAGCGACGATAGATAGAAGACATCACATAAGAACAACTACCCAACAGTGAAATACAACATATAGATTCCGTATAAACGGACACAATTCAGTTCTACCGACAAATAACATTTCACACAAGTTAATTCTACATTGTCATTTACCATCACATGTGTACAATAATTTTGTCTTAACAAAACATAAAAGAAACTTATATTAAACAGAAAAGTAAAATTGTACAATTTTAATAACTAAAAAACACATAGAGTTGTATGCACGAAAACACATAAAAGTCACGGTCACTAACTAGAATAAAACCCATTTGATAAACCCCAAAAAATCAACTACTCTGTTCTTTTTCCTTTACTTTAAATTTGAACCCCTTTTTATTTGTGGAAAAAACACTATGTAATTTAATTGTTTTTTTTAAGGCGAGGAGGAACCAATGTATTTCTTTGCATATTGCTATCCAATTCCTACTATACTATTTCTTAAAAGTATGCCATTAAAATAAAAAAAAATTCCGATTTTTTTTTTGAATGTCCAGTTAAAAACGGAAAAGTCCAGATATTTTTTTTCAAAATCCAGACGAAGATCATTTTGCATGTGGCAACCCTAGTTAGGAGTGATGCAGCTGAGTGGTTCTCCTCGTTCTGCATATGCTGCTCAAGGTGCTAGCTATCCGATTTGGGCAGGGTTGCCAACTTTCGAAGAGCTCAGATTCGAAATACTAGATTTTTTTCTAAGAAATCGAACACTTAAATAAAAAATCTTGTAAAATTAAAAAAAATTGAACCAATTTTGTGTGTAACATTTTTCAAAATGATTCGTCGTATTCGTTTATGTTAATTTTATTTCGTAATTTTTCGTAAGTTTCCAAAATTATCATATCGAAACAATGTCTGTCATCATACATTTTTGAAATCATACATTTTTGAAATTATTGTTGTTCTGTGTGCAATATAATTTTATGTGAATATGACTCCATCCAGTCTTTCCTTCGCAATTATCGAATCGGAAAATGTTGGGTCCTCCTGGCAGGCCAATAGCTTAATACCATACACGGGCAGTATCAATTACATTAATGATTAACCCGCTCAATTACAATTACATGTAATTCTAATTGAAATTTTTTCAAATACATTTGCGTTAATTACTCTAATTGTAATTGAAATTTTTTGAAAAAATTTCAATTACATTTTTTTAATTACATTTGTAATTGAAAAATGTAATTGATAGAAAGTAATTGAGAGAAAAATAGTAATCATTACTTTTAAAAAGTAATAATTACATTTTTTGTAATTAATTACATGAAAAAACACGGATTACAGGAAAATTAAGGGAACAATTTGAAACATTTAAAACTTTTAGAATAAAACACTTGGACTTTTCTTGGGTGAATCACACCAGGTGGGATTGTAGCTGCCATCAAATGCGTCCTTGGACTTTTTTGGGAGATTCGTGGCAGTTGGGATCAGAGCTGCCATCAAGTGCATCCCTGAACTTTTTTGGATGATTAATGCCAGTTGGACATGTCCTTGGACTTTTTTGGGGTGAATTGTGCTGGAAATGTTTTTAAACTATAATTGCAGTCAACCAAACAAATTTAAAAAAAAGAAACTGTTATTTTAAAAAAGTAGACCAATTTTCCTTAATTTTCCTGTAATCCGTGATTTCTCATGTAATTAATTACAAAAAATGTAATTATTAATTTTTAAAAGTAATGATTATCTTTTTTCTTTCAATTACATTTTTCAATTACAAATGTAATTAAGAAAATGTAATGGAAATTTTTCGAGAAATGTAATGGTAATTGAAAAAATTTCAACTACAATTACAGTAATTGTAATTGAAAAAAATTTCAATAACAATTACAGTAATTGTAATTGACAAACATTTTAAATTACAATTACTGTAATTTGTAATTAAAAAATTTTGTAATTGAAAATGCCTATGTATGCTTAATACACATTATCCACCATAGTAACAAATTGAGGGTGGGTAATAAACCCTCAATTTGTTTTGACAAAAACATAATTTTATCACATTTTTAGACCCCTGGCGAAGTGATCATTAATAGCGTGATAATATAAAACTAGCATTTTTTTAACAGAAACAAACCAAAGTGCAAAAAATACAGCAATATAAAATGCTGACATAAAATTTTATTAAATGCATTATTTGATTTATACCATTTAAAATTTTAATATAAACGAAATGTTCCCAAAGTAGACGAAAACTTGTGAAGCCCGAGATAATTCTGTTCAACCCGGAGCCCGGAAATTGACTTCCAAACCCGGAGTCTCCGGGTCAAAATGACCCTGTTGGCAAGCCTGGATTTGGGTGACCGTTTAGCTTCTTTTTAAGATATATTTGCGTAATTCGGGGGAATACATCTCTACCTTTGTTTTCATTCCTTATGTACCAATGAGGTTATTGTTATATGTTCAATGTTGGATTTACTTGCATTTCCCAATAACTGCATGCCATATATCCATATCGGAACTTTATTTTCCATTCTCTGCGGAATTCTATGATTAATAAGCCAGTGTACACAGAAAAAAAGGTCGGTAAAATTAACCGAAAAAGGTTTCAAAATGTATGAAAATTGTAAATTTTTTACCGAGCTCGTCGGTAGATTAAACCGACAAAAAATTGTAAAAAAAAAATAGTTGAAAGAACCGAAAAAAATTGTTGTTGTACAGAAATTTTAGGTTCTTTTACAGCAATTGTTGGTTAAATTTGAATTGCATTTTACCATTCGCGCTTCTTCAGTTGAATCGTTGGGATTCGAAGAAAGAAGAATTCCGAATCGTGTTATGAATGTTGTGCCTTATAGACGCAGCTTGAGCAGAGCCAAACAGCGTTTTTTTTGCAGGGTTTACTGCATTTGTAATACTAATTTTGGAAAAAAAAGGGCTTGTGTCAGTTAAGCGCTCAAGCAAAAAAAAATTTCAAAAATGCAAGATTGCAGCATTTTTAAAATTTTTTTTTTGTGTTTTATATGTTTTTTTTCATTTTCAAATAAAAAAGAAAACAGATTCAACGAAAAACATTTTCTTACTAAAAAAGTATGTATCGAAACAAATTTTTTTTTGTATGTTTACAATCAAAATTGTAAGCCAATAAATTTTAATGGTTTTCTTACTAAAAAATATGTATCGAAACAATTTTCGAATTGTAAACCAACAAATTATTAATGTTGGAGCGTTTTTAAGCGTCTTTTTCGGTTAAATCTACCGACTTTTTTTTTTGTGTGTAGAATACAAGCTTTGTATTCAATACGAGTTCGCTTGGCCTCGATATGCTTACAAAACGTTAAACGCTTATCTAAACTAAAACAAAACGGTACATAAAATCTGTGAAAAAAATCACTGTCCCAATGAATAAATCATTAATTTTGATCCAAAGTTTGCGTTCATTGGAACAATGAATTAAAGGAATTTTTCAGGAATAAATTCATGAGGCCTGTGAACGATTCATACACACAAAAAAAAAAGGCGGTAGATTTAACAGAAAAAGACGGTTAAAAAAGCTGCAACCCTTCTTCGTCGGTTAATTGTACCGATGAGAAGTGGTTGGTGTATATTGGTGCGCTTTACCTTTATAATTTGTTGGTTTACAATTTTAATTGTACACTTACCGCAAAAATTTGTTACGCTACACATTTTTTTAGTAAGAAAACCATACAACTTTTTTCGTTAAAAATAAATTTTAAAAATGCAAGATTGCATGTTTAAAAAAAATAAATATTAGCTTGAGCGCTTAAGGACACAAGCTCCTATTTTCCAAAATTAGTATTACGAATGCAGTATTACAAGCAAAAAAAACTCTGTTTGGCAGTCGTGTTGTGGTTACAATCGAAATGTTGTCGAAATATGTTTGACGAAACCAATCCCAAAAAAATATAAAAATAAAAAATTGTAAATTGTTCGTAAATTTTATTAACGGCAATGTAATCCAATGTTTTTCATTTTTGTATGGGGAAAAAGAAGTGCATTCCGCGCCGACTTCTCTTTATCCGATTGGGTCCAAACTTCACATAAGTCATTTTTATATGCAAAGGAACCAAACTGGACCAATCGGACAGTTCCTAAGTTTACCTATATAGATTTTTTTTTTCAAAAAATATTCAAAAAGGAATATTTTCTGAAAAAAAAATTCCACTTTGGTTTGGGTCTTAGAGCAAATATTATTAATTTTGTTGGTGTATTTCAAATAAAATATCTCAGGTAACACTGCGCATCTGCATAAAAAAATTAAGTCAGACGGTGCTACAATGCGTGGACATTTCGTTATTTTTTGTCACATATTTTACTTAGCTTAGGACGGCTAAGTCAAATCCAACAAAGACTCCGTTATAACGAATTTGCTGATTTTTCATTATTTTTAAACTGAGACCACCAAGAACCGGTTTTGGAACTGATATTTTGGAATGTCTGGAAACCGGAATCGATTTTTTTAAATCTGAGAATTTTAATTGAATTTTCTTGTTATGCAGTTTTTGTTAGTTAATTTAGTCATTTATGGAACAGAAACCGATATTTTGGAAAGTCTGGTTCAGAGGTGTCAGCCGATGGATAATCGTCGGCGGCGGCGGCTGATCCAATTTCAGTCGGCGGCGGCTAGCCGATCGGCTAAGCCGGTTTTTTGGCAAAGCCGATTTTTCTTTTAATGAATATGCTAAGAATTTTCAAAATACAACTTTTTTACTGCTAAAATTGCTTGGCATTTCATTTATTTAAATAAAAATGTCACAATTATTTAAAAAAATAAATTTGTTCTACTTTTTTGAAAAACATGTCGACCTGTGTCCTTTTCATTTTGATTTTTTTTGTTAGAGATCATACAAAAAAATTAGATTCGAATAAAAAAATCGAGATTTTCGGCTTAGCCGCAAGCCGTTTTTTAGCCGGGGTCATCGGCGGCGGCTAACGTTTATTAAAATCGTCGGCGGCGGCTAGCCGCATCGGCTGACACCTCTGGTCTGGTTACCGGAACCGAAACGTAATGAATATTTTTAAATCTGAGAACCGGAACCGATATTCGTTTCGATTCCTGGCAATGTTTTTAAATGGCCAGACATTTTTATTGGTAGTTAGTCTTAGCTAGTACTTTTAAAAATGCCATTGTCTTAAGCATGAACTTTAAGGAGCATATTCACAGTCGAAATGAGTTTCAACTGTAAAATAATAGGGTTTTTTTTTTTAAATTTCACCCATACATAGTTTTTGCTTAAAGCATCGTTTTGAGTCAAATGTCATCCAAAAAATACTACCTTTAGTTATTTGACTTTTGTGTATATCAAATTATAATTTCCCTTTTTGATTTCCATATTGTGTGTATTTTTTGTTGTCCCTTTTTTTTGTGTTCCTTTTAAATATTTGGTTTGAAAAAAAATGTTATATTGTACAAAGTGGAATAAAAATGGAATTTTTAATTTTCCAAGTGGAATAAAAAAGTGGAATATATAAATTTAAAATTGGAATATAAATATTCCACTTTCAAACAAAAGTTGAATTCAGGTTTAATTTTTCAACTTTTAAAGTTGACATATTTATCCTAACCAAAACAGGTTGAGAATCTCAACTTTAAAAGTTGAAAATAAGTATATAAGAGTTTTTCAACCAAAAAGTTAAAATTTTAAACTTTAAAGTTGAAAATATTGCGGAAATTATTACATAAACCAAAATGGTTGAACATTTCAACCTTCATGGTTGAAAATTTTAACCAAAAGTTAAAAATTTCAACCTTCTGGTTGAAAATTTTAACTAAAAGTTAAAAATTTCAACCTTTTTGGTTGAATGTTCAATTTGAATTTTAACACCGCTTCCGCATTTGATTGGCTGAAATGAAAATAACACAAAAAAATTGTATACTTGGGAATTTATTTTTTTTAGATTTTCTTGTTTATTTTTGTTTAAATTTCTATTTTTAGACATTGCGCTTTTAGTTAATTTCAAATGAATTTTACATTTTTTTACTTTTTTATTACATTACATTATGGATATATTAATGTTATATTTGTTGTAAGTTATATATTTGAAGGAAGAGATCATATAAATTTTTGTACTTACTAATGTTTGGTGTTGTCGAGATTTGAACCCTGGACATTTCTGTTCATTGACGCGCGCGTTGCGAAGGCCTCTTAGCACGCTCAGCTACTTCTAGAAGTTTCTTGCAATGTTCTAACTGCATATATTATATGATTGTAGTTTTTGTACGTATTTATATACATTTTTCACACAATATTTTTTTAAATGAATTGAAGCATTTACATAAATTTCTTGAAAACCCCAAACTAATTACTTAGTATCAAAAAAATGAAAAAAACTCATTTTAACCTTCGTTAATTCAGTAAAAAATTTAAAAAAGTTAAAGAAAAATATTTTTTTAATACATAATCAAATTTTATCAAAAACTAAAACATTTGTAACTTTCCATTTTTTATAGGAATTGCCCAAAATAGTGTATGAAAAAGCTTGCCGGAGATTTTAGGATATATTTATCCATATATATATTTATATATGACATATTGTGCAAAACTATTTAAAAAAAAAGGAATATAACAAAAAAAAAAAAAAAATAGGAAACGGAAATCTAATTCGTGCCGTGGGGGATTCGAACCCGGGTTCCCAAAAACACTAAAAAGTTCTCAACAAATTTCAACCTTAAAAGTTGAAATTTTTACGTAAATAAATTCTCAACTTTTTGGGTTGAGTTTTTCAACCTCTGGGTTTGAAATTTCAACCTTAAGGTTGAGAATTTCAACCTTAAAAGTTGAAATTTTTTACGTAAATAAATTCTCAACTTTTTGGGTTGAGTTTTTCAACCTCTGGGTTTGAAATTTCAACCTTAAGGTTGAGAATTTCAACCTTAAAAGTTTAAATTTTTTACGGAAATAAATTCTCAACTTTTTGGGTTGAGTTTTTCAACCTCAGGGCTTAAAATTTAATCTTTTAGGTTGAGAATTTCAACCTTTAAGTTGAAATTTGGATTATATACTTTTTCAACCTGTAAGTTTAAAATCTCAACCCAAAATAGTTGAAAATTTGAATTTAAACCTGAAAAAGTTGAAGAAGGTTGAAAAATTAAACCGAAATTTTCGACAGTGTAGACGATTGGGCTTTATGGCCGTAATTTTATATTTAAATACATTCGGGACAGTAATCATATGTTTGTTACTACTAGACTAGATTAAAGAAATGGGGGAACTCTTAAAAATAAATGACTTCTACAATTTGCCCGCAGAAATGGCATAGGGTCATTTTCGTTATGGTTTTTTTAACTTCGCCGAAGCACCAAAACACAAACGATGTATTTTTGGGAGTTTCCATTTGTATACATTTTTTTTAAATTACCAAATTTCACATAAATGCTTTTAGGCGTATTTGTTTTGCCAAGTTAATGTCCGGAGAAGCAGCTTAAAAAAAAATTATTTTTAGTTTTTTATTTCATTAAGCTCGTTTCTTAATTTAGCTTTATGATACTTTTCGTCATGAAAAATTTTAGATTGGCAAATATAGTAGGATCTTCTAGTGGAGCTAGAAAGCCGCAATTCCACATACGACACGCTCAAAGGAAAAAATCGATGAAGTGTATAGAGCGTCAATAAATTTCATCGCCTTTTTCTTGTGAGTGTCTTAATTAATTATAATTAATTGTTTTAGCCCTTCAAAAAAGGCAAACCAATTTTTTTTTATTACTTCCGTTTTTTTTTTGGGTTTTACAGATTTTTTTTGCGAATATAATTTTTTTTTAGTTCAATATAAAAAAAATATTTTGGGTTTTATGGCCGATTATTGGACGGTCGTAACACCCAAAAATTGGGCTTTAGGTCCGTTTTTTCGTTGGGCTTTATGACCGTTTTGGGATGTGTCACAACGCCGAAATTTTTTTTGGGCTTTACGACCGTTAGCCGTGCGGTCATAAAGCCCAAATTTTATTTCATAATCTGCAATGATATTAGGAGGAAAGTAGCCAAAAACCTTTAATTTTAAATCAAAATTGCTGAAATAAATTAAAAGGAAATTTATTTTCTGCTTTTTTAAAAAACTTGTTTTTTACTCTTTTTTTATTAACAGTCTTCTTAAAATGTCTGGCCCTAATCAAGTGGCGAGGAGTGTATATTCAGAACAAGCTGGCGAATCTCTTCACTTTGATTTCAGGCAAACACTACATAGATGGAAATCTAACTATGCTAGGGCTATGTTAAAAGACTGCATTCACAGAATTCGTGGTAAATTTTTTTAAACCTAAAAGTTGCTCCCGGGAACCGTGTCAGACTCTCAAAAATGTTTTTGTTTTAAATGAAACACATTTCAGTGATTTTGAGGAGTTTTTATTTGATCTGATGTTGTAATTTTATAAATTTAATCCAATTTTATCGGATTTTATCGACTTGCAATTTACCCTTTGACTCTTGGTGGCTACATATTCTTAAAATGTAAAATATGAGAAACTCATAGCATATTGCTGTTAGAGTTCTTTTGAAGTTGCAAGTGGTGATAATTCACGATGTAATATTGGTGTATAAATGAGTCAAAGGGATATTGATTTTTCTTGTATTATTATTATTCGAACAGTTACAACACAATGCTTAATTAAACATGATATTTTTATTACAGAAATTATGCATAGATGATGTCGTTAAATAATAGAGAAATTGGGACTAAACACATGGTGCAACAGGAGAAAATATTTTTGGAAATGTATTTTTTGATTGTACAGGGTGGCAAATAAAAACTGTCAGTAAATAAAATATCAATAAAAACCAAAGTAATCAATGTATTTCAATATTAATACGTCCACACACACTGCGGTAGGGTATATTAAGAGTAACACAACGTTCGCTGCGCCCATAAGGAGGCGTGTCCGGTATGTATTCCTGATCAGCATCACCTCCTGAGTCGATTTAGCCATGTCCGTATGTCTGCCCGTCTGTCTCTCATCATGATAGCGGCCCGCAAATTTGGTGATATCAACTTGAAACTTTATGTACATGTTTTTCTCCTCCAAACTCAGATCAAGTTAGAGAATCCGCCCAATGATTCCCCACAAAAAAAAGGGAATTTTTTTATTGCAGTATTTGGTTGGAAATGTTTAGAAACCACATAATTCATTCCTAAGCCCAGATATAAATGAGGCAAAATGGCGTCCTGAGACCAAATTTTTTATATTCGAGGTATTTCCAAATGGATCATATTGTGTGGGGGTATTTCAGCTTCGACATAGCCGAAGATAGTTCACTCTCTAGTTTTTTTTATTAATTATGCAGTTTGGTTCCATGGAAAATTCTCTATAACAAAATTCTTAAATAATTTTGCATTCAAATCCGATTTTTGAGCTTTTCTTTGATTTTTCTTTTGTAATTTCATACAATTCATTCTGAAGAATTGGGATTATACCTAGAAAAGTACAATCGAACATAAAAAATCCACATTCAAATATTGACACTGTTTCACGTTCTATTTTAAAACTGAACAGTAGAGCCGCCCCAAAAAAAAGATTTGCCTGATCGGTTTTTTCTTGTATTTTTACTATTCAAAAAGTTTTTTAAATTTTTATGGAAATTTTTTAATTTTATGAATTAATTCTAGGGTGTTTCCGACAAAAATGGTTAATTATGTTTTTTTTCTCGTATTTTCCTGGATTTAAAACGAATTTCAAATTTGTTTTTTTTTCCCATACAAGTGTTTGCCCCAGGGATGATATTTAAGTTGTTCCATTTTGTACAAAAAGGCAAACAAAGTAGTACCAAATCTGTCGAAAAAGTACCAACACTTCAAATTTTATAATTAAAAATAGTTTGTAATATCGATACCTTAAAGCACAACCATACTATGTCCATTTCCATTAAAACCGAGTTTTTGGCATTTTTGCATTCCAGAGAAGAAGCTGCATCAGATAGGCGATAGTGGTTTGTGGGAATTGTGATGAAAGTAATTGAAAATAAGGAAATGAAATCCCATTTTGATACAAAACATACCAATTTGAAAACTTGTTTTTGATTTACTAGAGTTTTGAAAAAATGTATGGTTGTGCTTTAAGGTATCGATATGAACAGAAAAGTTATTAATATTCAAACACGTAAACAAGTTTAATATATATAACCATACTTTAATTCAAAGTATTTTAAAAAAAGCTTCGTCGCTATTCAGAATAAAATTTCGCCATTATGGCATACTACATTTGTTTTTATGAAAGTTTAGCTTGATTGGAGAGCATGAAAGCATAAATGAAAACTACTGACAGTTATTATTGGCCACCCTGCATATTTTTTCATTGGCTTTTTCAACATTTTAATTCCCTTCTCCATGAACGAAATATGCCTTTTCCGATAGATTTTGGGACGCCTTAGTTTATTGAGTCTCTCTTCCCATTTATGTACACTTGCGGTTAAAATGAAAGAAGCTGTTGAAATGTGAACTATTGATAGTTTTTAAAACTTTTAAAAGTATGGATATTGGTACCTCTGGATGCCTTTCAAATTTTGTTACTAATTTTTCGACGTGTTCACACAATAGCAAAACTACTTTTGTTTTATCGGCTTACTCGAACCAAATTTGCACTATCGGTTTGGTAATGTCGGTTTCAACTATCAATTCTTTGATAGTCGAGTATCGGCTTACGCGAACAGACCCCCATTTCCGGTTTTCAGATTTTAAAAATATCGATTTCGGTTCCGGTTTCCAGACTTTCCAAAATATCGGTTGCGGTTTCGGTTCCATAACGTCAAAAAAGTTGAAATTTTAAAGTGAAAAAAACAAAAGCTAACAAAATAAAACTGGATGGACAAGAAAATTTATATTTTTAAATGGTATTTTTGACTTATGAAATCAGAAATTAGAACCAAAAAATTTTCGGTTCCGATTTTAGATTTAAAAAAATATCGATTCCGTTTTCGGTTCTGGTTCCCAGACATTCCAAAACATCCGTTACGGTTCTATGAATTTAAACGGTTTCGGTTCCAAACCCTGGTTTTGCCCTGGTCATAAATTTACTACAGATACATACATTTTTCTAACTTTACAATTTTGATTTAGAAATTTCCAATATTTTCCAAATCAGATACATACATTTTTCTAACTTTACAATTTTGATTTAGAAATTTCCAATATTTTCCAAATCTTATTAAAATAAATAAAACGTTTGTTATCTGTAATACATTTATGAATTAAACCTTTTTGAATGCATTGAAGAACTTTAATAAGTTAGCACCATCTTCACTGGTGAGTACTATCTACTAATGTTACCTATAATGTATGTGCATACGAGAAAAAAAACAAGTTTCAAATGTTTTTAAAAATTGTCAATAAAAAAAAAAACAAAAAAAATTTATAATTTTTCGCACATTTGATTGTTTCCGAAGAACTTTTGAGATTAACGATGTGAGAGAGACAAAACCTAGGACACCATTTTGATCAGGAAACCACAAAATCTACCTGAAAAAGATTTATTGTTAATTGTTACTTTTGTGATTAAACTGAAAAATTCAAAAAAAAGTCTAATCAAATAAATTCAATTTTGGTTTTAAAGGTACTCTACATAGAAAAATTATAGCGCTGATTAGATTAGACTGTCAACTGCATGTCAAAAATATTCGTTCGTTAATTCGATTCGATAGTGCAACTGTTGCTGTGATAGTCTTAGTCCTAGAGGAATTTTTATTTATAACACTGTAGTCCAGTCATTCTAACGTTTTTTTCACAAAAATTAGCGGTGTGATGCAATGTCACAATAGGTCCAAGTTTCCTTGAGTTCTCCTATTGGGAAAATCTAATTTACCATGTATCAGACATTTTGTAATTATTTTGCCCCTTGCGTTTTTTAATTTTTAATATTTAATTTTTTTAATTTTTACTGATGATTTTTGCAATTTTGAATAATACAATTTGGACTTTTTTTAGAAAACAAAATAGGAGTGATCAACATTTTACGATTCAAGTAATGAAATAATCTTTGTAAAATATATTCAGCAATACTACAATGTATAATGGAATGTGTTAATGGTAAGAATTCATTTTCTTTGCTGTTTTTTTTTTTTTTTATATTTAAACTTTTTAGAGATATGTATTATTGCGTAATAAATCTTAAGTGTTCCACAAAATACGAGATTAATACCTGTTAATATAAAATACAGTCTAACATAGGAAATAAGTAACTAGGAAATAAACTCAAAAGAGGTCATTAATACAACAATTAAATTAAATCAATGGACGCTTTTCGAAAGTATTTAAACTTAAGTTTACATTTGTGCTTGTTCCAATTAATGGCGAACTTCAAAGGACTTTCATTTCTCTTGCGCTTGATTTCATTTTTATTTCTAGTAGAACGCCAATTGTATTAGATATATTAATTTGTGTAATATTCCTTACAAATTAAAATATAAAATAAAAAATATGTGAAATGTAATTAAAAAAGTATTGCACTTGAATAGTTGAACAAACTCAGTTGCCAATTCGAAAGTGAACCTAAAATGTTTACATCTACAAACAAAAAAATGAACTTATCGTCAAGCAAATTATAGTTATTTTTTTTTGTGAAAGTCAATACTTAATATCGCAATAATATCGTTTATTCACTACAGTATCTAATATCGTATATTTAAAGTATATTTAATGCCCATATAACAATGGCGCGTTAGATCTTTTGGCCATACTTTACAGTTGTTACACTGAAGTGTTTGCGATATTTGTCAGAAAACTGCGATCAAAGGCCTGAGGACGCATTTTGTGTATTCATACTACATTACGCCTTCATTGCCCATCAAAGTCTGACCAACCTAACGGGCCATTAGTGATATGACCATAATGCGCTACACTAATAATCGCTGAACTCACTCTAGCGCGAACAAAAATCTTTCAAAAAGATTGTTTCTCAACGAAAGCGACTTTCTTCAAGTTGGTAACTATCAAATTTAAGTATAGAATATCCTTGTAATGTTAAAAGAAATTGTTTATGTTTCTTTGCAAACCATTTGGCAACGCTTGTTTCAAACTTGTGGTAAGTAATTCCATCTAATTTTTCATTTTAATTTCTACTTCATAAGTAATATGTTTAGGTTGTATTTACGCAATTTTATAATCTATAAAATTTCTATAAAACGAGTTTGTGGTTGTGTGTTGTACTTTCCCTTAAAATATCATTTAATTTCCACATTCTCATGTTCCATTACATGTGTTGGTTTGGGTGTGATTTTTCTTAAATTTTAAATAGTTGTATGTTTATAATAAAAATACACTTAAAAAATTACCATAATTCTAAAAATAAATTACAAATAAATATAAATAATATTTTGTTTAAAAGCATTTACTTATAAATATCGTTAATATTTAAATGGGTTCATATCATTAAAATAAAAATTGCATTAATTGCGTAATCCGTACGATGACATCATTGTGATTATTCAATAAATATTATGATGACAACTCGGTGCTCTCCCGCCGCATATTCAAATCGTTAAAATCAATTTCAGTCGATTCGATCGATTGAATCGAGGAGGCGCCTCTCAAAATGGACGCCGGAAATTTTCCTCGACTTTTAATCGCTGCCAGCTGCAATTTATGTGAGGTTTGAGAAAATATATTAATTCGTTTTATATTGTTTGAGATCTCACGAGCGCACTACTATAGTCGATTACATATCGTCCATAAGCATCAACGTGCTGTAACTGACATTTGACGCGATCTCATATTAGCGACAAAAACGTCCTCGGGTGAAATATAAGTTACGATATGTTGGCGCTTAGGGTACGACATATAAATATATAAAATTAAGGTGCTTTTCATATTTATAGAATTTTTTTCGAAATTAGCAAACATTTTTTGAATATATCAACTTCTGTTTTTGCAAATTTCTCAAAACTCTGCGACTCTGTATAAGTTTAGAAGAAAATGTTATCACAAAACTTTGTTTTACAGGAAAACGATTCAAAATTATTGGGTTTTTCAACCTGAATTTTCTCATAGTTCTAAATGGGATAAGTCCTTGTAGGTGACAAATATTTTTAATCATAAATCTCTTCTTTTTCACAAAATTTTGTGCTTTGTTCGGTCGAGATCGCTTATACAAAGTAACCTTACAAATATGAAACGCACCTCACTTTGAATAATATGTATATATGAAAACGACACAAATTTTTACTAAGCATGCAATAAATTTAAGTTTTTAATGAAATGCTTAATTTATATGTGAATGCATACGATGAACGATTAACGAAACGAATAAAATTAAAAAATAAAAAACTAACAACAACAAATAACATTTATGTTAACAGTACCAATTTTTTACAATTTGTATAGGTACATTTTTGAGCATTCAATTTAGCTTAGCTTTACTTCTCACTTAAATAAAGATTTTTGAAAATAATTCAAACAAATGGCAAGTAAAAATAAAAAGTTACACATGCAAATGATTTTAGAACACCAGGGCTTTTAGGAAATCATTCGCAGTGACAATGTCGCTGAAAATTTCATTTTTTTCCTTGACGTTCATATACATGCAACGAATTAATGAAGTTATACTACAAGAAATTTGTTTTCATTGCAGATAACTATGTATGTATAGTAGGTAGAGCCCGACCGATTGATCGGCATCGGCTTCCGCCGTTATCGGCCGAAAATGCACATTCGGCTTCGGCTTCGGTTTTTCCAAAAAATGGCCGAAGCCTTTCAATTTTTTTCTCTTATTTTTGCGACACCGAAAACCAAAACTAATTTTTTACGATACGATTTTCTAAAAATTGTGTAATTGATGGAATTTCCAATGGGACATAAGAGAGAGACCCACAAAACAAAAAATATGATTAAAATTTAACTTAGTAATCATCAAATATTGAGTGAATCTCGCCTCAAATTGCGTGGCACGGGGTTACAGCTGCCACAAAGTACATCCTTGGACATTTTCTGGGTGGATTACTGAATTTTAAATATAGATTTGGAAGCTTAATACTCGCCCTGATGTCAATGTTAAAAGGAGTCCTGGTAAACTGTATGAAATTTCAAATATAGGGGTAGGAGGATCACGGAAGGATTCTACCTTTTACAAATGTAGCCCAAATTGCTGCTCCAACATATATGAAAAGTAGTTCTGGTGCTCAAATCCGGGACCGATTTTGGTAAAATTTTACATTTAAAGTTCAAAGCTTCACAGGTGGTATTTACCATCAACTAGAACATCCTTCGCCAATCACCTGACGGATTTGGGGAGTCCTTAAAAACAGCTACTTAGATGGATTTATTCTTTGAAGAATTCTCTACCATTTCTACTGAATTTCCATTATTTTATGCTTTACTCCAAATTTGGGATAATCCGAGGTTCCTGTTAGTTTTGACCTAGGAGGCCCAAATTTGTTTGTGAATTCTTTTGGTTACTTTTATTATTTGTTTAAATAAAATTTTATTTCCTTAAAAAACTAAATGTGTATTTATACACTCGAATTTGAATGAAAATACACGAAAAAACCATTTTTTATTGGTTTTTTATTTAAGTATCGGCTTCGGTATAGGCCTTTGGCGTCGGCCGAAGTAATAGGCTACCTATTGACCTTCGGCAACGGCTTTGGCTTCGGCCTGAAAATGCTTATCGGTCGGGCTCTAATAGTAGGGGAATAACTTTAAACATTTATTGTAAATTTTTCAATATACATGGCACTACAACTTGAGAAATAGTGTACAAATAATGACTTTTTTTGGATTGGGTCTTTTTTTCGCTCCCCGGAAAGGGAGTTAAAAAATATCTTAAAAAATCTAGCTGGACTTTTGTCCTAAAAATTTACTAAAAAATAGTTCATAGCTTTTTCTATCTATAAGCGTTGAAAAAATTACCCTTAGGCAATTGGGTCGGTTTTACTTACTTAACCGTTTTCGATTTGACTTTAAAAAATTCTCCTGCCTATAAAAATTTACATTTTTCAAAAATTTTAAATGTCAAAATAAACTTATTCAATACAATATTAAATGAAGGCGAGCACTATGCATGAGACCAGTTTTCAGATGTTATATTTTAGACCCCACCACAATTCTTGCGTTGTAAATATATCATACAATTTCCCTTCATTTCTCAAATTCAACCAATAAACGCCCTTATTTGCAACCAACGCTTCATTTGTTCCATAATACTATTTTCTGTAAGAACAGTCTAAACATTTTCAAACTATTAAACATATTTTTTGATGTGGGCGGGAAGGGGCATGCAAAAGGAAAGCAATATATATTTTTACAAATGAAATCGTCGCGTTAATGGAAAAAACAAAAAATGCAATTAATGTACTAATGATTGGCATTGTTGTTAGTAGTGACCTGAATTGTATATTTAGCTTATCCACTTCCATGGTTCAGTATCTGGGCTTGTTATAGGCGTGGGATACTAAAAGATAGCACAGTTTATATATTTGTAAAAATGTGATAACAAATTTTTAGCAACAATATATTGAAGTCTGGAAAATGATCACAACAAACCATTGCTTATAACACTGTGCGACAAGATTTTTAACACATGATAAAACCGAAACACGCGTTAAACTATGGACATAATGGGTAGTAAAGGGCTGCAAATATGCGCTAATTTCGTTAAGTTTCGTGGGTGGAGTACTTCACTGCACTCGACCAAAGAGAAACATAATGCAGTGGGTAGTGAAGTGAATGGAAAGAGTTTTCACAGCCAATGTACCTTGTTCTTTTTCTCATTTGCTTAGCAGTGGTTATTTTTCTCTCCTACTATTGGTAATGATAAAGTAGTTAATTACGGAAGTAATTCAGAAGTAAAAGTTTGATTTTTTTTAAACCGAACATGAAAGCGCCATGCTGAGTAAGAAAGATACCTACCATTAGCTATATATGTACAATAAGCTAGCCCAAGTTTGTATGGCGAAATTTCAAATTGGTTTTCCCCTAAAAGTTGTATTGGGTCTAAAATGGATTGTCCCAAAGTTTCTCTAGTCCTCCCCATTTTTAGAGTTAAGGTTGTAAAATCAAAGGAAAACTCTAGTTCAAAAAATGTATTAATTAAAAATTCTTTTTAAAATTAAAAAAATACGTGCAAAATACCATAATTATCCATTTTGGGCAGTCACCCAATCCAATAAATCAAAATTTTTTTTTTTGGGGCCTTCACAAAAAAATTATTTTATATTGTCCTAATGGGCAGGGAAACCAATACTTTAGCATTTTTTCTTGTATTTTTCTCGTTTTAAAACGTATTTTTATTGTGTGCCCCATAATATATAATTATGGTTTTTTGGTTGAACTATTCTGATTTTAAAACGCATTTTTAATAAACAATTTTTTTTAAATTTTTGTACTGCATTTTTCTTCCGATTTTACAACTGTAAATGTATTAAAAAAAATAGAAAAAAATCAGTTTTCAAAAATAAAGACCTTAAACCGACTAAAAAGCATAAAATAAATTTCGTTTTTAATTATTTTTAGCAATTTTGAATTAAAATTAAGTTTTTGATCACTTAATTTGCAATTACATTAGGAACAAACCAGCCAAAAACCATTAATTTTAAATCGAAATTATTTAAAAGAAGTTTATTTTAAACTGTTTAGTCAGTTTAAAAGTTATATTCACTATTTTTTTTTTCTTTTTTTCCAAAATGAATTAATGGTAATTTTATGGAAAAAAAATGTATAGGGTAGAAGTTAAAAATTAAAAACTCTTTGAAATTGACAACATGGTTATTTTGTGCATATATCGATAAAGTTTCTTCCCTAAGTACATGACCTTTCTACGCCCATTGGTGATCTCGGCAAAACGTGTTTGTTTGTTTTTAGGGGTGCTGCGAACATTTTTATGGGTAAGTAAATTTGGTGATAATATATTAATTTTTTCCATTAGGAAATTGATACTTTGTGGTATTATTGCCTTGATATTAATGCATGGAATAAAAGCTCGACTTGTTTCAATTTCTTAAAAGTAATAATATGAAAAAAGAATTTGTTTGAGTGGGAACACCTGGGGCACATTCATCGAATCGCACCTGGGGCACTGACATACTAAATACACTGACGTATGTCAAAGTATTTAGTATAACAAAACCGACCAAAAAAAATTTAAAGAAGATAAAAAGAAGAATCAATTTTTAAAGCTCATCAATTAATTTTGTTGCATTTAACTCGGATCTCATTTACTATTTTTTTTTTCATTTTGTGAAAAATTGTTCCTAAAAACGTAATTAGGGCATCTATTTAATATTTTATTTTAGCTTCTGCTATTCAATACTTAAATAAAATGTTATATTTATCGAAAAAAGTCTGCGCGTTTTTAAATTATACCCCTTGGCGATTCTACCCCATGGGTGGGCCAGTTTCGCCGTTTTGGCTTTTTTCAAATTCGTTGAAAAAGTAGTGGAAACTTTTAGATATATGCTTTTAGATATAAGTTTCGAACTGTAAAAGAATTTAAAAAAAAACAATGATTGGTTAATGCGAACGCGCCCCCTTCTACCCTACATTTACCATTTTCGAAAATCGTATTTTCTTTTCAAACAAATTTATTATAAATATCAAAGGATTTTAAAAGATAAAGGTTTTAATTTTATGTGTTAAAAAGTGGATTTTTGTTGCACAGTGAAATAAATACAAAATTAGAAATATTAAAATAGCAGATTATTAAAAAAACAAAAAGTAAATTAGAAATTCATGTGATAAAATGGATTAACCAAAACCAATAGATAAGTGTATTGAGTGGCGATTCGGCCTATTTAGTTTCTGTGTTAAAATATGACCAATGTATGTTTGTATATGCGTGATTTGGATAGTGATCAGATGTGAAATAAAATGTTACATAATGGCCATTGACATTGGCATCGAGGTTTAGCTCCAAATAATTAATTTTCCATTGCAAATTTTATTTTATCTTTTGTTATTGTGTGATTTCAATTGTGTAGCGGCAGAAGTTTATTTTTTTGTTAGCTGAATTGTGCCTATTTTGAAAAGCGATAGGTTGAATATGTTTCTCTGAGTATGTACACACCGATTTAATTATAAGGCGAATTAAACGCTTCTTACCTCGGCTTTCAAGTCAGCCAACCTGTCCTGCAGGTCGCGCACTTTATCGGATTCATCCAAGTTGGAACGTAATTCACCCTCTGCTAGCATTTCGGAGTTCTGTAAAGCAAATTACATTTCTTAGTATCACAATCGAATTGTTCTGACTTAAAAGTGTTGTCAATTCTTTTTATAGGGCAGCTGCGGTCAAAAAAATAGTAAAGGTCGAAATGTAATAAAAATTGTATACACACATTGTGGCTGAGTATAGTAGCTTTGTTACGATTGTTACGCTTATAAGGAGCGGGTTCTGCTATGGAATAGTATATATATTCTTGATCAGTAGGGCGCGGATTCTTATGCAAATGCATATTTGTTTAGCGTACTGCTAGCACAAAACCAACTTTATATCTTTACGAATCAGAAAATTTACTTTAAATGGCATCGATGAACATTTTTGCATATTTGGCCATTTTTGGACTTTTTTGCATTTTGTATGAAAAATCAGAAATTTTGAAAAAAAAAAAAAAAACAATTGTGAATGGAGAATTTTTAAACGGTTTTGAAAAGTTGGGTTTTTGGTAAGTTTGTATAAAAGTAATAAAATGTTGTAAATTTTCGCCCAAAACACAATTTTTAAAAAATTCTGAAAATTCAAGAGAATTTTTGGGCACACAACTTTGTTTTGCAAAGTTCCTTTTAAAATAGAGCACTTTTTGCACCACAAAAAAATTGTATGTACAACGAAAAAAGTTCGAAAAGTATATGCTTTTTCAACAAGGATTTTCTCGAAGTGTGCTTAACGGATTAAGGGGTCCTTATATTCATTCGAAAGGCGGTCGCGGTCGCCATTCGACTATCGACTTGTAGCTTTGGGTACCAACATGCTTTTCTCCTCCAAGCTGGAAATGTTTAGAAACGGATTTTGGACAAGTTGCGAGGTTCTAAAATTACATTAAATGGGTCAAAATGGGGTCTTGAGAACAATTTTATTTTTTGGTTTTGATTCTAAATTTTTAGAAACGTATTTTGGACAAGGTCCGAGGTTCCAAAACCACATGTAAATGACCATTAGTGGCAAGCGCCACTTTTTGCATTAAAAAATGCCAAGAAAATTTTTGATAATGGATTTCTCGATAGTTTCTAACGGATTGAGGGGATGCAAGAGACCTGCCTCTACAATGGTATTAATATCCATACTCTGCAACTTTCGAAAACCAATCAAAATTTAATATTTGGATCGCTACTATTATTTTTACCGCAACTGTACATTAAACCGCCTCGAAAAAAAAAGTTGTTCGGGTCACCCCCTGGAAATGTACTTTGGTCTATTTTATGGTGATTCTCAAAATATTTCGGCTCTAGCAACTGTAATCCGTGAGCTGGACAATTTACAAAAAACCTCTACAAATCATGTTTTTTACATGCACCTATTTCTTTATATTGCTTTGGGTCAAATAAATTTTATGAAATAATATACATTGAAAAACTGCACAAACCAGGACAAGTCCGATATTTTTGTGATTTTTTTTAACCACTTTAAATCGATTTATTGCACATCTTTTTTTGGTTTCGGTTAAAAAGTGACAGAAATAAGGGAATCAGAGGGTCAATGTGTTCAAGAAAAATGTTCCCGTAAAATTTTACTATAGGTCACTGAATACACGAAACACCAAATATGTCTGTTTCTCATGTTATAACGTTTTTTTGCGTCTTCTTAGATTTGAGATATAAAGTTGATTGTGAATATTTATTATTCAATCCACAAACTTAAAGTAAATTCACAATTATTGGTTCTGAAATTTGAATATTGTATGTCGAGGTTGATGAAATAGCTACAAAGTTCTGATAGAATAAATTTGTGAAGAATACTTTGTGGGTTTTTCTGTACTATTTTTCAGAACCAAAAATGTAAAAAAACTATAAAAAAAAATTCAATAAAAATGCTAAAAAAAAATCGCAAAAATAAGGGACTTGTGTGGGTTTGTGTAGTTTGTCGATTTCTATTGTTTCATAAAGTTTATTTGACCCAAAGCAATATAAAGAAATACATGCATGTAAAAAACATGATTTATAGAGGTTTTTTGTAAATTGTCCAGCTCACGGATTACAGTTACTAGAGCCGAAATATTTTGAGAATCACCATAAAATAGAACAAAGTACATTTCCAGGGGGTGACCCGGCCACTTTTTTTTCGTCCATACAACGTGAGGCGGTTTACTGTACATACCTTCGTTTCCAAGCGTGAAATTTCCTGTTTTAATTCAGCTACAGTTTGACTTTGCTCAGTGAACTTTATTTTTACATTCATGAGCTCGTCTTTCATGCGAGATTCTAAATCAGAGTATCTGCAATTAAAAAAATGTTAAATTGAAAAATGTTTTTTAAATTTAATTTTAAAATGTGTACCTGTGTTGCTGCTCACGAGCCTTGTTTGCCATTTCCTTTTCGCGATTCACGGCCATTTCCAGCTCTTCTTTAAGCTTCTTGTTTTCCTCATCTTGGCGCCGCAATTGATTTGTGGAAACCTGCACTTGAGTCTCGAGCTCCATAACCTAAAAGTGGCGACATACATTTGTAAATAAAAAAAAATTCAAAAAATCCAAAATCAGAATACCTTTAAGCGCAATTCCTTAACTTCTGTGAGCGTTTCCATTTCATGTATGCGCGTCGTCATCAACTCCTCTTCGAGCTTTTGAGTGTGCTCATTCGACTTGGATGTGTCGAAAAAATTCGTTAGTAGCTTTTTAGGCGTGGAATCAACTGCAGCCGTATTATGATCGTTGCGGTTCTCCTGCAATTGACGCTGCCACTGGGTGCTCAGCTCCTGCACGCGCTGCTTGAGATCTTTGAGTGAGAGACTGGCTTCGGCCTCGCGCAATTTGCTGGCAATGAGTTCATCTTGAAGATGGGCGACCGAATTGTCGGGCGTAGTTTCGCGTAATGTCTTTTTATCCTCTTCCAGCTCCTCGATTTTAGTTTTTAGATTACGTATCTGATCTTCGCTTTCGGCTAGACTTTGACGAACCTTAACGAGCTCTTCGAGAAGACAAGAAACCATTTGATCGCGCTGCTTGAGAGCCTCTTCCTTCATGCACAGCTCATCAATGGACGATTGACGGGAATTGTTCTGTTGCGAGGAAGAGAAAATGAGATAAGGAAAGGGTGTAATTACATTTTGTTCTTGTTTTTTATAGAGGATATACACATGCTAACAGATGAATAAAGAAAATTTCCATATGCGCCAATCAATCGGCCGAAAAAAGGGCTCTGCGAAACAATAAATAGCGCACTTGGGTTTTAACGACACTAAGGACGTTGTGCGTTGTCGCCATATTTTAAAACGCGTTTCCGCCATTATTTATTAAACGGTAAATTCTAGGGCAAACTTCATTCGACTGGTTTCTGACTCAACCTCGTAACGGAAAAATTGTAGGTTTTCAAGAAATGCAAAAAACCAATTTGCAAGCATCTAATGCGCGAATTCGACCATCCTCTTTTAAAAAATAGGAAAGAGGACCATTTTTAGTATATATAAAGAATAATCCACGCGAAGTGTAATATATTTCACGTCTTAAAAGCGTTGTAAGTAACTTACAAGGTTGCGACTTTTATAAAAATTTGTATTTATTTGTATATACGAGGTTGTGATATTTACTGTGATATTATGCTGTAGACTGGAGCACGAGCGTCCGATCCAATCGTATTCACTTCAATAGAAAACGCTGTAAATTTCATTCCGATTGGATAAGTCCTTGAGCCTCTGCAACGTGGCTTATGTTTTTGGGCTTTGATTTTTTTTTACCCAGACTTGAACATATCCAATCGGAATGAAATGTTAACCATTTTTTAATGATATCAATACGCAACTTTTGAGACCCAATACGGTCCGATCGAAACATTTCCAATATTTCAGATATAATGGTTTTTGTTTGTACAAAAACATGAAAACTTTAACCGTGCTGCGGAGGGATAAGAAATTATCTGATTGGAACGAAATTTCAAACATATCTTATAGAAGTCAATACAAGACTTTTGAGACCACCCACAGTTTGATGGGTTATTGTGACCCTTTTTAAAAAATTTTTTTTTTATGACCAAAAATCAGAATATTTTAACCGCGTTGTGGAGGCACCAGATATGCGATCGAAACGATATTTTAACCCTTCCTCATTGACGTCAATACGCTACTTTTGAGACCAACCACAATTTGATCAGGCGATTTGAAAAAAATATTTTTTTTAAGCCCATTTGAAATTTTTGCATTATGTTGGGAAATTTTTATTACCTTTCCAAAGGTAATAAATCAACGGAAGTTGCGATGATTTTCACCGCCACATCTTCGTTGAAGAATGTTCGATTTTGCTAAAATTTTATACATTTGTTATTTCATGGTCGCTGATTTCAAATTAAGAGTCGATTTTATGGCAATCATTTTAGTTTTGCAATTAATGAGTGACATTTTCATAAATTATTTGGTCCTTAAATGCATTTTTTTTAAATTTGCATATTCTAGTAAATTATACTACCCTTAAAAAATGCGAATAAAGCTGTGTCGGTTAAAATCATCACAACTTCCGTATTTTAACGTCGTTTATATCATGTTGGAAAAGTAATAAAATTTCCCAACATACTGTATATTTACATTTTTAATGAAGTTGAAATGGAAATTATTATATTCATTATATTCATAAAATATCGAAAAACTATCTATGAAATACCGAAACCGATTTTCGATAAAATTACTAGCACATGGTCTCAGAATGTATCGTATTCGCATGTGCAGGGTATTTTAGTTTCAGTTTCAGTCATTCCGAAGATACTAGTTTTGCTTAAAATTAAAAAAAAATGTTCTTTGAATGCGGTGGGCAGTACTACAACTTTTGGCATCAAAAACGTAAATTGTACCAAATTTGAGTTACGAGGTTGAGTCAGAAACCAGTCGACATACAACATTTTTTTTCTAGCGTATAAAGCTGCTTCTTACGCCTGAAACTTTTGTCTGTAAAGTGGATATTTTTTGTCGCTATATTCAAAATTATATTTTTTAGATTTTAGAGAACTGTATAATCGAGAATTTGGAAATCTTTTTAGTTGACGTATTCATATGTACAAGTTTAAATTACTACATCACAATTTTATCTACATCTACGTACATACAATGATTTTTACAAAAAATCATTTCAGGCAAATAAATCTGAGGGTTTTATGCTGTATAATGAATTGTTTAGTTAAAAAATGGCGTTCTCTATTTTCGTAAGCAAAAATGAGAAAATTATTGGCTTAACAACGAAAACAATCAGTTGGGAAAGTGTTAAATGGGGGAATACAAACTTAAAATTAATATTTATTGCTGTTGGTAATGGGAAAGCAAAACTGTCATGCAATTAATTTTCAAATAGCTGTTACAGACTCTTTTATAATTTCAATGTTAAATTTCTAAATTGAAATATTATATTTTATTAGCCTATTGGCCTATGAGATTAGTAAATATGCAAGAATACTTATTACTCAGACAGTTGTAATGATAATAGTAAACGCAAATTTTACTTTTAATAATTACAATTGTCAATCCCACCGACTTAAATAATATAATTTGTTACAGTAAATATTTTAAAATTTATCCAATTCTTTCTACTCTGTGAATTTCTTTACACGTCATGCATTTGAATAAAATACATATTCGACTTGTTCAGTTGTTTTTATCCCATTCCAGGATTACTTACGTCATCAATCGATACATTCTTTTTAGGTAAGAAGTTTGCAGATGTTTGTTTTGTATATGTTTTTTTTAGCACCAATAACCAATAAAAGAAAATAACAGAAAAGGTTTGAAATATGTAAAATAATTAGCATTGATATATTAGACACAAGTTTCAACAAATAGTTTTCATATAGAACTCCCATGTCCTCTAATTACATGACAAAACTTACATTTTCTTGAAGACGTAAACTTAGGCCTCGCACCTCTTCATTTGCATTTTCCAGCTGATGCGAAACTTCGAGATATGAACGACGCAGTTGCATGAGTTCAGTTTGAATGGCGTAACTAAAACAAACATAGTATATAGAATTAAGTGAAATTTTAAAATCCTTTTTGACTTCTTATATGTTTAGATGATTCAATTAATAAACGTGAAAAAAGAAACTCCAAAGTAATTATATTCACTCACCTCGTTTCTTCCTCTTCGGCGCGCGATACTTGACCACGTACTAACCGATCCGCCAATTCGGCGCTTTCAGCCTCCAGCAAGTCGTTACGCTGCTTAAGCAAACGATTCTCGCGCCTCAGGCGTCTTAGCTCGACCATTTCTTCTTGTTCCTTCTTCTTTAAGTCTTGGTATTCCTTTTCCATTTTCTTCATGCGTTTGGTGTTAATTTTTATGGAATATGCCGAGTTGAAGAAACCCTCCGGATCGGCTTCGACTCGACCGGGCAGCTCCTTTTGAAAGAACTTGAGAAAATAGTAAGAAAACAAAATTTTATTGTAAGGCAAATATTAAAAATACTTTTCTATTATGAGTTTACTTTTAGCATTGCCTCCATGTCCAAGCAAAGAAGGGTTTCCTTGCCCAGCAAAAGCAAAGCCAAAGCCACTTTGAATATGAGCTCCATGCCTTCACTGAGGAAGACATCCATGATGCGGCTACTGAGATTTAAATTTAGAGTGGTGGTGTACAACGTGAGGAACCAACTGGAAGCATACATAGTGGTTTGGAATCCCTGAAAGAAAATTGGGTATAGCATTCAATTGCATTGACATCTTAGCATGAATCTTACTTGTTGTTGGAAGTGTATATGCATTTCGGGTATTTGCTCCTGCACCAAATTCTCCAATTGATACATGCACAATCCCAACTCAGACATGGAAGGTTTGAACATGTCGCGCATACGATGCTGCTGCATTATTTGCACGAGCACAGCAAAGGCTTCCTCTTCAGGCATCTGTGCAAAAGAAGCAAGCAACGTCAAAATAAAAATACCAAAACATTAAAAACTCAAAAATATTTACACACCTGCATCAACAGCAGACCCACTATGAAACCCGAACCTTGACAATATCCCACTTCGCGATCGTGCAGCGAATACGCCTTGATCACATTGAAGAGGGCCTCTTGACCGGGTCCATCTTTCTCTTTGAAGAAGTCCACTTCGGGGTAAGTTCGTGCAATATCGCGACGTATGACCTTTTCACAGGCCGAAGTTGCCTTAATGTACTCGGCATATTGTTTCTTGTCAGTGTCCGAGGCGCCGCACAACTGTTGCCATACAATAGCTCTGAGTTATGGGGGAAAACGTTTTTTTGAAATGCAATGCGAAATTTTTTATATCTTTTTCCAATAATTAAAATTTTTTTTTGTTTCGGTTTAAAATCAAAATGAAAAAAAATTTCACCTAAAATGATGCGGAATGCCGCGTCGCACTAACTCGCGCACACATGGACTTTTGCGTTTTAGAGCAGCATCCCAGTCGTTTAATATACTGGCCCATGTTGTCCAGATGTCCTCTTCGGCCACCGAGTTGCCATCTTATAATAAAATATTTAATGAAATATTTACATAAATAAAATTCGGTTGTGTTCAAACTTACTTGAATTGAGACTAATCTGACTAGTGTCGGAGTTTTTGCGACTGTGCGTCGAATGCAATGAATTGAGGCTCTTCGCATCGCTTTCGATGAGTTTATTGGCGGCCTCCAATTTGGCCAACAAATCCATTTCAGAAGTGGGTAAATTCTCATCTGTGGGGCATTTGACTTCCATTTTTTTGCTACTTTCTTGCTGAGTAGCAGTGGTTAGGGTCATTGCCACTCCGATTATCAGTTGCAAGATGCGAATAGTCTTTATCTGCTTTTTGGAGCTGATATTTGGTGTCTAGTGGATGTTTTGTGGCACGCGTTCTTTACTTTGTGACACAAGATGAACAAAAGCTTCAAACTGTGCAAAAGCAAAGCGGGCCCTTGACTTCCGTTTTCGTTACTTATTCTTGTTTAGAATGTTAAACCTAATTGTAATTGTTTTCAGCAAAGTACATGTTCCCTTTTGAAACTTCCCTGAAATTATAAAAATTAGAAATTATTATTTTCTGAACAATATAGTTTACTTCAAGTTTTAGTAAAGTGAAATTTTCGGCTGTAGGAAATATCGCCCAAAAACAAAAATGAAAAATCGCCCAAAAATTAAAAAGGAAAAATCACCCAAAAAAAAAAGGAAAAATCGCCCAAAAACTGAAATGGAAAAATCACCCAAAAATTTGGAAAAATCGCCCAAAAATAAAAATGAAAAATAGCCCAAAAATATTATATAAAAAATTTTTGGGCGATTTTTCCAAATTTTTGGGTGATTTTTCCTTTAAAATAAAAATGAAAAATCATACAAAAAAAGTTTTGGGCGACTATATATTTTGTTAAACTTTGTTCTTTTTCTTCTTTGTGTTACCATATGTTAATCAGGTGGTGCATTTGAAAAGGTATGTTCAGAGTTTTGTTTTTTGATTCGACCCTTTTTAGGGCCACCGAGTATATATACAAACAGAGCGATGTTAATTTAATGACATGGGAAATGTATGGAATAGGTGTGCTATACTCTTTGTGGAGAGTTAGCGCCGCGGGCTAAAAATGTTACCAAAAAAATCGTGCGATTTTTTGAGGTAGTGAATAGGAGTTCTGTGGTATGCTGTATGCTGTTGGTATAAGCGCCGCAGGCAAAAAATCGCGCGATTTTTTGTTAAAATTTTTTAAGTTTGGATTGATGTGTGCCGTGTTTTAACAGTTTCAATGTTGCTGAACTCTTTCCATAAGGTTGTTGCGATTTTACCTTTATAATTTTTGGGCGATTTTTAATTTTTGTTTTGGGCGATTTTTGGGTGATTTTTCCATTTTAGTTTTTGGGTGATTTTTCCTTTTAAATTTTTGGGCGAAATTTCCTTTTTAGTTTTTGGGCGATTTTTCATTATGAAATATCGCCCAAAAACCAAAAAGGAAATTTCGCCCAAAAATTTGGAAAAACCGCCCAAAAAATTTGGGCGATTTTTCATATGAAAAATCACCCAATTTTGTATGAAAAATTTTTGGGCGATTTTTCATTTTTGTTTTTGGGCGATTTTTCATTGGGCGATATTTCCTACAGCCGAAATTTTCATAAGGTTTCAGAATATATTTTTGCTTTGTAAAGTTATTTTGTTGTATTACGAATTTAAATACAGAAGTAATACAGATACAAAGTCTGAGTTTTCTGTTTACTTGGCAACATTGCTCAGCTGTTTGGGTCTGTTGGGGATAGACTTATTCTAGTTTCGTGAACAATAAACGAAATGAAATATCTGTTGTTTTTTTTAATGTTTGGTTTCGGTCTAAAGTCAACAAAATTCAATTAGGCACATGAGTCTTCATGAGAATTCATACACAAATATGTTCAAGCAATTCAAAAACGAGAAATTAACATTTCGAAATTTGTTCCTATGAACATTTTAATACATTCGATGTAAACTTTAAGTGTGATTCATTATTTTAATTGCAGCTTTGGATAACTACATGCTGAAAGTACACCATGTTCAGAGTTTCAAAATAGACTATTATAGCTTTTAAACATTTGCAGTACCAAAAACTGTACTTAATGGTATTTTATAAGCTTGAAAGTAAAAAAGCAATTCGTTTTAATAATTGCTCTATTACCAAAATAATTCTCATTTTGGTATCACACAAAATTCGATATCGGCAGAAATGTAAACAGTACGAACATTTATTTCCATATAGAACCTTGACCGAGAAAAATAATATAATTGGAGCACACATTGCGCTCCCGTTGATTGATTATAAACAGACTGAAGGCGGCATACAGAATGGATACGGTAGTCAAGGCAAATCATTAGAATTGGTTTGTAGGTCAGGAATACGGGTTAATGCATTTGTACATAAATGAAATAAAAGGCACACAGAGACACAAGCTATCAATTTCAGATCTATAGGTTTTGTATTTGATATAACCACGGCACAAATCGTCGCGATAGAGCCACTGTACATTACAATTAATATTGCATGGTACATTCCAAAGTCAATTGTTTTTTGTAAAGCAATCGATTTCCATTAACCGCACTTACCTTTATTTAACTAAAGCCATTATTTAAGGAACTTTCACCAAATTTCCTTTTGAAAAATCGTATATATACTTAGATACACACACAAGCACACTCGCAGATGAAATGAAATTTTAACAATTAACTGGGTTGCCAAAAATAAATCAAATTTCCGAAAAAAAGGCAACAGCCATCGGAGCAACAATAAAAGTAATGACGCTAGACAGAAAGCAAAAGCAATAATTGCCAACTGGACGGAATTTGATTTGCTGGTAAAATGATGGAAAATGTTCAAAAGTCAGAAGAACACAAGTGATAACTGCTCAAGCTCATGGAAATAACAATAACAACAAAATTTTTTGCTATCAGCAATGAACATAAATACAAAAAGTGCAACAACAAGTATAACAACAATGGTTAACAATAACGATAATGGCCCCGCATTTTGAAAACCATTTTCACCAACTACTTAGCTCTGCTCGTATTCTATACAGCTTGATTTCTGTTTCGTTGTTATTCAAAAGCTCAGGAAGTTTGTATGAGCGAATGTAAAACTTATAAATAATACAATGAATAAAAACTAATAAAAAACTAGGGATGTGACGGAGCTCCGCATCCGGCTCCGCATCCGCGGAGCACCCGCACTAAATTGACATCCGCGTCCGCAAATCACACATTTAAAACACCCGCACCTGCAACATAACACCCGCATGTATGCGGGTCTTTTCAGCATATTGCTTTTTGCACTTTTTTGAAACTTTTACTGTGTTTTTAGTTTTTCTGAGCAACTTTAGGCGATCTGGACAACATTTTTTCAGATTCAGTTTCAGGACGTCAAAACATCAAACACAAAATATAAAAAAGTGCACAAAATAAAATTTTTCGAAAAAGTTGTTTCAAACGTCAACATCCGTGAATGTCATTTTCAAACATTCGCACCCGCACCCGCATCGGAGCTTTTTACAGCCCCACATCCGTCACATCCCTAATAAAAACATATACTACATATTATGTGTAATAACTGTTGTGATTCCGTTCAAAAAGTTCAGTTTAGCTTAACAACAACAAAGGAAAATAATAAAGAATAAATTATATATTTGCAAAATAGCCACAAATATCAAAGTGAGTGGGGGAATTAGATGAAAAGAACTACAGTCGGTTGTTCTGGCCGATGTAGAAGACTTGAACCAGTTGAAAATCCGCACACACACTTTCTCAAGTAGGTATGTGCTCCAGTTCATTAAACTCTAACCATTTCCAGTCTAGTGATGGGCTCTGATGGGAATTCATTCCATTCACACTTATGAGTGTTTCTTAAGCATTTAAGCTATAGGGTTTCTTAAGCAGTTAGTGAATTTCCATTTTTTAGAACATTTTTCTAATTTACAAAATTCTTTATTAGCAACACTATTTGGAACAGTTTGACAATAATCTGGTTGCGATTCACGAAAGCAAGTATTTTTACACCACCACACACACTATGGCACTATTGACACAACGTTTATAACGCCCATAAGGAGGTGTGTCCGGTATGGAAAAGTATATATATTCTTGAGCAGCATCACCTCCTGAGTCGATTTAGCGATGTCCGTCCGTCTGTCCGTCCGCAAGATAGCAGTCGCAGTTTTGGAGGCATCGACTTGAAACTTTGACTACATGTTTTTCTCCTCTAAACTTAGATATCCCCTAGTATTGGTTCGATTGGGCTAATTCTTTGTATAGAATACGAGCAGAGTTGGTGAAAATGGTTTTCAAAATGTGGGGCAATTATCGTTATTGTTTATATACAGTGTGTGTGGGGGCCCAGCAAACATTTGATATCGACTCGAGAACGAATGCGGTTCGCATTCGGGAAAAAGAGTAAAAAAGGGGGGAAAAGGGGCGACTTCAAAATCTGCAATGATATTAGGAGGAAAGTAGCCAAAACCCTTAATTTTAAATCGAAATTGCTGAAATTAATTTAAAGGAAATTTATTTTCTGCTTTTTAGTCGGTTAAAGGGTTATATTTTAAAAAACTTGCTTTTTACTCTTTTTTTATTTCGTATTGTATACATATATATAATACAAACGGCAAACTATCCGTAAGAAGTACAATTGATTTTTAGTGGGATCAGCAATGTTTTTTTTTCACATTGTTGTTCTTTCATTAAAAAACAAACATTGCTGCTCAGAAAGCTAACACTAAATCAATCGTGAAATTATTAATTTTGAAATTGTATTTTGTTTTTATTGCATATTTGATAAGTAGAGATCATTTTTTTAAACTAAACAAAATAAAAAGATACAGATTACAACTCAGTTTCAAACATTAGAGAAAAACTTTGGTGACGCGTCGAGAAGTAACCTTTGAAAATGAGTCGAGAATCACATCGGGAAATAGGGTATTTCTCAAACCTTTGAGAACAACTCGAGAACGACCTTTGATATCGAGTCGAGAACTAACCTTTGAAAACGGGTCTAGAATCACATTAGTTATCGACTCGAGAAATAGGGTTTTTCTCAAACGTTTGAGAATGTGTTTGCTGGGAAAGACCACTAAATTTGGACTATAACAGGTTATATAAATAGGGATGTGTACCACCTCTTAAGATATGGTCGCCTGCCGATATCTTATAAACGGTGCGACAGAAAATATTGTAACATTTTTTAAACTTTGGAATCAGTGCCTCGGTTTACATTAAAGTATTTGAAAGTACCAATTTGTTGAGTAGTAGCTATTAGATGCCTATATTGAACATGGATCAACGTAAATTTAAATAAAAAAAGAGTAAAAAACAAGTTTATTAAAATATAACCCTTTAACAGACTAAAAAGCAGAAAATAAATTTCATTTAAATTAATTTCAGCAATTTCGATTTAAAATTAAGGGTTTTTGGGTACTTTCCTCCGAATGTCATTGCAGATTTCAAAGTCGCCAAAAACCCTTAATTTTAAATCGAAATTGCTGAAACTAATCTAAAGGAAATTTATTTTTATATTTTTTTATATTTTAAAAAACTTGTTTTTTCTTCTTTTTTTATTTTCTTCTTTTTTTACTCTTTTTCCCAAATGCGAACCTAAGTAAAAAATTTCAGCCTTGTAGCTTACAAAATACGAAAGTTCGAATTTTACTTTAGAACTACCTTAAAATATCTTTTTAAATTAGATAAATAAATAAAAATATGTAAAATAATTTGCGAGAACTTCACTGAGCGGCGGTGAAATACACACCAAACACTTAAAGTTTCAAATTGTATCGTTTTTGCAACGAATGTTGATATGTATTACTGAATACGTAATTTGAACAAAAGCTACCTCTTCCAAAAGGTAGCGCATATTTTAACCAAATAATAAACTAACTAATCAACGAAAGCTCACACAATGTGAAAATCGATGCCAAGTGAATGATAAACAAAACGAAAAATATTACTCAAAACTGCAAAAAAATAAATAACTCGAAAACAAAGTAACAAAACAGAAAACAAAGGTACATGCCAAAAAAAGTTACAGGCGAAGCAAATGAAACGCTAAAAACAAATTAGTTACGAAGTTTATAGCAGCGAGGAACTATGTACGTACGCGGCGGAAAAGGTTGCACCAACTGTGGCAGATCGCAATCATCTTCATCACAAAACTGAATCGAAAGTAAATTGAAATGTAGAGAAGCAACAAAAAAAATGTTAACGCTGAAAAATAAAAAAATTAATTTACGTTACATGTGGAATGGTGCAAAGGCCAATATGAAAAAAAGGTTGGTTGACTAAAAGCTCGATTTGTAAAAATACCATAAATAATTACAACACCAACACCAAACACAATAAATGCTTATCTTATGTGTGTGCGTGTGAGTGTGTGTGAAGATAACACGCCAAAATTTCGATACGATTAGATTTTGAAATATTGAAAAATTCAATAAAAAAAAAACCTCAACTTTGATAAAAGCGTAAAAGCTGCGCCGCATTTCTTCGCAGTCCAATGCAAACGAGTTCAGTGCGAAATGTAAGGCTGATCAACAAAGGAGTTAAGCAAGACGGATTGGTTGTGTGGTTGAAATTGACGAGTAGACAGACAAAAGCGAATATATTTGATTCAAGTGCATTGAGGGAGTTAGCTTGAGGAAAATGACGACCGAAAATCGCGTCGCTACCACCTGCGCCATACCCGAGTTGAGTGAGAATTTCTACATTAACAACAAAAGAAAGAACAATGTAAAGATTCAGGTGAAGCTCAACGGCGAGGGCGTCTATCTGCGTCGCGAGACTGAACAAAACGATCACATCAACGAGCAGCTGATACGCATCGAGGATATTATAGGCAGCCGATGTGGGCCACGACTTAAGAAACGAGCTCGCGGAGGCCTGAGCTCATGCAAACGCGATATCAACGAACAACCCGACGACGATCAAACAGAGTGTGGCTCGTCACAGCAAAAGGATACCAGTGCCTACATTTACATCTACGCATACGTGAAAAAGGAAAAACCTCTGCGACGCAATCAAACAGTGCGAATTTTACGCTTCCGTACACACGAACGCTACGAAGAGAATCTAAAATCGGCCGAGCGTTGGCACAAGGCGATCAAAGCTCATAAAGGCGCTGTCGACTCGGCGGATCTCGAAATGGAGCACAAGCAACTGCTCATATTGCTCAATCCGAAATCGGGAGCAGGCAAAGGTCGCGAGATGTTTCACAAACAAGTAGCTCCACTGCTAAAGGAGGCCGAGCTGCAGTATGACTTACAGGTAACCACACATGCCAATTTCGCACGTGAGTTGGTAAGAATGCGTAAGGATTTACTAGATCGATATTGCGGCATTGTTGTGGCCTCGGGTGATGGCCTCTTCTACGAGGTTCTCAATGGTTTAATGGATCGTGCCGATTGGAGTGTGGTCACTCGTCGTTTACCCATTGGCATTATACCATGTGGATCGGGCAACGGCCTGGCCAAGAGTATTGCTCACATTTACGATGAGCCATACGAGCCGAAGCCCATACTAAATTCCACACTCACCTGCGTCTCGGGGAAGACAACGCCTATGGATATTGTTCGTGTTGAACTGACCAAAGGAGATAAGCGCAGTGAAATGTACTCTTTTCTGTCAGTGGGTTGGGGCATCATAGCCGACATTGACATTGAGAGCGAACGTTTACGTTCGATTGGAGCACAACGTTTTACTCTGTGGTCCATCCGCCGCCTAATCAATTTGCGTACATACAAGGGCAAGGTTTCATATCTGCCTTGGCTGAAAAACCAACCAGTCACCCTAAATCGAAACTCAACAATTCCAAAACAATCGTCCGAACTACAAACCGTTTCTTTAAATCCCACAGCACAACAACAAGAATTTCATGACATAGCTATTGGTGAAGACGACGATGATGAATTCGCTGATGCCATATCCTTAGATAGAACAAGTTTCCGTCCTCACATCGACAGCTGGCATTCGACTACTTCAAAACGCACCGCGTATTATTCGCTTGGAGTCCAGAGTGTACGTTCGCATCGCAGTATGGCCAGCCGCATTGAAGCAGCCAATGCAGAATTGGAAGCTCATGCCCCGGTCTCCTCGATACCCCCTTTAAATATACCTTTATCCAGCGAAACAGGCTGGCGCTTCGAGGAAGGTGAATACATAATGGTGCAGGCGGCATATACCACACATTTGGCAGCAGATTGCCTATTCGCTCCTGACTCCCAACTTAATGATGGCATAATTTATTTAGTCATCATACGCGCAGGCATTGGCCGCTCACAAATGATGAATTTCCTGTTGAGCATGAGTTCAGGCTCGCATCTCCCTGAGACGCCTAACGAGTATATACAAGTGTTGCCAGTGACAGCTTTCAGAATTGAACCGTGGGGCGATGAGGGCATTATTACCGTGGATGGCGAGCGTGTAGACTATGGTGCCGTACAGGGTGAAATATTTCCGGGCATGATCAATGTGATGGTGCCAAGAGAAGCAAGTAACTAGCAAACTTGAGTTACTTTATTTGTATGTAAAACTGGTGCGTGATTCTAAATATTCCCTACTTTTATTTAATATTTGATATTTTATACTTGTGTATGTTAAATATAGTTGCATAATAAATTATAAAAAAAATAAAACTAAGAATTGTAAAATATTTTTGATCAAACATTTTCCCCAAGTAGTTATTTTTTATGCTGGCGTCTACCAAAAAGTTCACCGATTAGATTAGTGAATGAAGGAATAACTTTCTATTAATATGAACGGAAAAAGAATTTCCAACTCGTATCGATAACACTATGCGACAAAGACCGTTCAGAATCTGTTATCAGATCGGCTATCAATATTTGGTGTTGCACAGTGTAATTGACCTTTAAAAATACTCCTACATGCCAATTTTTTTGAGATAACTATCGAGGTGTGAATTGTATTTGCTTCTTTTCCTTTTTTATTGTGATTGTTGCGAAGATTTCTATCTTTATTGCACTTGAACTCGTACCCAAAAGTATGCTATGACAATTTATGAATCTTAGAAGAAAACCATAAGAAGCAATACTTGCTCAATGGGCATTTTAACAAAAATGATGAAAACACATCACCGTGTTACAAAAACTGTAGTAATTCAATTCATCAAATTAAAAAAATATACTGACTAATCGCAGCCAACTTTTGACTGTAGTAGGGGTGCCAGACGTACTGTTTTAAACAGTACATGTACTGTTTTTTATAAAAAGTACTGTTTTATTCAAAGTATTTAAAACAGTACGAAAATACTGTTTTTTCAAAAATGTACTGGGCCGAATTACGGCATTCGTGATCGAGCAAACTCGTTCGAAATTTTAGAGTTTGGGATTACGGCACTCGATATCGAACAAAAATTATCGAATTTGAAGCGAAAAATCATTCGATAGCAAAGCAGTGCACAACATTATTTTTTTTACGATTATTTTGATTGAGTGTGCCAAATAAACACGCAATGTAAGTTTATTTGTAATTATAAATAATTATTTCAACATTAGGTAATGTGTTTTAATATCTTAAGACAAATACAAACAAAATCATCTCCGAGAAATTGATGCCAGAGTACCATGGTGCAGCACCATAATTTGGCGAAAAATTCTGCGGTCAAAGGAAGCTGATATTGAACCGAATGTGGGATCATCTCGCCAAAAAACGGGGCACATTTCCAACTGCATATTGGAATCGTCCACTGGCCAAAAGTGACAATGTTGCTGCTAACTGGTGAATTGGTGGGATGGCAATCGAAAGCTTGTCCTTTAATTGTAGTTCACCCAATACATAATTAATGCCTCTTAACCATTTCATTAATCTGCAAATAAATTGCATTAAATTTTGCGAAATTTCACTACACAGTGTGCAAGGTATAAAAAGTGTTATAGAAAACTCGATCACATTTTTGAAATCAGCGGACCTAAAATACATCTAGAAACGTGTTTCAATTAATTTAGAACAATCCTTAGATTTTTGTCCCAAGCTTATATGGAGACAAATCACTGTGCGATGACGTCCTCAGTTTTTCTGCAGCACGTTTATTTTTATACCCACACACTCACTGTGGCAGGGTATAATAACTTTGACACAACGTTTGTAACGCCCATAAGGAGGCGTGTCCGGTATGGAAAAGTATATATATTCTTGAGCAGCATCACCTCCTGAGTCGATTTAGCGATGTCCGTCCGTCTGTCCGTCCGCAAGATAGCAGTCGCAGTTTTGGAGGCATCGACTTGAAACTTTGGGTACATGTTTTTCTCATAAATACTGAGATCACGTTCGAGAATCAGCCAAATCGGATAAAAACTGGGCGTGGCTTCCATACACCGAAAAAAAGATCAACATTTTTCAAGTCTTTTTTTATTGTAGTATTCGCTTGGAATTGTTTAGAAACGTATTTTTGATATGGTCCGAGGTTCCGAAACCACATATATAAGGGTCAAAATGGGGTCTTGAGACCCCATTATGAGCCACCTGTAAATAGTTTTGGAGCCCGGACCATGTCCAAAATCCGTTTCTAAAAATTTCCAATCAAATCGACCAAAGAAAAAAATTGGTCTCAAGACCTCATTTTGACCCTTATATATGTGGTTTCGGAACCTTGGACCATGTCAAAAATACGTTTCTAAACATTTCCAATCGAATGCAGCAATAAAAAAGACTTGAAAAATGTTGAACTTTTTTTCGGTGCCGTCTGTGCGACCGCTATCGTGCGGACGGACAGACGGACGGACAGACGGACATGGCTAAATGCATTGGAGTATGTGTCGGGGTACATAATAAAAAAATTAAAATTGGATGAGTACGAATTCCAAGGAAGTACACTGAGAAAAAAGTGCGCTATAAAATTAAATGTGAACACTTTCAAAAATAATTTAAAGTGTCTCTCCCGTTATCTTTATACACAAAGCTAAATAAATTTGTTTTTTAAAAGTGTTTATATTAAGCATTTAAAGTGTTTACTATAAGTCTAAAAGTAAACACTTTTGATGTTAAAGTAAACTTCTTTAGTTTAAAAGTATTAACTTTATTTAGACACTTTATATTTAAAAGTAAAAAACTTAAATTTTATTGTTATCACTTTTAAAAGAATAAGTAAAGTTAATGTATTTAATTTTGAATTGCAATTTTTTTTGACACTTTAAATATAAAATGTTTACGTTAAAATTCAAAGCTTTTACTATTTTATTAAAAGTGTTCACATTGAAATGTTAACTCTTTTAAAAATGGTCTATGTTTTTAGGAGCGTTTGTTCAAATCCCGCGGGAGCCGAATTTGTAAAAGTTTTTTTGAAATGGTTTCTTTTTTTTTTAATTTGTTTTATTTTATATGTTTTTTTTTTAAATTTTTCAAATTTACATTTGAAGTAAATGCTTATTTTCCAAAAGTATTTTTGTTTATTTAATCTATACAAAAAAAACAACGTCTATTAAGTAATTCGTTTGAGGTTTTTTAAACCATTTTTGTAAATTATAGTACTTATATGAAGTTAAAACATTGTAAAATATTGCCATCAGTAGTCAAACGTGCTAAGATGCTTTCGCAAAGCGCGTCATCATAACCCAAATGTCCTGGGTTCAAATCTCGCTAGACCAAGTAAGTAATCAAAAATGTATATGAACTCTTTATTCCGGAAATATGTATAGTATAAAAAAACCATCAGCAAATAAAACATTGAAATGAAAATAAACTAAACTAGTAAGAGAATTCTCTTCGGTCTGACCGAAGCTTTAATACCCTGCACATGCGAGTACGATACATTCTGAGACCATATGTTAGTAATTTTATCAAGGACCGTAACGGTTATACCATTTTTACTTTTTTTTCCCCCGCAAAAAGTTACAGTTATGTTTTGTGGGATATTTTTCCCGCAAAAAATAACGGTTATGTTTTGTGGGATATTTTTTCCCACAAAATATCGCACATTTTGATATATCTCAAAAGCAATACAAGCTAGGATTGTAAAATTTTGCACATATGGGTGTAGCACTAAAATCTACCATATGAAAAAAAATGGACGAAAAAATTTTTAAATTCCGTGAAAATTCCTTTAAAAAACCAAACCAAATACATCTAATCGTGAATACCCCTATTGTGATTCTCGTTTTATATTTCTTAGAACTAAAGCATAGCTAAGACCAACCAAGATCGTACATAAGCTAAAAGTTGTAATGGACTTACATATGAATTTTCTGAGTTATAACCATTTGTCTATATTGCGCGTGTCTATTGATTCTAGTCTTGTCTACTTTTTCTTGGTGGTTTCTTTTGACGTATTTCTATTGCTAATTTCATTTCTATTGCTAATTTCACCAAAGTACAATTTATACTATGAACATGTCTCGTGATTAACAATTTCCCCGGGTCGGGTGGTAGCCACGCATTTTTTCAAGATGTTAAATATGCCACACCCTCATGTGTAAAATATACTACCCTAGCATTCAAAGCTTAAGATATGTATCAAATTTTGTGTTTTTTAAAGGAATTTTCACGGAATTTAAGAATTTTTTTTGTAAAAAGGGGCGTGGCATGCCCCTTTCGGTCAAAAAAAAAATACCTATAAAATTTCGGCCATTTCGGTTTCTGCTGAAATAAAAAAGCGACTTTGGTCGGTCTCTAATCGCAATACAAAAATTTTTCAATATTGACTAATTTTGGGAAACTCCTCAAAATGCCCCAAAAGGGGCAAAATCCAAAAATGGATAATTTTGTTTTTTCCCCTGTACAAACAAAAAAAAAGTAGATTTAACCGAAAAAGACGGTTAAAAACGCTCCAACACTTTTTCGTCGGTTCATCTAACAAAAAAACAAAAATCAAACACCAAAAAAATGGCAAAATTGCAAGATTGCATTTTAAAAATAAATAAATATTAGCTTGAGCGCATACCTAACACATTTTCTAAAATTCGTATTACAAATGCATTATTACAAGCAAAAAAAACTCTGTTTGGCTCTGCTCAAGCTGCCTCTATAAGGCAAAACATTCATAACACGATTGAGTATTATTCATTCTTTGAATCCCAACAATTCAACTGAAGATGCGCGAATGGTAAATTGCACAAGTTGGTGAAAATTCAAATTTAATAGCAATTGCGGTAAAAGAACATACAATTTCTGTAAAACAACAATTATTTTCGTTTATTTCAACCATTGTTTTTTAACATTTTTTGGCGATTAAATCTACCTACCAGCTCGGACATCAAGTTCGAAATCAGCTACCCCAAAAACCGCCTTATACAAAATTTCATACTGTTTTGCTGAAATCTCAAAATTTCGGCCGCCATATTGGTTCCGCCATATTGAATTTTTAAATTCCGATATCAAATTCGAAATCAGCGACCCCGAAAACCCCACTATACAAAATTTCATACTGTTTTGATAAAATCTTAAAATTTCGGTAAAAACACGATTTTCACTTATATGGGAGGTAGGCGTGGCAGTCGACCGATTTCGCCCATTTGCAATTCCAACTCCTTCTAGGGCCTAAAAAGGATAAATCCAAAATTTCGGATCCCTAGCTTTATTCTAGCTCCTGCAATCGTGTTTACAAGAGAAGAGGACGGACAGACGGATAGGGCTAAATCAACTCAGGAGGTGACGCTGATCAAGAATATATATACTTTTCCATACCGGGCACGCCTCCTTCTTGGTGTTACAAACATCAGACCAAAGTGAATATACCCATACCTCATGAGGTGTATAAAAATTACAATTTTCAAACATTTTGAAATTCTGTACGTTAACCACTTTTTTCGGTTAATTTTCCGGCCACTTTTTTTTCTGTTTATGTTTGTGATTGCGGAACGTACTTTTATTTTTTTTTTGTACCGTTTCCGTAGTAGGAACTAAGTAAGCTTTATCTAAAACGATTTGAAAAATGTAGTTTTTTTTTACCCCATACAAATGTTAGCCCGTTTGGCCTGTTTTTTGCTTGGATCCGACCACTAAACGTTATCGACCGCAAATTTATTTGGGAAGTTTTTAGGTCAAAAGGAAACGAATTCCTCCCGGTGGTTTTTCTGGTATATGGTGTTCACTGGTGTTCAACGGTATATGGTTTTTATGAGAAAAGTATATATCGCTGTCCTAATTTGTAAAGGCCCTAACAAGAATTTTTTCAAAATCGACTGCTTGATACATTATGATTAAGCGTGTTCACCTGCATCTCTACAGAACATTTTAGGGCCATACATAGAAAACCTACATTTTTATTAGCAGTTTTATAAAAGCCCTATCATCACGCAAACATTTCATGAAATTAAAAAAGCTCTAACACACAGTTTTATTAGAACAACATTGCTCTCACTCAATAGTCTATGCATTTGCGAATATGTTTCTCACTTTTTTACTTATACATAATAATGATATAATTGTACATATTACGTGTGTACATTTCAATATGTGCCGCGAAATGTCTCCATCGCTGGAATTTTGAGGTCTGATAGATTATGGGGTCCTGATCGCAATGGTTGGTTGCAAAAGTAATCTAGCACTTTGGTTTCATTTATTTAAAAATTAAATAAAAAATTAAGCGACAAGGTTTTTAGTTGCTTATTTCTTCATAATAAAAAATCAAAACTGCTAGATTCGTTTGTAATCAAAACACGCCTATTGTATCTCTCGTCCCGTACAAAAATTATTGGAAGAAATGCAACATTTTTGATGAATAGCTAACATGAGTCAACAATATTCACCAGTTCTAACTCTAACTTATTAATGTCCTTCAGTAAATTAAAAAAAACGAAAATTTTGTCCAAATATAGCATCTCAGCCAAACTTTAACATCGTGGTAACTAAGGGGGTGGTTGGTCACGATGGAAACTTATTACACATAACAGCTAATTTTAAATTTTTTTCAAAAATATATTTTTTAACTTTTTTTTTTTGTTTTGAACACTTAAAATATTCTCTATATAAAAAAATTTTAAATTACAAATTTAAAAAATTTATATTTTTTTTTTTTTATTTTACAATTTATTTATTGAATCATCTAAATAGTTATTTTAGATCTAACAATAAGATTTCAGAAAGAATTTCAAAATTTCATTTAATTCTGTACTATGTTTAGTTCTGCCCTTCGTCCATTGTGTTGGGCATGATATGTCTAATATATGGGGAATAAATTATTTTCGCTTAAGACGTGAGGGATTCAGTGGTCTTAGCAGGTTTCTACCTAGAATGTTTGGGTGAAACATGAGCTTCTGCTTGTACTTCTTGGTAAATTTCGGGATTTCGTCTTTTACTTCCAGTATATTCAGGTCTCTGTGTATGTTAGTGTTTTTTATATACCAAGGGGCACTGGCAGGATTTTAGATTGGACTCTCTGGAGTTTTTCCACGTTCGAGGGAGAGGCAGTGCCCCAGAGCTCAGTTTCATATGCCCATATGGGTTTTATTATACTTTTGTATATTTGGACTTTGTATGTGAGATTTAGCTTAGATGCCTTTGAGATTAGACAATTTAGTTCCAACTGTTTTAGTTTAATCTGAGTGATTTTGGATTGAATGTGCTTATGCCATGTGAGTCGGCGATCGTGGTGCATTCCAAGATACTTTGTTTCGGAACTTTCAGGGACAACTTGGCCGTTTATCATCAGAGCAGGGCACGTGCCCCTTCTTAGGGTGAAGGTTAAGTGACAGTTTTTGGATTACTTAGAGTGTCCAAGTGTTTCTGCACGTAAATAGTTGTCATGTCTGGGTTTGAGTGAGAGCACAGGATAGCAGTGTCGTCAGCAAAAGTCGATATAAGAGTTCTATCGCTTTTGGGCATATCTGCAGTATAGAGAATATATAGCAGGGGCGCGAGGACACTGCCTTGTGGTACTCCGGCCAGTATTTCGTATTTTCGTTTCCTGTTTTTGAGTCGAGTTTACCGTCTTATTTAAAAAACTTTGATAAACTGCGCAGCCTCTATAGTTGGCAGTGTGATTGCCCCCACAATTACTACATTTTTTAATAGTCGAATCTTCTTTTAATTTTGTACACATACCTGTTCCGTGAAGGTCTCCACAAATTACGCACACGGTGGGAAGAGCAGTATGACTTTGTGTGGCCATATTCTTGGCAGTTATGACACTGAATCGGTCCACGGCGATTGTGGGGTTCTTCAATTGTAATTCTACGGTGCAAGAGATATCGCAGAGAGTATATTGGGTGGGGTTCACCTTTTTTAATAGTTTTGTAGTCGAACTCTAGTTCCACACGGAATAGGGGTTGTGGGACTTTGTTTCGATTTTGTATATTGAATACTGACTTTACTTCAAAGCTTTCATGGGTTAGAGCACTTTTGATTTCGTCACATTCCACGAAAGATTCAATACCTTTCAGTACGACTGAGAGGGCTTTGGAGCTTTTGAGCTGGGCTCTTTTTGAGTTTATCAAAGAGATTGATAATTTCCCTAAAGTTTGGCTCACTATAAACTTGGATTTTCGTTTCATTTATTTTTCCCTTTAGGATGGAAATCACGTGGAAACTATTATCACCAATGTGTTTGGTAATTCATATAACTTCGATAAATTTATGACAGAGTCAAAAAAGCCTAGGTCTATTTCTTAAGTAACTCTTTCAGCTTTCCATCGTGACCAACCAACGAAGCGATCATACGTAGATCAATCTCGGCGTATTACCTAAAATATCATTCGAAAAGTTGACAAGTCTGTTGAAAAATGTTTTTGTCTACTCTTGGTTAAAAAGAAAAATCAGTTAGAAATTGGATAGATGGCAGTGAAAAATATAAATAGTACTAATCCGAGGCTCTCATCCGATTGTCATTATTTCTATGACTACTTATTAGTTAATTAGTTGATATTTAATATTTATTTATTATATTTAATAACTAGCTTATACCCACAGCTTCGCTCGCAATAATTTTGTAATTTCATGTTAACGTAGAAATGTTATATGTATTATTTAAGCAACTGAAATAAAAAAAGATTTTGCAAGTCTTCCCTCTGGCCATTCACCTCCCAGCACCAAATTCAAAATTTCAGCGAAATCCCTTGTTACAGAGCTTTAAAAATTTTAGGGCGTGGCAGTGGGCGGATCTTAAATTTCAATAGTCATCCCTCTGCCCATTCACCTCCCAGCACCAAATCCAAAATTTCACCAAAATCCCTTGAATAGGACCCGAGTTTTAAAAATTTTAGGGCGTGGCAGTTGGCGGATCTTAAATTTCAATGGTCAACCCTCTGCCCATTCACCACCCAGCACGAAATCCAAAATTTAAGCGAAATCCCTTGAATAGGACCCGAGTTACAGAGCTTCCAAAATTTTAAGGCGTGGCAGTGGGCGGACTGCAAATTTTCATAATCAACATGTTACCAATTCATTACCCAAAACCACATATAAAATTTCTGCGAAATCGGTTAAACACTGCATAAATTATAGCATTTTAGAATAACATTTGCCACGCCCACCTCGAACGCCCAAATTTAATGAAATACCATATAGCCTATGATGAGATCAAAGAATTTACCTACATTTTGGTAAGTGTTTCATTAAAATCGGTCAAGTATTTCTTGAGTTATAAGGGAACAAACATACATACAAACCTACATACAAACCTACAAACCTACAAACTCACAAAGAATTTTATATAAGTAAGAGATTATCTCATCTACTTTTCTATTGTGCACTAAAATTTGTATTCATATATCTTTTAGCTACCTCTGATAACACTGTGCATTACATTTTTCCGACCTGGTAACGGTCAAGGTGGGTCGAAAGAGTAGCAAAACCCTCAATGGATTTTTCAAAGTTTCCTTTCAAAAGATACAGTCGTTTAAAGTTTTCTTCATTTACTGTATTTTTCAAATCAATATTTTTTGTTACCTTTTTCAGCAGAATTGTCGGTAATGTACAGATAAACAGATTGTGTTAACAAATTACACCAAACAAATTATAACGTGTTAGCAATTTGGTGTCCAAATTGGAAAAACTGTAATTTTTTTTATTTTTTTCACCCAAATATTTTCTGACTATAGCATAGCTATTGTCAAACCTTTTTGATGCAGTTGGGAGCTCAATACCGTTATCACTTATAAAAATTGCAAGCTGTGGCCGAAAAATTAATTCGAAAAATACAGCAAAACATGCAAACTTTAAACCGCTATATCTTTGGAAAGCAAACTAACTTTGCGAAACCCATTGAGGGAATTGCTACTCTATATGAATACTTGCGACCCATATTGACCGATACCATGTCGGATTCCATAACCTTGAAATTGTCGCACAGTGTAATAAGTAGAGCCCGACCGATTAATCGGCTTCGGCATCGGCTTCGGCCGTTATCGGCCAAAAATGCACATTCGGCTTCTGCCTCGGTTTTTCCAAAAAATGGCCGAAGTTTTAGCCGAAGCTTTTCAATTTTTTTTTTGTTTTTGCGACACTGAAAACCAAAATTAACTTTTTACGATACGATTTTCTAAAAATTGTGTAATTGATGGAATTTTCAATGGGACATAAGAGGCTCACAAAACCAAAAATATGATTAAAATTTAACTTAGTAATCATCGAATATTGAGTGAATCTCGCCTCAAATTGCGTTGCACGGGGTTACAGCTGCCACAAAGTACATCCTTGGACATTTTCTGGGTGGATTACTGAATTTTAAATATAGATTTGGAAGCTTAATACTCGCCCTGATGTCAATGTTAAAAGGAGTCCTGGTAAACTGTATGAAATTTCAAATATAGGGGTAGGAGGATCACGGAAGGATTCTACCTTTTACAAATGTAGCCCAAATTGCTGCTCCAACATATATGAAAAGTAGTTCTGGTGCTCAAATCCGGGACCGATTTTGGTAAAATTTTACATTTAAAGTTCAAAGCTTCACAGGTGGTATTTACCATCAACTAGAACATCCTTCGCCAATCACCTGACGCATTTGGGGAGTCCTTAAAAACAGCTACTTAGATGGATTTATTCTTTGAAGAATTCTCTACCATTTCTACTGAATTTCCATTATTTTATGCGTTACTCCAAATTTTTAAAAATGATTTTAAAAAAATCTAATTTTTCTTACACGGGATATATGGGATAATCCGAGGCTCCTGTTAGTTTTGACCTAGGAGGCCCAAATTTGTTTGTGAATTCTTTTGGTTACTTTTATTATTTGTTTAAATAAAATTGTATTTCCTTAAAAAACTAAATGTGTATTTATACACTCGAATTTGAATGAAAATACACGAAAAAAACAGTTTTTAATGGTTTTTTATTTAAGTATCGGCTTCGGTATAGGCCTTCGGCGTCGGCCGAAGTAATATGCTGCCAATTGACCTTCGGCATCTTCTTCGGCCTGAAAATGCTAATCGGTCGGGCTCTAGTAATAAGTACGTATTTCACTTCTAAAGAAAAATAACTAACATCAAATATTTTTCATAAAATTATATATAATAAAAAAGAGTAAAAATCAAGTTTTTTAAAATATAACCCTTTAACCGACTAAAAAGCAGAAAATAAATTCCCTTTAAATTAATTTCCCCAATTTCGATTTAAAATTAAGGGTTTTTGGCTGGTTTGTTCCTAATGTCAGATTTTGAAGTGGCCAAAAAACTCTTAACTTTAAATCGAAATTGGGGAAATTAATTTAAAGGGAATTTATTTTCTGCTTTTTAGTCGGTTAAAGGATTATATTTTAAAAAACTTGTTTTTTACTATTTTTTATTTTTTTTTTTTTTTTAAATTTTTTACCCCTTTTTTAAAAAAAAACCCCTCCCCCTTTTTTCCCCCCTTTTTTATTTTTTTCCCGAATGCGAACCTACGTACAAAATTTATTTTGTCAATAAGAACCCACCTGTTTAAGAAAAAGGGGTTTGAGTCCCCCCACGGCAGAGGCGTAGGGGCCTCTGATGGACCCAAAAATAGAATGCATTGTCACCGGAGTTCTATCAGTGTTCCAAATTGCAGCTCTCTAGCTCATGTGGAAGTGTATGAACAAGCTTACTTAAAAAATTTCGAGTACGATTACTGTAATGGTACTCAAACTTTTTTGAGTACGATTACAGTAATCGTATTTATTTAAATTTTTTTTAGTACGATTAAAGGTAATCGTACTCAACCCTTTTTAAGTACGATTACAAGTAATGGATTACAAAATTTTTTTGAGTACGATTACAAGTACTTTTACTATTGGATTACAGTTTATTACATTTTTATTTCTTTTTGGCCTGATTATCTTCTTTCTGAAAAACAAAAGCTACTAACAGTTAGGCTTTAGTTATAGACAAAAGCCATTTGGTAAGTAAAACTAGATAAACAACATGCACATTTGGACAATAATTTCGAAAAATTGGTTTTGCTAAAGGCTAATAAAGACTTAATTTAATTTTTATTGTTTTTGTGTATGTATTTTGTACACACGGTTAAATTTAAAAAAAAAGTTATGTTTTTTAAAATTTTACTGTTCTATATTTCACTAAGTTCTGATATTTCATATTAGGTTGAGCCGAAATAAAAATGTAATACTTAATCCAATAAATATCAAGGGATAAAAAATTTTGTAATCAATTACATGTAATTGTACTCAAAAAAATTTGTAATCAATTACTTGTAATCGTACTCAAAAAATTTTGTAATCAAAATTTTGAGTACGATTACAGAATTCAAAAATTTTTAAGTACGATAACAGTAATTGTAATTAAAATTTTTTGATTACGACTACAGTAATAGTACTCAAAATATTTTAAGTACGATTACTTGTAATGGTAATCAAAATTTGTATTAAGATTAATTACTTTAATGCAAATACTTTTTCCAAATACTGCGCTCTTCACACAAAAGTTGAGAAATTTTTAAACTGAAAACTAGAATATAATTTTTAGCTCAAAGTTAAAATTGTTGCCATAAGAATATTATTCTTGAAAATCTAAATTGAGAGAATTTGAGAACTTATCGTTACGTCAAGTGCGAAAACTGTCATCAAAACTGTTGCAGTTGTTGATTATTCGTTCATGTCATGAGTCGAAGAGACGTGACCCTGCTTCTGTGACTTCACTTTCGTGACTATGATGTGTTCTATTTTTAGATTTAACAGAACTCAGATTTAACAGACTGTACAGAGTATACAACATTTAGACGCTCGTTCAATAATGTTAGCGATAGCTCAAACTGCTAAGGGCTTAGAGCGCACTGCTGCAACTCCAGAAGTCCAGGTTCGAATTCCGGAATAAATAAGTTGTGAAGTTTTAAATAAAAAGTTATTAAAAATTGTTATAAACAAAAAGAGTAAGAAAATATAAAATACAAATACATAAATAAATAAAATGTAATATCAAAAAAAACAAAAAAGAGTTTTTTTTACTTTTTATTGATTATTAAATTAACAATTTCACAATTTGCGCCAAATAGAAAAACTGTTGAACCAAAAGCGGAAAAACTTGAAAAGACAACAACTTTTATGTTTTTGATACAACAATGTTGAGTTGTTGGGCATGAAATGACCAACAGAAGTTGTTCAGATGAAGTATAAAATTGTTGGCTCTACGACTTTTTTTTCTGTGTGTACTCAAAATATTTTGAGTATGATTACTGTAATCGTACTCAAAAAGTAATCGTAATCGTACACGCACAGCTCTGGTTTCTCTTTAAAACAAGCTGTTATTTAACGAAGTTTTGTTTTGAATATATTAGCGTTTTAGTTTCGTTTATTAATTGCTTGCAAATTTTGAGGGCCAACATTTTTAAGTGAGATTTTATTTGTATATTAAGGTGTACAGTGACTTTCTACTAAATAACTTTAAAATTGCACAGACTTGATATAAACAAAATTAAACGCTTATAGTGTGGAAAATGTTCTAAAAAAATCTTGTATATTTAGTTAACTTCTGCTGTTTTGTTTTTTAAACATGTATTTAAAACCTGAGGTTCTAAAGAAAAACTTAAAACGCAGTTTTATTATATCGGACTAAAGTTTCGCGAGTACCTACATCGATTTTTCCTGGTATGAAATGAAAATTAGCTACATACCTACATAGCTACATATAGTCATGTTTTTAAAATGTATTGCCCCGGTTATATACAAAATATTTCAGAAACGACTCACATACAATAAAAATGTATAATGCGAACCACACGGAATCAACGGAATAAGAATTGAAAAATAGCAGCACTTTCCAGTCTGATTCATGCACCGCACAAACTGATGTGGCACATGGCTTGCTTCAGTTTATCTATTCGCTAGCCACAAATCGCGCTTATATGTTCGTGCGTATGCCGTATTTTGGATATCTTTCACGATGTTGGGATGCAGTTTATATCGTCTTCTTCAAAAACCAAATGTTTTGTAGTGTATTATGGCGTTTGTTTCGGCTGATCTTTCTAAGAGTTTGTCGGAGTAAACAACCAACTAGTTAACTGGCCAATATGACACAAACACTGATATGCTCGAATCGATTAGTCACAAACCAGCTGCGACTGCATTAACCGAAACCTGAAACGTACCAAAATATTTAAAAGCCAATTTATGAGTGGCGGCAATGATTGCACACCACTCTTTCTCTGGTTCTTCGTAGCCAACTCTTCAAAGTAGCCAGCGTTCCGGCAATTGATATGCGAGCTTTTGTGCTCATGTTCGTGCTGAATGGCTTGAATTTGGTAGTGTGCGTCTTGTCACTAGACTTTTGAGTTATTTGCAAACAATTCGTGAAGTTTTTGCCTTTTAAAAAAAAATCTGCCTGTTTGTCTGTCGCTCCGAATTCGTTGGCTAGTTTTGTGTCTAAATAAATTTAATAAAATAATCTTAGGGTTCGGCAATTTGGCTTGGCTTTTAGTTTATGTTTGTGTAAAAATTGTACCTGCTTCCTTCCTGGCTGCTGGCTGGCTTTTGGGTTTTTTAATTATTGATGTCAGTATTTTTGGTCATGTCTAATATGCCCCGCCAGAGTTTGTGTTTAGATGTAAGGTTTGTCGCTTGTTCAATGTCTTTTGTTTAACTTAGCTTCCTTTTGGATTTGCTTTTCCTGTCCTATTTGATCCTCTCATTAACCCAGTTTAATTTTTCCGCATTCCCAGTTCGGAACGTGCCAGACCTAATTGGGCATAATTTGCCACGACTAACTATAGCCTAGACGAGTGCCTCGCTTATCTACCGCCTTCTGAGTAAATTATCCATTAATTGTAATTAGTTTTTTTGCAAGGCTTACTCATGAAAAGTGAGTGTCTCGTTTGAAATTTAAAAGAGAATTTGAATTGTACTTTTGTGGTGTAACTATTTGCAATTGGTCATAATTATTTACAATGGTCAAGTCAATTTCTAACCGGAATATATAAACAGCTTTATAATGATGATTGATTGTGATGATGTTGATGTTTATTGGACATTTACTGTAGCTATATCTACTTAAACAATATTGAATTTAATATATCAGTTACGTTTTTGAAATTTTTATAACTTGAAAATATTGTATTGAATATTTTACATTCTCAATAAAACCTTTAAACCGAATAGGTCATATTATTCTATAATGTTGAATGGTCCATTGCATGGATGGATTTTTCGGTACAATTGTACTTTTTCAATACAATTTCATTCAAAAAGTACGTGAGTACTACAGAGACATTTTCGATACAATTTTACACTTTTGATCTTATTGATACATACTCAATTTTTTAAGAATATCATAAAATTTGTAAAATGTGAAATGGATAAAATCGAAGAAATAAACATAGAATATAATAAATTCTATATTATAGATTTAGCTTAACATGAAGACATTCAACGTCTTAAAGCTTTTCTACATGCGAATTTTGGGCAAAAGTGAAAAGAATGGAAAATTAACTCAATGAACCACTTTTTGCCAACATCTATCGAATTTTCTTGATTAAATTATAATACTTCATACACCCAGAGAAATTTTTCCTCGTTTGAAGAAAAATTGGATTGGTTTTGCGCTATATAAAAATTCCTGAGTTGAAAGACAAAATTCTATAATTTAAAGAAAATTTATTAAATTTCAGGAAAGTTTTCCTTAAATGATAGAATTTTGTCTTTCAAATTAAGAAACGTTGCTATGGCGCAAAAATTTGAAATCTATGAAGTAATAGAAAAATGTATGGAATTGTTATGAAATGCATCAGAATTTAAGAGAAACTTCCGTATTTCCTTGATATTTTATTTTATTAAAATACTTTCGTGTACCAAAAACTTCCAGTATATTCCAGTTCTACATTCGTTATTAAGCTTCGAATATCACGGTTTACATTTACATCGAAGTGAAACACCTTGTGAATGTTTATAGTTATTCGAAATTTTGCTGTGAATCAAATGAAAGTGTTTTTAAAATGAAAGCAGGGACGTACACATGAAGGGGAGGAGAATAAATTCTTTATTATAAAGTCACCTTCGGGTTTTTTTAAACCCCGCGGAAATTATTGGCATAAGTAACAGTGTTACATTCAAACCAACTTCATATTTAAGATCAGCGACCCCAAATTAGCTAATATAAAAAGTGGCTTCAAAATCCGAGCACTATTTAAAATGTTTTTCTATTTTGTATGCGGAAAAAGAAGTGCATTCCGCTTTTCTTTACCCGATTGGCTCCAAACTTCAAATAAATCATTTTTATATGCAAAGGAACCGAACTAGCCTAATCGGATCATCGAGCACTGATTTTGAAGAAAGCTCCATACGATTCTGAACAGGTCTAGTGAACATATTAGAACTTACAGTATTTATTAAATTCGTAAAATTGTTATATACATTTTTTTTCTGAATTTTTAATTGGTATTTTTGTTAAATGTTAAATAAAATATGTAAGTATATATTTTCAAAAAAAGCTAATATTCACGAAAAATGTCAGCACAACTTGATACCGAAAATTTTCGGTTGGTTTGATACAATTTCGAAACTGTCATTTCCCAACCCTGGTCCATTGTGTGTTCTTTTGATGAGATCGAGTGGTTCCGGAAAGTAGAACCGACCATTCTTGGGTTGATTAGGACACGTTAACAAAGAAAAAAAACGTTTAAGATTTTTTTGGTGCAGGAAATTTTAAAGAACAAAAAACCGTTTTTTAAAGTAGTAACATTTAATTAAAATTTTTTTTAAGACCTACAAAAAAGCTATTTAATGCTCCAATACAGCATTAAACAAGCGCTATCTCCCAAGAACATGCAATATAAAACTGTACACTTGTATAAGTATCGCATTTGTAAAGCTTGATTTCCCGATAGGGTCTTCCATATCGACCTGAACGGAAAATCTAATAGGGAAACCTTGCATGAAGATCAGTGTAATTTCTTGCCAAATCGAAACGATTTTTGAAAAAATTACCCGACCTCTCCGATTTTATAGAAATTTGGAAGGTAGGTAATTAACAGCGAAAAAACAATTTTTTTAAAAATATCCTTAGGAAATTTTTTTTTTAATTTCCTAATAATTTCAACTCAAATACACCTCCTTCTAAAGTATTTGCCATGTAATTGCAAAGCAAAAGATTCTTGCAATCGTTGCTCCAACTGTTATTTATCTACCTTCCAAATTTCTATAAAATCGGAGAGATACAGTGAAAACACTTTGTCGATTTGATATGGAATTACCCATCTTAAATTTGTTAAAACATTCTTAAAAATAGAAATTTTTTGGAATATTTGTTTTAAATCATTCTACAAAAGAAATTAGTGTTGGTTATCCCAGTTTTTTTGGATGTCAGGTAGGGTTACTTTTCGGTAAATTTTTTTTGGACCCCCCCCCCTGAAATAAATTCCTGGCTACGGCCCTGCTTGCAGCTCTGACTTTTTTGTGATTAAATCTCACCTCTGAAAGTTTTTGTGCGTTGTTCACATTCCATTTCAAAACGCTCTGGACTAATTTACCAGTTGCATTTATTTTGAAGTAAAGACATAATAAGTAAGGATGCAAAAAAAATATCGATATATAAATATTTTTACTCCAATATCGATATTATATATATCGATAATATCGATATTTATACCCCCACACTCACTGTGGCAGGGTATACTCACTTTGTCACAACGTTTGTAACGCCCATAAGGAGGCGTGTCCGGTATGGAAAAGTATATATATTCTTGATCAGCATCACCTCCTGAGTCGATTTAGCGATGTCCGTCTGTCTGTCCGTCTGTCCGTCCGCACGATAGAGGTCGCAGTTTTGGAGATATCGACTTGAAACTTTGGGTACATGTTTTTCTCGTGAATACTGAGATCAAGTTCGAGAATCAGCCAAATCAGACAAAAACTGGGCGTGGCTCCCATACACCGAAAAAAAAGGTAAAAAATGTTCAAGTCTTTTTTATTGTTGTATTCGATTGGAAATGTTTAGAAACGTATTTTTGACATGGTCCGAGGTTCCGAAGCCACATATATAAGGGTCTGAATGGGGTCTTGAGACCAAAATTTTTTTTTTGGTGGAATGGATTTTGGACATGTTCCGGGCTCCAAAACCACCTATAATTGGGTCAAAATAGGGTTTGAGACCACATTTTTTTATATTCGAGGTACTTCGTCCCACAGTGTGGGGGTATTTCAGCTTCGGTATAGCCGAAGATAGTCCACTCTCTAGTTTTATTAAATATCGAATTAATTTAATACATTTTCTAAAAATCGTTACTTTTCCAAAGCAAAAAACCAGATTCAGTAACTTAAAAACTAAACTATGCGCGGTACAAATTATATTTATTATTTCAATATCGATAGTTTTTTGGTCGATATATCGAACGACCGATACTTTTTTGTCGGCATTATCAATATTACCAATATCGAAAATTTTAAATATTTGTTTGAAAAAATTTAAGCCTTTTTCACAAAATCGGATTTGGGGAAGAACTATTATTGATTAAGAAAACGCAATTGAAAAACCCTTATTAATTTTTTATAGACAGTTTGTATAAGAATATTCTTGAGATTAAACACAAAAGGTGATTTTGAAAAAGCATTATTTTCATTCCCTTATTTTTATACCCCCACACACACTGTGGCAGGGTATACTGACTTTGACACAACGTTTGTAACGCCCATAAGGAGGCGTGTCCGGTATGGAAAAGTATATATATTCTTGGTCAGCATCACCACCGGATTCGATTTAGCCATGTCCGTCTGACCGTCTATCCGTCTGTCCGCCTCTCCGTCTGTCTGTCCGCACGATAGCGTTCGCAGTTTTGGAGATATCGACTTGAAACTTTGGGAACATGTTTTTCACTTCAAAAGTAAGAGCAATTTCGAGAATAAGCCAAATCGGACAAAAACTGGGCGTGGCTCCCGGCGGGGTGCAATAAGACCGAGTGAAATAAGGCCGTACGCTCTGTCTCACTTTGAAAGAGAAATAAGGCCGTACGGTCTCTTTCAAATGGATTTTGGTTGTGGTCCGAAGCTCCAAAACCAAAATGTAACAACAAAAAATGTAACAAACAAAACGAAAGCCGCAAAAAAAATGGACAAAGGACTTCCTACCATCAATTCAATCAATTTTATTTGCGGCACCTTCAATTAAAAAAATTAAAAATTATTTTGCAAAAGCATTTTGCGCTTTGTGGAAATATTTTTAATTTTTACAAATATAATAAAAACAGAGTAAAAAACAAGTTTTTTTAAAAAATATAACCCTTTAACCGACTAAAAAGCAGAAAAAATTATTTTGCAAAAGCATTTTGCGCTTTGTGGAAATATTTTTAATTTTTACAAATATAATAAAAACAGAGTAAAAAACAAGTTTTTTAAAATATAACCCTTTAACCGACTAAAAAGCAGAAAATAAATTTTCTTAAAATTAATTTCAGCAATTTTGATTTAAAATTAAGGGTTTTTGGGTACTTTCCTCCGAATATCATTGCAGGTTTTATAGTCGCCAAAAACCCTTAATTTTAAATCGAAATTGCTAAAATTAATTTAAAGAAAATTTATTTTCAGCTTTTTCTGCCTCGGACCATGTAAACAATACGTTTCTAAACATTTCCAATCGAATACAACAATAAAAAAGACTTGAAAAATTTGTACCTTTTTTTTTGGTGTATGGGAGCCACGTCCAGTTTTTATCCAATTTGGCTGATTCTCGAACTTGATCTCAGCATTCAGGAGAAAAACATGTACCCAAAGTTTCAAGTCGATATCTCCAATACTGCGACCGCTATCGTGCGGACGGACAGACGGACGGACGGACAGACAGACGGACATCGCTAAATCGACTCAGGACGTGATGCTGATCAAGAATATATATACTTTACCATACCGGACACGCCTCCTTATGGGCGTTACAAACGTTGTGATAAAGTTAGTATACCCTGCCACAGCGAGTGTGGGGGTATAAATATAGGGTTTTATATATTTTTCTGTTCTCTTTGACACTTCATATTAGGTTGAAGCGAAATAAAAATGTAATACTTCATCCAATAGTAAAAGCTATAAAAAATTTTGTAATCAATTACTTGTAATCGTACTCAAAAAATTTTGTAATGAAAATTTTGAGTACGATTAAAGTAATCAAAAAGCAAAGCTGGGCATTACCTAGTTAATTAGTTAATAGTTAATTAACGAAGTTAAATTTTTGGTTAACTTTTACCGTTTCAGTTAATTTCGAAAACCATTAACCTTTTTATTTAGTTAAGTTAAATTTCTTCGATTAACTAGCATTAGTTAACTTTAAAACGAAAAAATTTTGTTTATTATGAAATGTAAAAAAAAAAAATTAAGAATTCATACTATTTTTGAATTGATATTGACATTTAATTTAAAAATTATTTCACAAAACAATTAAATACACAAGCCGATATATTTCGAAGTGATCTATATTCTATACACAATGGCGTTCTCAGCCATCACGTGAGGTTTACATTGTATTTTCCATTTCTCAAATTTCTCCAAATGGCGAAAAGATGAGAACGCCATTGTGTTTAGAATGGCCTGTGATATTTGTTCTTAACCAAACTTCATTTGTTTCATTCTTTTTATTTAATATTCTAATAAAATTTGTATGCCTTTATATGAATATAAATAAATTGTTTCATACACGAAATTTCGCTTTTGATAAAAATTTTGATAATTTATTTTAAAGCAAATTTGCATATTGAAACCGGGAAAATGGTTCTCTGAGTTCAGGCATTCATTTAAATATAGTTAAAATGTTTAAAGTGTTTATTTGTAAAAAAAAATTTCTATTCTACTATTTAATTTAACTTTTAACGAAGTTAACTTTTCGACGAAATTAACTTTTTAATTTGACGAAGTTAAATTTTTGATTAACTTTTACCGGGTTAACGAAGTTAAATTTTCGATTAACTATGCCCAGCTTTGTCAAAAAGTTTTGAGTACGATTACAGTAATCGTAATCAAAATTAGTTAGTACGATTACAGTAAGCGTAATCAAAATATTTTGATTACGATTACAAGTAATGGTAACTAATGAAAATATTTCAAGTAAGATTACTGTAATCGAACTCAAAAGTAATCGTAATCGTACACGCACAGCTCTGGTTCCAATTAAGGGCTGTTTAACAAACGCATGCGGCTGTGTGTTGGAATAGCCCTTCATTGCATTAACTAATTCATGTAGTTTATAATGAAATTTCAATTGTAAGTTTTTTTTATCGCAAATGGAATATGCACTCAACTCAATTTGGTAACATGTGTGTGTACATAAATTCATCTTATATGAAAGAAAATATATATGGAAAGAAAATATAAAAAAACAAGTGAGTAAGTTTGGATGCGCCATCTTGAATTTTGAAAATTCGACATCAAATTCGAAATCAACGACCCCAAAAACCCCCTATACAAAATTTCATACTGTTTTGATAAAATCTTAAAATTACGGTACAATAACACGATTTTCACTTATGTGGGAGGTAGGCGTGGTAGTCGTCCGATTCTCCTTCTAGGGCTTAAAAAGGATAAATCCAAAATTTGGGATCCCTAGTTTTCTTCTAGCTCGTGTTTAAAAGAAAAGAGGACGGACAGACGCATTTTTGGCAAGAATGATACAATTTTGCCTTTTTTATAAATGTTATTATTGTATTAAAAAATGAAAAATAAAATAGTTGTCATTAAACTTCGATGTAAAAATTTGTGAGTACCATGAAAAAAAAAGTTTTTCAAGTAAAAAACAAAAAAAAACCCAAAAAATTATGGATTGTAAAAAAAAAGTGCGTAAAAGTTAGTAAACATTTTTTTTTTTTTTTGTTTTTTTTAAGTTTAATGTGTTTTTTTTCAGAAAAAAAAAAGAAATTCACCATTTTTTACCAACTTTTTGAAAAAATGTTATTTTGTAAATGCCTAAAATTACGATTTTATATCCAAAAAACTTTTCAAAAAGTTCATAATGTAAATAAAATGGTAAAATATGATGAATGTATGTACTTTTATTAATATATTGATATTAATGTATGTATAGTAACTAAAAGCTCAATTGAAATATTGTTGATCCAATGTGATTTAATTTTTCTCTATTTTACTCTTCTCTCTTCTTCCTATTGACTAAGGCGGTCAATACCGAATGGTTTTTGGCAATCCCGGGTTCTCCAGATTTTTCAGGATTTCTTGGGGTTTGTTACTTTACCAAGCAATGCACATGTTAAACAAATAAAAAAAATAAAAAATGTGCCAGAATTATTAAAATTGAGAATACAGGTAAAATTTATGGTAAAAGTGAATACGTCACTTCGACAAAAGTACACTATCAAGTACACCAATCCGTGAATACCCCTAATAGTAGAATATACATAATATAATATAGTATAATATACATTTTTCTTTACAAAGTATTCAAGATTATAAAAATGTATTGATCTTTTCAATAGTTATAATATTAAATTTATTAAAAAGATTTGTTAATGTTTTTGCATTAATGTACCTGCTAAACTACATCTGCTAGCCAAAAACGGTTACCAAATTTGAAATCAGCTAATCAAGAACCACCAGAATCTGTTATTAAAGCTAAGAAACCTTTTTCGAAATATAATTGTAGAGTTGTATTATATGCATAATAATTAAATAAGAAAATCAAGTATACAATTCTGGATTTATTCAAAAACTATAAGGGTTACAGAAAAACCGATTACATTTTTGAAATCAGCGGGCCAAAACACATTTAGTAACTTAGTTTCAATTAATTCAGAATACTCCTACGATTTTTGTCCCAAGCTCATATGGAGACAAATCACTGTGTTTTCCATACCGGACACGTCTCCTTCTTGGTGTTACAAACATCAGACCAAAGTGAATATACCCATACCTCATGAGGTGTAGGGTATAAAAATAGTCTAAGACTATAACTTGAAAAGGCAAAAAGCAAAAACAAAAAATGCACGAGTCACACCGGCAGCATAAATTCAAACGAAACTGAACACAGTAAATCATTTTTCACATAGAACGAACCATCTTGTACTATGAAAGCCTTTTTCTTTTCCTTAAAGCAACACAATAAATTGGGGGCGTTTAGATTAGAGCAAAGCTAATTAAAAGTTCGAGTGGGGAAAGAGGGGAGTTTAAAACTGTTTTGTACCACAGCTATAACAAGAAAACCATACAATTATGGTCGCAAACTACTTTAAAAACGCATTCAAAACAGACTCTTATTGTATTGAACGAAAAACAGATACATATAAAAAAACAACATCCAACTGGCACTACCAACAATTACGAAATACCACAGATAAGCTTCATGCCACTTCACTGGGACACATACACTTTATACCAAAATTCAACATCGATTCCATGTTTCATGTTGAATGGGAGAAAAAACCGAAAAGAGAAAATATAGTTCAAAAGTGTAGTTACCAATACCTGAACGATACATCGCTATCGCGAAATCGCAGATGCTGCTGCGTGTGCCGAAACCAAAGAGGAAAGAAACGTTGAGAGTGTCAGCAGTTGGCCAATACAGTTGCGGAGGAGTGGAGGGCAGAAGAGGCATACGAGCGGATCGAAGCTAGTGGCAAATGCATATCGAACAATGATGAGATTCGAAGCGGTCGGTGAGGTATTATGGTTTTTTGTTATTGTTTTTTTTTTTACTGGTATTATGGGTATTGCTGAAGTTGTCCATTAGGAAATTGAATTGTTTGTTTGTTGGTCTGGCATCTAACCGTATTTGGTGGCACAGTGACTCACATCAAAAAGAATGGCAAACAGCAACTGTAAACAACATCAGTTCATTTGAACGTTCCAAAGTCGGCTTCTCCGAATCGGTAGCAAATAGAAATGTAGCAGTGCGGAAAACTTGGATTTAGCTAATACAACATAGATGCAACAACATTTTTTGGAATCGGTCAATGTTTAACCCCTGCGCAATAAGGTCAAATGTCGATTCAGTCCGATACAAACACAACAATAAAAAGTTGAAAAAAAAGGGTGAAACAATGCCATTGCCCTTAAGTACACCCTTCCAGTACTTACCTACCAGATCTCAGTTAGTACCACCCTAATGTACCCTAATATTATACTTTAAAATCGGATCATAAATGGTGACAATATGAAGAAATATGTCGATGCGCTACCTCTACGATCAGACAAAACAAATTTTTTTTCGGAATCTTCTTCCAAATTTGCTTCAATTTAGATGGTGTGCGGTTCACTTTTTTCCCGAAAGTACTATTAAGTGCTCTTTTTATTATTTCCGTGACTTAATCATATAACAGCTGGATGTGTAAGGTAACCCATTTTTATTATTCGTCAGAATTAAAATAAAAACCTTAAAACATTATTTGAAGCATCTTTCGTCACACTGCTTTCAAAAAATTACCAAAATTCTTAAAAGCTATGATTAAAAAAAAATTTGTATGAGACCTACCACTTTTTTTAACCGAAATATTAAAAACAATTTTGAATGTCTTTATCAAAAACAATCCAAATATGTATCTAAACTTTTCAATATCTTGAGGAGGGATCGGAACATTAGCACCCAAAGTCTAAAATTTTGTGCTATACTTATTATCCGCTTAATTTGTATGTCACTTAGACCGTGGCCGTGGTGCAGTTGGTAAAGTGGTTGCCTTCTGCTGTGTCACGATCGGAAGAGATGAGGTTCAATCCCTACCCGGGGCAGGTCCCGGAAAAGTGTGTGTGACATGTTTTTCTGTAAAGACCGCCACCGGAAGGGATGGGGTTCAATTCCTACCCGGGGCAAGCTATAGAATTAATTTGTGTGAAATGTTTTTCTGTAAAGACCGCCACCTCTCGTAAACATTGGCAAAATTGACGAGAGTATAACTTACCAAGGAATGCTTCAATTTTCCATCCGCCGTTCTGATCCGGCATTAAACTGTAGGTCCCTACAATTATCATATACTTGCCCATGATAATTGCAGCAAAAAGCATGTGGTATCACAATGGACCTTATATGGTCTAAGTGTGTCGGTGTTCCGGCAGTCACCTTAACCTAACCTAACCTAGACTCTTTACAGTTAAATCATTAACGCCTAAAGATCGTTTGAATCGGCGTATAGTGGGTACTGTTTATACAATTTTAAATACATTTTTTTAGTAGTTTTTTTTTTTAATTTTGCCAAAGGTATGATTTTCAAATTTTTTTAAAGAAATTTTTTTGTAAAATTTGTTTGTGGTTTAAAACCGAGGAGTTTGGGATTAACTGCAACTCTGTACTTTTTTTACTCAAAAGAATCTGGTAGCCCTAGGTGTACAGCTAGCTTATCAAGAAAACAAATTAGAAAAAAACCAACATTTGTGATACCACCTGTTTGCCCCCGGAATGCGAAAAAAATCATAATTTTAGAAGAGCAAAAATTACTTTTGAAAAAGGGTATAATCTTGTAGAGGCCGTAATATTGTATTAGCTTCATCCAAGTTTTTCTCACTGCAACATTTTGATCAGCGAACATTTTGGTTTTTCGCCCCACTCTAATACATAAGCAAGGTATGGAGTTGCAAGGTGCAACGGAGAAGAATTTTTGTTGTAATTTACAATTATGAACAATTGAATTGAAAAGGAAAAGTTTTCCTTTGAAATGGTCAGAAAGTCTAAATTGTTTATTTGGATCAGAATTGATATTTTTAACTAACTGATAGCTTATACGATCTAGAGAAATGCTTTCAAACTTCACCACACTTCCTTTAAACCAATATTTTATTCTCGTTTTAAAAGATGTTTCCATTAAGGTAATTATTTTGACTGCACACATAGATGCATCCGCACCTCTTCACAACGGTACTTCACCAATTCCAGTACAAGCAAATATATAGAAATATAATTTCAAAAGTAATTAACACCTGTAAAGAGATAAAAGCCCGTTTAACTAAAAACTAAAAGTGCGCAAACTCAAGCGCGAATAAGCTTGGCACAATTTCGAGTTTGAAGGTCCCCCATCCGGCATTGCGACAACACTTTAGAAAAAAAACAAAACAACAATTTGAAGAGGATTTAGCCAATTCAAACGATACCAAACAGAAAAGCTAACAATTGAGGAAAAAAATAGCAACAAAAACAAATGAATGGATAAGTAAATGACGCTAAGGACAAGTTGATGAGTGTTTCTTACAATTGTTTATAGCTTGGCCGTGGGAAGTAAACAAAAAAAACAGAAACAAAAATGTGGAAAAATGCTAAACAATAATGAAAAAGAAGATAAGCAATATTAAAACGTGCAATAGGAGGAAGCCCAAGGATAACAGGTTTTACTGTTTTTCTAAAATTATTACTGACTGAATTACAAAAAATTTTAAAAATTTTAAAAGTTTACATATATAAAACACTTTGCACTGTTTTGACGAATGCACGACATTTGTAGGTGTGTACTCTGCAGAATCGGAAAAGTGGGTGGCATGGCAAGGTTGCAGCAGCAAACAACAGAACCGAATGTTACAAGATACAAAAAGCAGCTGATATAAAATAGAATGTGCGGTAGGAGCAAATAACGAAATGCGGCAGAAGCGTAAAACGAAGGGGAAGGATATGAGGGCGGCACAGCACCTGCGCCAGAAGTGACGGAAAAAGAGGAGTACAAAATACAAAAAAAGGCAAAGAACGAAAACTTACTGAGGAGACAATACAACAGCGAGGAAAAGAAAGTCCGTTGGAATCTAGCTATGGGAATTGGGGTGGTGTCATACCACCGAAAAGATGACGCAGCGGCGGAGGTTGATGCTGTGGTGGCGACATACAGCCACAGCCCTTAATTCGATTGATTAAATGCAAAAGATGCTGGAAACAATAGCGCAATTCTTCAGTTAATTGAATAGTGCCAAAGGAAGACGAAAATGAAAGTTTTCTGTTTTCTTTCGACTTCAGATTTTCTCTAAAACACAAAAAGATATTAAGAGTTTTCACAAAGAAAAGCTATTTCCTCTTAGTTTCCAATTGGGTTTCTTTCAGCATCAATCGTCCAATTGGACTTCAACTTCTCCTAAAAATTGTTTTTTCAAACTATTTTACAAATCCGATTAATGCAAACGTCATTTTTTCACTTTTTGTTTGCATTTTTTTTCTTCTACAACACCTTTAACATTAAATTTGTATTAATCACCTTTCCAGTAATTGGCTTTGGAACTTTCTGAAACTGCACAATATTTTCACAGACTCTTTTTCATATAAGAACTTTTCTGCAAAGATTTTCACTGATTTCCAATTTATGTTTTTTTCACGTCAATTTTCTCTGACTTCTCTTTATCAACTGTATTAATTATTTTTTCTTCACCGTCTTCTTGTCTCTTTCCGTGCATATTTTGTGATTAGGGATGAGCAACACAGACGGGTGTTTCGTAAAACCGGTCACTTGAGTTTTGAACACCGGTTTTTTCGGTTTTTTTTGCAAGCCAAAACACCGCTAAACGGTGGAAAATGCCGAAACCGTTTTTTTTTATTTACCTTATTTTCAACTCTTTTCATAACTTTTCATTCATATCGCTAAAAATGTCGTTTTTGATAGTATCAAAGATGCGCGATATGCCCTCTTACAAAGAAAAAAACATTTTAGCTGGAAGAATTCCTGCAATTTGTGTATGAAAAGCCTGAAGTTGTGAAGTGGAACATCAAACCTCCGCCAGCATTTGGTGAGCCGCCATTCTGTTAAAAATGATTTACTTTGAAATGATTTAACACCAAAATGTAGGTAAATTTTGAAAAAAAAAATATTTCATACTTATTTATATATCATTTATTTGAGACGGTTTCAGACTACAAATGACATCCTTATAGTTTTGCCCTTATATGTAATACTTCTATATTGCTAGTGTAGTGAAAGTGCATTCACTGATATATACTATATAAAATATATGAAAAAGTACATCCGCACCTCGAATTTCTCTGTCAAACTAATACAAAATTCAATGATTGTTGTTTCACTGTTACAGTGAGCTCAAAACACATTGTAGAGATAGGTTACTGGCAATATAGAATTATTACATATATGGTTTTGTAGTAGCCCGAATTAAAGAGTTAAATTTGGTTCGCTTTTCCGCCGGTGGAGAAAACCAAAAATTTTAAACACCGGTTTTTAAAAACCGGTTTATTTTCATGAGTGCCTATCCCAAATTGGGATTTTAAAGGAAAAAAGATTTCATTTAATAGTAGTAGATTTTGTAAACGCTCTCCCGTAGCGTTTACGCTTTTTCCCGTTAATCCGCTCGAGAAAATCCACTGAACTGTAATTTTTTCAACCCTGTGGGAACATAGTTGCCAGATAAACATCTCACAATCTCACACAAAATTTTAAAAAATCTCAAGGCAAATAAAAATTCTGACAAAATATCTCACAGCGGATAAAAAATCTCACAAAAATCTCACATCTTACACGAAATAAAACATTTTATGTGAGAAAATATCTCACAGCAATTTAAAATCTCACAACAAATCTCACAGCCATTTAAAATCTCATAAATCTCAAAAAATCTCACATTAATTAAAAAATCTCACATCTCACAAGCCATAAAAAATTCTCAATGTGTGATAAATCTCACAAATCTGGCAACCGTGGTAGGGACCTTTAATCCTTAAAGGTCCTATAAATCCGATTTTGTAAACTCGCATCTGATTTTCTCATACAAGAATTCATTCTTGAAATGCTACCAAATTAAGCCACTTTTCCTCTTTAAAAAAATTAAAATACCTGTATGATAAAATCCGAGACATGTTCACAAAATTGTTTATGACTCCATTAAGGTCCCCACTAGGGAATTCAATCCCGAGATCCCGAATCCCGGGATCCCGGACCTTTTTTGGTAAATTCCGGGGATTCTCTCTAGAAAATCCCGGGATTTTTCGGGATTTTAAACCCTCTTAAAGGCCTGCGCACACAGAGGCGATATTCGCTATCTAATTTCAGAACCATTTCGATATTTAAAAAATCTAGCTTCGAAAACGCAAAGTGCCCCACACAGGCAGCGATTTCGCAGCAGTAAATTTTGTTTGTTATTTATTATATTACTATGGAAACAACCAAAAAGTCTGTTTGAAATGGTTCTGAAACTGGCTATTTTGTTTGTTATTTATTTTTTACTATGAGCCTATTTACACAGTCATTCCCATGACGCATGGGCATGCCGTTTTTAGAATTTACTATCAGTTCCATGACGAAAATTCTGACAAAGAGCTAATAAGAACTGCGGTAGTGAAAACGGGATAGAACATTTTGCACCGAAAATCCATACAAAAAACGTAAAAGGTGGCAACTCCATGCTTCGTTTATTTTCATTTTCATAGAGCCTATTTACACTATCAGCTCCATGACGAAAAATCTGACAAAGAGCTAATAAGAACTGCGGTAGTGAAAACGGGATAGAACATTTTGCACCGAAAATCCATACAAAAAACGTAAAAGGTGGCAACTCCATGCTTCGTTTATTTACATTTTCATATAAAAACTGTCAAATTTCGTCATGCCCATGTCAGTGTAAATTCTAAAAACGGCATGCCCATGCGTCATGGGAATGACTGTGTAAATAGGCTTATAATGGCTTTTGAGAAGAGGGATTTTTCAACTAATATGAGATTTATTGGGAGATTTGTTGTAAGACATTTATCTGGCAACTACGGTGGTATGCAGGCGTTTTTATTTCAAATATCGGCGGCTTTTCACGCCGGCGCCGCCCCAACGAAACAAACGGCATTGAACTTCTGAGCGCTATTCGCAGCAAGCATTTCATTTATCAATTTTTGCGAAACTTTTTTGAAAATTATTTGCAAATATCTCAAAAAATTTCTGTGTAAAATCGTTTATCTCTTACGAAATAATTTCTTGAAAAAATGTCCGACACTGAAAAATCCATACCCGAAGGTAGGTCATATTCAGTATACTGTGAAAAATTTTATCCTTAGAATCTGCTCAAATATTTTTATGCATATACATTGGGACGCGCTGTAATCTATCTCAATTATGATTAATAACGATAAATGCTGCCCCACCAACTCAACATATCTCTGAAACAAACACAAAGGATGGGAGGAACGTAAAAGTAGATCAACCGGTAAGGTTCAAAATATTGATTTTTTACCATAGCTGGAATTGTTCTATTTTCACATACTATCAGGCCTCACCTACTATCTGAATGTCTACACAAAGGAATCGCAGTGGGACACCCCCACCGAGCCTGCGAAGAAAGAAGCATCTGGCCCCAACGAGGTTCGTGCATCGCACCTTCTGGTCAAACATAACAAGAGCCGTCGGCCTAGTTCATGGCGCGAGGAAAACATTACACGAAACAAGGAGGAGGCTCGGGCAGTACTCGAGGACTATCGGAAGCAAATCGAGGCGGGCGAATCGACCTTAGAAGAGCTCGCCCAGAAATACTCAGACTGCAGGTAGCGAGACAACAACCAAATATCATGTGCACGCAACCAAACCAGTACATAAAACAGTTTAAGAACGTTTGCGTAAAAATGTTTATTTTGCTGAAAGTTCAAAAAGCAATGAGAAGAGACATTTCCAATTTAATTGAATTTTTACGGTTTATATCTTTGCAAATGCAGTTTTAAATAACTTTCAGAAAAGTAAATTGAGCACTTCGGACATTTTTCGAAATTTTCTACGCTCGGTTTTGTGTACGGCAAGTTCTCATTTCGTGTCTTTTTGTATGATGTATAAAAAGATTAGTGTAACTATTGTATGTGTTGCCGCACTTTGTTTCTGTTCCAGCCAACTTCACTTTGAAGAAATTTTTGCATTGCGTAGTCCACTCCACTTCGTACAAATCAATTATTTCTTCTTTTGTTTGTTTGAAGAATTCCTCATCTGTCAACTCTTGTTGTTTTTCTAATTTCAGTTCGGCTAAACGGGGAGGGGATTTGGGAATGTTTGGAAGAGGTAAAGCCGTAATTTTTTGGTGCTATTTTTAAATTGTTCATGCTTTTACTCTTGTCCAGGTCAAATGCAGAAGCCCTTCGAGGAGGCAGCGTTCAGCTTGAAAGTGGGAAAACTCTCCAAGATCGTGGACACCGATTCCGGTCTGCACATCATATTGCGAACCGAATAGATGAGAGCACACAGTAATCCAAATGCAAATGCAACAATTCAAGTTTAAGCAAAACGGTCCGGCATTTAAGTCTTCACCAATCACCAACAAAAAAGCTATGATTTCGTCTTGCGTTTATATTTCTTTTTCATAGAACTAATTTAATACAAAAATTAAACATCTTTTCGGAATTAAAACGTTTCGATTACTTGAAGGACTACGTTTTATTAAAGCGACAGTTTCTTCAACAATAACTTGGCGCCACTGCCGGCTTGCTGCTTCAGCGTCGACTGGTGGCATTTGGCCAATTTCTTCAAAGCTTGCGTGGTGCTGTCGTTGTTGTTCTCCACCAAGTTGAGCAGCACAAAGCAGGCGCGGTTTACTGTAAACCAGTACTTCAGCTGGAAAAAAGTTTAAATGGAAATTTGTTCATGAATCTGTTTGGGGTCACTGAATAGTTTTCCATTATTCCTTAGCCAGCTTACCGTATCCTCGGACAAGTGATCCAGTAAAATCGTGCCAAACGTCTCGGCCGAGCCGTCCTGGACCAAGCGCTCCTTGTCGCTCTTGATGATTTTCTTCAGGATTATATGCATGCCAGCCTCTTCAATGCCCGATACAGTAGTTGTGGTAACAATTGGCTTGTTCGATGAAGGATAATATGTTAAATGACATTCAGTTGCAAGAACCTCTTGAAATACCTCAACCGCTTCCTTGTTATCATCATCATCTTCATCGTCTTCAGACTGCTGCTCTTCATCGACAGTTATGGCCTTCTTGGCGGCCTTAGCCTTATTCTTCTTCAGCTTGGTGGCGTCGGCAATTATTTTTTCCAGGTCGTGCACCTTTTTCGACTTCTTGTCCTTCGACGACTCATCCTCGACACTGACAGTCCAGTCCGGATTAGCAACGATGACGGCCAATGCAGTGGCAGCTTTCACAAAGTTGGCTTGACTAACTGAAATTGCGTAATTTTTTTGTCGTTAATTTCGGAAACGTACACCCGATTTGTGCGCTCTTACGCTTCTTCAATATTTCGGCTGTTACCAAGCCAATGTGCTTGTCGGAGAACCAAAACTCGGGTTTCTCTGCCATTGCGTTGGCAATGGGCTCTTCGATCTGCTCGAAGATCTCCTTGCGACGTATTGCCTTGTCCTTTTTGCCGTACTGCAGACCCTCTTCGATGCTGGCTATAAATGTGGGATGGAAGCAGTTGGTGTCGGCGGGCGAAATCAGCCACTCGACAACTTTTCGACCCCATTGGTTGCCCATCAAAGTCTGCAGCTCGGGGTGAATGTTATCATAGATGGCTTTCTTTGTGGCCTTGGTGTCGTCCAGGGAATTGAGCATGGCCAGCATGAAAATGTGTCCGTGCTCGTGGGTGCATATTTTGACCAAATGCTCCTTAATCGTTTTGATGATAGCCTGTTGCGGTGGGTTCACAGAAAACTCAAATTATTCTCATACCGATGAATATCTGTCCACCAGACTGTCTCTTAACTCACCCTGCGGTTTTTCGGAGTTGCCTTGTAGAAGCAAATAATCGCCGCCTGGCAGCCATCTTTGGTGGTCAGCATTAGCGGGATTAGTGTGGCAAACATAGTCACGGTCTCCTCCAGTTTTTCCTCATCACATTCGTGCAAATATTCCAACATAACTGCGTGGACCAGTGAATTGTCCACAAGCTCCTTGTTGGACACGTGCTCCAAATTCGATTTTACCGAACCCAAGACGGAAGCCTTCATGTTTGGCGTGTCCTTGTACGTGTCGCTCAGCTGTTTGACGCTCATATCCTTGGCTTTGCGGTACAGCTCGCCGTAGAATTCTTGGCGCATGTGGATCTTCTGTTTGGCATCTGCCACACTCAAGTAGACATGATCGAGAATCTTGCTGGAAATGTTGTGGCATGCCAGCTTCACCATGTTGCCCATGAAGCTGTCGACGAGTTTCGATTTTATGGCCGGCGAGCCATATTTGAACATGCGCAGCACGCAAAAGTGTGAATATTTCGAAACGGCCATTTCAACGGAGAGCGGCAGAAGTCTCTGTAATGATGTGTGTCAACAAAGGCGTTGTTTATTTGTTTCATGTACGTACCTCTGAGAGCTGATCCCTTATTGAAGGCGTGGCTAATTTTAACATGCATTGAATAATGCGTGCCGTATCATGGGCCATTACGAGTTTCTTGATTGTATCACCGCCGCTTAGCAAATCATACAGTTTCTCCACCAATTCACTCCTCTTCTCAGTACGGCGGCTAAACGATAAAGTTATTTCAGTCAGTTTCCCATTTCTAGGAAGTGCGTCTTTCTGGATAACTCTCACAATTGAGATCGGGAATCCTAAACACAACAAAACGCATATTCACCATTTTAGTTTCTCGTAAATTTGCTTTGCCTCAATAGAAACCTCGTACGAATCCTTTGTCTTCTTGCGCTTCAGTTTCAAATCTTTTTTGTCTTGCTTGAATTGGCGCCAGTCAGTCTTTTCTGATGATCCTTCACCTTCTTTTTCGCCAGGCTTTGCCGAGAATTTAGGTTTTCCAGCGAATTTATTGACACCAGGTTTGCCGCCTCCTGCCTTTGGTGAAAATTTTCCTGCTGAATTTGGTGTGAACTTTTTCTTTGGAGACTTCTTGTCCGCTCCAGCTGATGCTCCGGCATGCTTCTTAACTAAATGTTGTGGCTTTGTGTCTTTACTAAATTTAACCTTTTTCGTCACATCCGCAGACGAATCTCTCTTCGACTTCTTGGTGTCCAATTTAGGTGATTTATTTTTCACTGATAAATCGCCGGATGCAGTCTTCTCTGCGGGTCGTTTCTTGCTTTTTATCATTATGTTTTTTTTATAATTATTCTTTTTGTTAAAAATATATTTAGTTAAATATTTTCCACGTGCAAAAACTGTCAATCAGCTAGTGATGGAATAAAAGCTATCGAGTTATTGCACCAGAATTTAGAGCCTAAAGGTGCATTTAGACCGCACGAATTCGCGAACAAAATGCCATTCATTCGGCCGGTGTAAACACTTAAAAACGAGAAAAACTGTAGTTTCCGATGCTCGTTCGCGATCAAATGTTGTCCGAACACAAATTTTGCTTGTGATTGGAGTTTGCAAAAAAAGTTGCGTTCGCTCGTGCGGTCTAAATGCACCTTTAGACAAAAATTAGTATTGGCTGAAAACCACATAGGGTTTCATTGGCTGTCAAAAAGTTGTTTACTTTTATATTTTTTTTTGCTTGGGACCATTCGCGGAGTTAAATATATGGGCCAAATAAACAGTCGGAAAAATTATCTGGTTCCACCTCCACAAGGAGGTGGAACCAGATCATAATCTAGTCATAATCGACGGCCAGAAGAATGTTACTGGTCCACGCGGTCTTTATTGCAATATTTTCATTACATCTCGCACTTTTGATCAATTACAAATAGTCCCAAAAACAAATTTTTACAATTTTCAACATTTTCGTTTGATTAGATTTTTATTAAATTGAGATCGACAATTTTTATTTTTTTAATTATCGATTATTTTTTATAGAAGACATCAATAGAGATGTATCCCATTTATCGGGGTCAATGCGTTGGCCGTTTTGGTATAAATATACCAAATTTGGTATCCTTTGTGTTTAATACTTTTTATGCATACGGCCTATGTTTCGGAGCAAGCAACACAACCCACAAAGAAAAACTATTTACCTATCAACCAAAGTTTTAAGGCTGATTTACATTGTATGAATTGGTTGATACAGCGTATGAATCTTCCCATAAAAAAAAGAAGATCCGCTCTATGCCCCTTTGGGCATATAGTCAAAGTTTATTTGCTTTTTTTTGTAAACAAAGATCAGCTGTTCAAAATTGAAAAATAAATATTTTTTGGAAATATTTACATCTTTCATGATTATTGCGTTATTTTCTAGCTCGGGAGCAGTTTTAAGACTTCCACCAGCAGGAATAGATTGTATGGGTTGTTTGGAAACATTTTCATTGATTCCCCGAGTCCCAAGCAAAGTCAGAAATGCAAATCGTATTCGTCGCCACCGCGGCCGTTCCCCGATTTTTATAGGAAATTTTGAAAACGAAAACAGGTTGATAAAAATAAAAAAATTTTATTTTCAACTTTGGAAAACGTTTCACAAATTGAATGGGGGGACGTACATTTTTACCCATTGCCGTTTGCTAATTGCCATTGTGGACGATGGATGATCGAATGCATTTTTTTAAATTCACACTATTTCGCTTATCAAAACAATTTCAAAATTTGAAAATAATAACGTTGACATTTCTATGGACACTTCAGAAATTTGTTATGGCATTTTTATAGGAGACGCATTTTTTTACGAGATGAACCGTAATACAGAAAGATCAAGCATGTTGTATTTAACATATCTCCTCCTATAATTTCATACACTTAACAGAGGAGGTTAACAGAATTTGGTCAATCGTCTTATAAAAATTTGACAACTCTGTTTCAGTCATACTAATATATTTTTCAATGCAAAATATTCCCATCTCTTTTTCATATGTCACAATTCATACGCTGTATCAACCAATTCATACAATGTAAATCAGCCTTTATCGGAAGTAAAGCAGAGCATTTCTCGGAAGGATTTAAGAGACTCATCCATTGTAACTCCCAGTAAAGTTATATCTGAGTCTGAAATAACTTTATTACCTTTGGTGCCTACTTTTATTTATGAACACTCTGTACAAATTTATTTTTTGATGTACAAAAAATATATGCACGAATCCCAATAAACTTGTTTTATTGTTTGAGGAAAAAATTTTGTATATGAAATTTTTTTTGGTATCTTTTTTCTATTTTTGTATCCTTTTCAGAAAATGTTGGTATCAAATTTTTTTGGGCAGTGGCCTAATTGAGAGTAATTTAATCATTTTGTAATGATTAACACGCTCAATTACAATTACATCTAATTATAATTGAAATTTTTTCAATTACATTTGCGGTAATTGTAATTGAAATTTTTTTCAAGTACAATTACTATATTTGAAATTGAAATTTTTTCAATTACATCTACATTTCTCGAAAAATGTCAGTTACATTTTCTCAATTACATTTGTAATTGAAAAATGTAATTGAAACAATTTGAAATAATTTCGGGGGGGGGGGGGGTGGTTGATCCGTTTCTAAAAATTTCCAATCGAATTTGGTCTCAAGACCCCATTTTGACCTTTATATATATGGTTTCGGAACCGCGGACCATGTCAAAAATACGTTTCTAAACATTTCCAATCAAATGCAACAAATAAAACAAAAAATAATATTTATTCGTGTCTCCCAGTTTTTCTGGATCAATTCTTCAAACAGTTTAAATCGCATGTTTGCATGTTGCATTTTTTCCATGCAAAAATTTTGAATTCCTGGGTATTTTCGGGTTTTCAAAAAAAGCCGATTTGATTCGATTAATACAAACATTATTTTACGAAAACTCAGTATTATAATCAGCTGACGACTAAACCGTATCTTCTAGCTACAGTGGTATTCATAAGTATTAAGTTGCTGACAACACCAAGCTCTATGTTCTTCACCAAAGACAAAGAAGATGATGAAATGGTGAAGCGTCGTTGTGAAATTCAAGGTTCCTGGAAGCTTCTCCTTATTTCTATATTAATATGGAATTTTCCAGAACCTTCTATATAGATTTTTTATGTATATTGTAATTCGCTGACACCATTAAAAACATGAATACTTTTTACGATAGGATGTAAACTCATCACGCTTGACTTGAAACATTGTTTGTAAAAATTCATAATATAGAGACAAAATCGCATGAGAGTTCAATTTTCTGCTAACAAAATGGTTCATTGTAGAGAAAAATGCACTTTATAAATATTCAGAAAATGTTAGGCTAAAAAAATGTATAAAATGAAAATATCGGAGTTTTTTAGTCTGGCGAGATGAATTTACATCCTGAAAAATGCAAAAATGTGATTTTTCGGTGCATTTTTTAGTGTCGAACGGTGTAATAGAAGTTATAAGTTATTTTTGTCTTCAGTTGCATGCAAAAGACTTACAAGACTGACAACAAAGAAACAAGGTATTGCCAAAACCTTTCGGGATTAAATCCAATTCAAAGTAGTTAATAAATTTAGTAAGAATATCAATATGATAATTTTCTAAATTGGACAATTTTCGAAAACCCCCCCAAAAAAAAATCCTGGGTGCGCCACTGTACTACTATAATAACACTGCGTTAGAGTCGCCCAGAACTTGGGACGCCACCTATTACACGTTGTAGGTATGTTCAAGAAAATGACATCTGCGTACCAGAAATTTTGATTACACCCCCAAAATCTGAAGTTAGAAGAGAAAAACCAATTTTTGTCGGTGTTACCCTATTTTCAAAGATAACTTTGGAAGCGTGAGGTCGATATGCACAAGCTATATCTTGTTGAAGAGAAGAGAAGCAGTCGTTTCAATCAGTGTATAACTTTGATTTATATGGCGAAAAACACAGAACTTATTACTAAAAACATCGCTCAGACATAAATTTTTTGACATTTATTTTAACGGTTTTTTTCGATTTAAGATTTTTTTTCATGCAACACTATACTAATTTTTTTACAAAAATTAAAAATACATCAAAGTTATCTTTAAAAATAGGGTAACACCGACAAAAATTGGTTTTTCTTTTCTAACTTCAGATTTTGGGGGTGTAATCAAAATACCTGGTATGCAGTTATCATTTTTTTGGACATACCTACAACGTGTAATAGGTGGCGCCCCAAGTTCTAGGCTTTTTTTTTTTTTGTAACGCAGTGTAATCCGTATGCCTGGATTATTAGTGCTAAGTACCTCGTTTTCGAAAATATATGGACTTGTCAAGAAGCCACAAAAATGTATAAATGAAATGCAGTATCTGTTTTTAAACCTGTTCGAAAGTGGTAGTAGGATAATCAGTTTATTTGTTAAACTCTACTAAACTGTGAATCAGGCTTGCCAGCAGGGTCATTTTGACCAGGAGACTCCGGGTTCAGCAGAACTTTCTCCGAATTTCACAAGTTTTCATCTATTTTGGAAACATTTTTTATGTTTATGTTTTAAAAGATATATGTACATTAGAGCTGTCCAAAAAAAAATTTGCTAGATCTGTCTCGAAAGAAGCTTAAATAACGCAAATATACCAAGTTTGAAATTTCAAGCCGATCCGATAACGGCAACCCGGCCCGCAAAGGCCCTGAAGTTGGCCAAAACGGGCAAACACTTGTATGGGGTTCTAAAATGTGATAAAACTATGTTTTTGTCAAAAACCGGTGTTCCAATCCTAATTTTTCCTATTGAATAATGGAAATTGAAACACAAATTTCGATACGAGTTGCTCGTTCACGAATGCCGTAATTCGGCCCCAGAATTTCTTTCAATCGTTGACTTGGACCAAATTCTATAAGCACAAAGCAATTTAAAGCAAAGGAAGTATTCAAATCAATGAAAAGGGAGCAATTTGACCGTATTGCTCAAGGTATTTTCTAAAATTCTTTACAGTAAATATAAATGTGAAATAAATTTTTTAATTTTGACGAATTTGAAAATAAATGAATTTATTTCATTTTTTTTTAAAGTTAAATGTGAATTCATCAATTTTCTTACTCAAATTTGTAGTCAAAAATGTATGTATCCGATCTCTGCTATAATATGAGACATAGGGATTTTTTCAAAAAAAGAAAACTCTTCTCGAAAAGTTTATACACATTTTTTTTTTCAATTGAATTTTAAGATATTTTTTGGTTTTAAATAATACTACTATCCGTTATTTAAAATCAATAGCATTTTCAATTTTGAAATGTTTTCTCTAATATCGAATTTTTAATTAACAAATATAATATTAATAAATCTTTAAGTGTCATATTATAACAAACCAAGCTATCAATGTTAAGGAAATTTAACAAGCATTAATTCTATTTGAAAATAAACTAATGTCGATAGTATCACCCCATGATTCAAGAATTTAGAGGTTAGAGCACTCTCAGTACTCTCAGCAACTTTGACAAGTGCTGTGTTTTTTGACAATTATAATTTCAGCATTTGCTTTGGAAAAAATGTCTTTGTTTATACAATCTGCTCAATTGAGTTCACACGATTGGCTTCAGATTTTTTTTAATTTCGGTGCATTGGGGCAATGTGGGTCTTAACTTCACTTACCAATCCATTAAATTTTGTGCACAAGGAATTGAATTGCAATTAAGTTTAATTTCGTTATTTTCTATAAAAAAAAGTCGTGACGTTTGAAATGTACAGTACATACTAACGGAACTTTTGGTAGCTCTAAGATATTTGCTTGGCATGCCAATATCCACTTTTGCCTAATATTTTCCATTTGCGGAAAATTGAAGAAATGCACTGAGTCTGCTTTGCCAAAATACCGCGAATTTGAACAATTTTTCATTGCACAACTAATTTTTTTTTTCAAAAATATTAGAATTTTCCATTTGAAGAGAAAAAACCGTTTTGTTTTGTTTTGAATTTTTATTTGTATACAATTTAAACGTCAGAAACATGATTTTAATCAAAAACATATGGAGCTCTCTCGAAAGAGCGACTCGTTCATCCTTATTTTCTTGAATCATGGTATCACCCTATCACCCTATAATAGGAGAAAAAAAATTATTAAGATCAAACTTTTGTTTATAAAATAGAGGAAATTACATTTTGAACTAGAGGAAATTACATTTTGAAAAAACAGATGTAAATTAGAGCTATTTACGGTTATAAAGGAAATTTACCTTTTCAATGAGTCCAAGAGTGCATTTATATGGTTGAGATGTTATTCACAAAACCCTGGCGAATTCGTTATGAGTGAATATAACAGTTTCCTAATGTTTTTGGATACCCAAACTCGACTGTTACATCTTGTATATTGTAAATCTAATTGTTTGTCTGTACATCTGTTTGTCCATTCATCAATCACGGCCCGCCCCGTCACCGTCCATGATCGTGTGCGTCTGTGATCAGAATCCTTGACCACGCAAATTCTGCTTACATCCGTATTGTTTTCAATTTCAAAAATTCTTATAAATACGGTTTTTTCATATGTGGCAGCACTGCATTATACGTTTATTTCTCTACACATTTTTCACCTTTTACTTTGCACCAGCCGCCATATTTTTAACTCACGTATAAAGTTCCCAGTCGACTAAAATAGTCGGCTGCGGCTCTACTACCGTCTTTTGTCGGCGGAGTTGCGAATCAATAATTTGTGTTTTTTTCTTCAAAGTTTCCTATTAAACCCGAATCAACAATCATTATGCACAAAAAGTAGTACACATTTTTCACTTAAATATTCACAATAGAAATTTCAAAACACATAAAAAAAATGTAGTGTGTGAGATCACTACTGAAAATAGCTTAAATACTTCAATATTGCCAGTATAGTGAAAGTACATTCACTGATATCAGGCGACAAAATATATGAAAAAGTACATTCGCAGTTCGAATTTCTCTGTCAAACTAATACAAAATTCAATGCTTGCTATTTCGCTCTTACAGTGAGCTCAAAACACATTGCAGAGATAGGATACTGGCAATATAGAAGTATTACATATATGGAAAAGAGTGTGAACACGTTTTATGCATACAGCCACTTGTCTTAGCTTTATCTAAAATTAAAAATTCAGTTAGAAGGGTATTTTTTTATATTCAGATTTACAAAAACAAAACTCGTACAATTTGCAAATACTAGAAATACTCCATTTGCAACAGCCCGAACCTATTGTATATTTGGTGTTGTATTTGTGTATTTGCATAAATCAGCTGTCATGAAAATGAGACACTGACACTTAATTTTTTTTGTTAGTATTTTTACATTTGTGATTTGAAGGTAAGAATTTTTCTGATACGGTAACATCGAAATATTCAAAATACTAAAATTTACTACAAGTGCGTTCACGAGCTGTAGTAAAAATTTACAAAATTTACTACAAATACTCCAAATACTCAATATCAAAATACTAAAATTTACTACAAGTGCGTTCACGAGCTGTAGTAAAAATTTACAAAATTTACTACAAATACTCAATATCGTGAATACCCGTGAATTGGAAGTTGGTAACGACGGCCGCTTTTTTGTAACTTTTCCAAACTTTATTTCAGCGAATTTTTTCCATCTTTTTAATGCAATTTTGAAAACCCCTTTTTGAAAAATGTACGGCTTGCCACGCCGCCGTCATCGAGCTAAAACGGCTTTGAACTCTAACCACGGAAGGCGTCACTAAATTTTACGAAAATAGAAAAGCGATTTTTCTAAGTTACCCGATTTTCAGTTAAGTTAACCAAAATTCTAATTGAAAATTGGACTTCACGTGGTAATATTCATTAATAAATTTGTAAAGATATCGACGCAAAGTTCTACAAAAGTGTGAAAAGTGCCGGGGCATAAATTGCCAAATTTACAAAAGTGAAAAAATAAAAACAAGTAAAAAAAGAAGAAGGTGGGAAAATGGGCCGTGTACACAAGAAGAAGTTAGCTGAGTACGCTGAAGCGGCAGAAAATGAGGAGTTAAATAAGAGCAATGAAAAAGAAACAAAAGTGGAGGAGGAAAAAAATGCCGATAAGTCCAGCAGCGATTCTGATGGTGATGAGGAGCGAGCAGTGCCCGAGGAGGTGGTTGTTCCCAAGAACAACGCCGCTGAAAATGAAGATGATGACGAGGATTTCCAGTCGCTGCAAGGCGATGCTGATGTTGAGCCAGAGAAGAATGGCAGCGGAAAAAAGTCTCACAAACGCAAGGCTACAAATAAGGTTGCCAAGAAAGCCGCAGCGGATGATGACAGCGATGATGAGCCTTTGAACGGGGGCAGTGCTGTGAAGAGGGGCCGAAAACCGGCGGGAAAAGCCACGAAAGCAACAAAAACTGCAAAAACTTCTTGGCGTTGGGGTAAAAGGAAGGCAACTGAAAAACGAAATCAGGATAAGGAGGACGACGAAGAGGACGAAGAAGAGTACGAGGTTGGTTTTTGTGTGTTTTTTTTATTTGAATGTGTTTTTATCTTGATGGTTGCAGGTCAAGGAAATTGTTGATCACAAGGTTGAGCACGGAGTCTCGCTTTTTTTGATCAGATGGAAAGGCTACACTAAGGATGACGATACTTGGGAGCAGGAGGATACTCTCTCGTGCCCCGATTTAATTGAGAAATATAAGAAAAAGGTACAAACATGAAAAGATAGAAAAAGCTGAGTCGTACCTTGGAGGTACAGTATCGCTTGTAAACAAAATGTCGATGCTTGCAGAGTTGCCTACATCACATTTCAGCTAAAATTGTATTCATATCAATATCGTGGCTTTTTAGTCAAAATCATAAAATCAATTTTTGGTTTCTAAAAGTTTCGGATAATGTGCCTTATTCTGGAAGATTACTAACGCGGTAAGCATTTTTCGAACTTTCGAAGATAATACCTTTTGCGCAATGTAATTACTACTGAATGATGCCGATATTGGTTTTGGAATTTTTCATCGATTGATTCATTCATTGCTTTCATCCATTGCTTTAATCGTCTTTGAGGAGTACAGAATAAGGCGCATTATAAAATCGTACGATTTTGTTTGCGAACATGGAATCTAGTTATTTGAATTTCCTCAGCACTCAACTGGAAAGTCGAAGAAAGCTGCCACGCCCTCTAAGAAAGGAGGGCGCACTACTGCGAAGAACGTTTCGAAAGAGGATCCCGACAAAGAGTGGGAGGTTGACAAGATCATCGACTATGCCGAAGAGAAGACTGGACGAGTCTTTCGCATACGCTGGAAGGGTTTCGGTCCGAAATACGATACTTGGGAGCCCGAACAGAATTTATATTGTGACGAGATCATAAACAAATTCATGAAGCGGATGAAATCTCAAGAGAATGTCACTTTCAAGGAGTTGCGCGAAGGGCCGAAAAAAACCAGGCGTTTGGTTAACGAAACATCGCCCACCACAAACTACACCAATCCGATCGGACGCAAATCCAAACGAGCCAACACCAAGAAGAGGTAAGTAGGTGATCAGGTGATCCTGTAATTGTAATGTAGAAACGAAATTTAAAGCCAACAAAATATAAATATCATATGTTCGAAATGACAACCATACTGTTGTGTTGACATTAGTGACACCTGATTATGAATGATTCCAAAATTTTATCTTGGGCTCCGGTCGGGACGAGGCGAGTACTGTAGTTATTCAGCATTCCACATCTGCCCGATTGCAGTTGTTAAAAGGCTGTTCTTGATTGACGTGACAGTCACCGTTCCCCCTTTGCAATTTTCGGTGGACGACTGTACGTACAATGTTGGGTGAGTGTGTAGATATAGCATCGGTCCCTCACCTCGCGCTAAGTTCGATTTTTTGCCAGGTTAGCTCCGGTTATACCAACGTTTCCAATGTTTTTGCAACCAGCGAGAGTAGCGATAAGGGCGATATGAGGTTTCCTGAAGAACCGCATCTTCACGAACGCGTCATTGGTGTAGTTCATAAGGCCAACCCAGTTAGTCTTGTTGTAGTTCATGTAGGTTCGCTTTACCAAGATGAGGTAGTCGCTGGCCCGTTCAATATTGATGGTTATGGGTTGGTGGTCCGAGCTTAGCTTTCGGTGCTCCATGATGCTTTTGTGAGAAGATTGGTGCTCGGCCGAGCTTCTAGTTCCAGTGGAGTGCCAGGTCGGCGTATTCACATTGACGTACAGCACGAGGCCTTTCAGTCCCGAAATTCGATGGACAGCTGCTGGCTGGTGAGATGTAGATTTTTACAATTTCGATATCTGTTGTGCCTGATTCAATGCCTTGCTGTTCCATTTATCAGGAATGCGAGACTTCTCCTCCGGATCTATGAAGTGGGCATGAGCTTCGTTATCGTCGTTGTTGCAAATATAGAGAGAGTCAAAAGAGGATTGTATCCGATGAAGTAGCTGAACTAGTGTGCGTTTGGGTTCTTTCGGCAACTCGATTTGTTCGTCTACCGTTGAGAACGATGTTGGTGCTATAGGGCGCAACAGCAGCCGCGAATTGAGTTCAGTTCTTCCAGTCTTATTCCTAACCGAATTGTAATCTATAATACGGATTTTTGTTTGTTATTTCTTTGTTCAACTTATTGAGATAAGTATAAATATATGAAACTTCTGAGAACTTCTGAGAACTCGCTCGAGAGTAGAGAAATCGGGCCAAGTAATTGTTAACACATTACTAAAAAATAGTATAAGGCGGCCTTTCCCGCCACATTTTTCCATTCCAATTATTAATACTGAGTTGTCGACAGTACCGCCTCTCTCGTTTATGTAAAATTGGGGAAATGTAAAATGTTCTTGAGTCCATTTTAACATAAGTTTCGTCATTCATTATAATGCATTCAATTGCATCTCGAAATAAATGGTCGTTCCATTTTCGAAGCCTTGTTATCCCGACTTTCACTTGTCTTTCACTTTTGTTTGGTACTCTTGGTTTTTTATAGGTATTCACATTATGCCTTTACCATAGAGGCACTGGTTCCATTGAACTTATTATAATATTTTTGACACCATTTAAACTAACTTTGTAGCGTTTCGCCAAATATCTGTACGAAATTTCTCTTATTGTGAAGTAATTGTGCAGAATTTAATAAAAAATTCGGCAAAAATTAACAGAATAACTTTTTTTTTTGAATGTTAATGAAAGGTAAATTGAAAAAGATTGCTCTTTAATACAAAAACAAATTAAAAACCTGAATTTTATAAGCAAATCAAAGTGTGCAGTTTCTTTTCGGTACATCCCTTATAACTATTTCCGCTTCATCAGATGAATCGGATGAACAAGAGTCAACAAAAATATCACGTGAATCTAACATAGATATGAGATCTTTGGTTACTTCAAAATAATGACCGCATTTTTTTTAATTTTTCAGTGAACGTCGAATGTTTTGCAAGGAATTGAGCATTTTCATTCGATTGCTCTTGTTATTCTTTAACGTTTTTATTGCACTAAAAATTCTTTCAACCTCGGCGTTACCAAACGGTAGAACTAAAAAACTGAAAACCAAATTGACAAGCTCAGAAAAGGGATTTTCTTGCAATGCGTTTTTGTAACATTCTCACTTCTACCTAAAAGTCCGTAGTTTATGTCAAATTATTCCAATTGCATGCTAAAAGCTTCCGCCATTGCATTTAAATTGCAGTTATTTCGTCTGCGGTATACTTTGATTTTTCATTGACATGGTGGAAAATATGTTTGGCTTCACTGCCTTAACTTGACTCTTCCGGACTGTTTCGGTCACCGGTCAGTGCGTCATGCGAATGCTCCCCTCGGTCTGTCAGGCGGGTAAGTGGGCCGTGGGATTCGTCGGGAAACAAAAAAAGTTAAACAAAAATTTATTCCAAAGGATTTTTCATACAAATTATTTCGCTTTACTGAAACCCACTTACAAAGCTGGGCATAGTTAATCGAGAATTTAACTTCGTTAACCCAGTAATAGTTAATCAAAAATTTAACTTCGTTAAATTAAAAAGTTAATTTCGTTGAAAAGTTAACTTCGTTAAAAGTTAAATTAAATAAACAAAACATTTCAACTGCATTCAATTGAATGCCTGCACTCACAGACCCTTTTTTCGATTGGTTTCAGCCTTCTATATGCAAATTTGCTTTTAAGAAATGATAAAAGTTTTTATCAAAAGCGAAATTTTGTGTATGAAGCAATTTACTTATATTCATATATAAAGGCGTACCAATTTTATTAGAATATTAAATAATAATAATGAAACGAATGAAGTTTGGTTAAGAACAAATATCACAGGCCATTCTAAACACAATGGGTTCTCAGTTTTTCGCCATTTTGAGAAATTTGAGAAATGGAAAATACGATGTAAACATCCTAATGATGTAAACTCAGGCCATTGTGTTTAGAATGGTCCATTCATAAATAAAAATAGAATATAGAATACTTCGAAATATATTGGAAAGTGTATTTAATTGTTTTGTGAAATATTTTTTAAATAAAATGTATCAGTTCAAAAATAGTATGAATTCCTAATTTTTACTTTTTTTTTACATTTAATAATAAAAAAAATATTTTTGTTTCAAAGTTAACTAATGCTAGTTAATTGAAGAAATTTAACTTTACTAAATGAAAAAGTTAATGTTTTTCGAAATTAACTGAAACGTTAAAAGTTAACCAAAAATTTAACTTCGTTAATTAACTATTAATGCCCATCTTTGCCCGCTTAACTGAAAAAAAATTTCATCCCCAAGCTTTGTGGTACTCAGGCCAGAATATCGTAGTAGATCAATACTGTCTGTTTTCGAAAGTGCCTTTTTTAAATGTATCGTTATTGCAGGGAGCGCATGGTCGCCATTGGTCGAATGATATCGGTCCAGGGTCGCGCACGCCGCTGCCACGGCAGGTTTTGAAATAAAAGAAACATTTAAGGGAAGATAAGTTTATTTTAATGGAACAAATACATGTGATTCTAAAAACTCTTTGTTCAGAAGTTGCCATCTCACATTTAAGCAAAAATGATGCGATTTCTAATACAGTTGAGTCCGCTTAAGTGAAACAAAAATTTAATCCCCATGATTTTTGTGGCCTTTTTCAAACAAAATTTCATCTCCAAATCACAATTATATACTAATTAAACTCCGCCTAAATGAAACACGACCTAAAAATAAAATTTCATCTGCCCAACAAACAATTTTCGTTTACGACAAATTTACTACAAGCTTACAGCCGTAAATGAAACGCTTGGATTAAACTGGCTTTAGCGATTGTTAATTCTTTATTAATAATTATAGAATAACAAAAAGGGATCCCTACTATTTAATTTACTCTTGTCTTTGTTAATATCTTTTCTATAAGCATTGTTTTTTAACTTACAATAAGCTTACTTTTGTGAATAAATCGTTTACATAAATATTGGAAACCGTTTATTATTTATTTGTAAGTAAATACAAAAGTAAGCAAGGAAGTAGGTAAGTTTGGAAATAATACGTTTACTTTAGATTTTATTTTTTTGTGTTGGGGGTCATCTGTATTTTTTCAATTCAATTCAAAAATTTTACGAAAGAAAGCTTTAAGTCAAATAAAAAGCGCGGGTCTCGTAATTTTAAGAATATGTCTCATAACTTACACGACCACAAATAAAATCCTGTAATTGCGCTTGGCACTTTCCCATTTATAAGAAACAATTTCGGTAAATAGCAACAATTTTGGCTATAAACGAACCGTAAAATTCATTTCTTTAATGCAAAATTCCCTCAAGTGAAATATTTTTCAGTTATCAGAATTGAAAAACCCGTATAAGTGACTCAAAATGTCTGACAAATTCGTGTTTCAGCTAAGACTGTATATGGATTCACCATTTCGAATTTTCGTATCTTACCATTAAATTCGTGACCCAACCATCTGGACTAAACCAAATTTCAAGTATATACAATAAATAAATTAATAATATAATAGTAATATAAAATACATGAATTTTTAAAATTTGCTCTTTCTGTCGGCGAACTGCCGCACTGAAATATGGCTGTGAGTTTATAGTGGATTTATGAATAGAATACCTAACAGATAACTCCAAAAAACGTAATAAAAACACAATTTTTTGGGGAACGTAACCAAATCCCTAAAACAAAAGCCGCAATTTAAAAGAATTTTTTTGACCATTCATGACAAACATAGTTTTCCATTTAAAAAAACATTTTTTCGAAAAATAATTATATGGACTTTAGGGGTGTATTATTCTATTTGAGTAGCCCGATACTACAGTGGAAAGCAATTTTCTTTCCAAAAAATACAAAAAATAAAACAATGTTGGTCTAGTGGGTCTAAGTCCAGTAAAACATACCTCGACAGCACTTTTTGTTAAATGATAACATATGGTTGTTTCTTATGTATTTTGATACGCCGAATCCGAATATAATCATGCAATTTTTCTCGTACGCTCCAATTCGCAGTAAAAGCAAAAAAATACACTTTTTGTAGTTTTAGTACTAAATAGTCACACCCGATTTTAAAAGTTTGAAAAACAATTTATAGCAATTCAACTCTACAACATTGTAGAACTACGTTTTTTGCATCGCTTTTAGTTTTTAAGATACGTGAACTTAAACGCATAAAATTGTGAACATTTGTATTTGTTTGCTCTTTATAATCTTCAGAAATATTTTTCTAATCGACCTTTATTTGGTTAAATGAGAAACTAAATCTGTTTTTCATGTATTTATTGACACTGAATCAGAATATAATCATCAAAAATGCGTGCTTCGCTTCGTTTTTATGTAATTCAGAATTAATTGTATTATTCTAATTTGTCGTTATATCTCAGAATCATTTTTGTGGTACTTAGACCTAATAGACTTACAACCTTTCAGTTGAAGAGTTTCCAAAAAGTGGTACATTATCGAACATTGAGAAAGTATGCAGTGCATTCAAATGTCGCCACTGAAAAAATATTCAGTTTCATATTTTCATTTAAAAAAATAATAAAAAAAACTTTGCAAAATAAAGTTTAGTGATCAAAATTTTCTCCGAATTGTGAGAATTTTGTCCAAAAATGTCAAAATGACAAGAAATTTAATAATTTTCATACAAATTAACACAAAAACCCCATTTTTAAAAAAATTCTCAAAATTCAAGGAAAGTATTGGTTTGACGTTTTCAATGATACCAATAAAATTTGAGGAAACTGTAAACATATAACCATTCATGGTATACGATTTGAAGTGACACTCACTCAGGGTGGCCACATTTTGTTCGCCAAAATCTGTAATCTCCAAAAATTTAGACCATTGGTAAATATTTTATACATACAGTAACGGCCAGTTAATTAGGTACAGCCTAATTTAAAAATTTTTATTGACTTTCGAAATTTTAATAATTTTTACTTGGGTACCACTGAAAAAGTCTTTTGCACATCGTTTTGAATGAGTAACAGGACACCTTAAGCGAGAAAATCAAATTTAAAAATTTAGCTGCTTTTCGACCTTTTTTCCTGGAGGATATCAATTTCCGATGCAAAAATTTGCGTTATTCAAACTTTTCAAAACTAATTTTTGTTATAAAATTTTTTAGATGTCAAACTGCCAATCTAGTACATTTCCTTTTCTGTTTCATAGGAAATCAGTCGAATTTTTTTCTTAAAAATTTACACAATGGCAGAAAAAAAAATTTACATTTTAAGTGAAAAAATGTACATTTTCCAGTTATGTGTTACAAGATGTTCAGTTGCTTCAAAATAAAGATTTTATCGAGATATAAATTTATTACATTTAAAAAAATCAGAGTATATTTAAATTTATTTTAGGGAAATCTATAAAGTCTGTTAAATTTATAAAAAATCTGTAGTTTCTGGGAAAAAAATTTTAAATCAGACAATTGCTCAATCTGTAAAAAAAAGATAAATCTGTAAATATGGTAACACTGCACTCACTGGAAAAAAAAAGAAAAAAAGTCAAAAATTTTATTTTGACGGGCATATGCAGTGACAGCGAAAAAGAGTTGCTTTTTTTGAGTACTTTGGACAGAAAATATTCCAAAACCGCAAATGTTGAAAAAAAGTGGCTGGTAGGTCTCGGTAGTGTAATCAGGCACTAAGTGAGTATCTTTGTTTTTATCTGATTTTTGTTGTTTTTTCGAATTGTACTGTTTTTTTTACTCAATGTACTGTTTTTCCCTATTTAAAATTCGGCAACCCTATATCGACGGCCCTTAAGAAAAGTATAATGTTTCAATTGCCTTACGAAAATCATAAGTTTCAATATTCCGAGAAAACTATTATAATTCAACTTGTTTGTCGAAAATTATTATATTTCGGGTTTTCCAGAGAAAACTATTATGATTCACAGTTTTGCCACGAAGACTATTACATTTAAAGTTTTCTTACAAAAAGCAATATATCTCAGGCTGAAAAAACTTTGATTTGTCAGTTTAAAAAATTAAATTTTCAGAAAATGTATGTTTTTGGATTGATTTGAAGGCGGAAATGTGTCTTCGGAAGCATATTTGGAAATATGATGGTCAACAGTACATGATCAGGACCCAAATGTGTGTGTGTGTGTGTGTGTGTGAAAATGCAGTGGTTCAATTTGGCTTAAATGACATGAAAAGTTGGCCCTTCCATATCAAAACCATCAATTATATTAGTTTTCGTCGCAATGAGCGAAATATCATAGTTTTCGTAGCAATACAGTGAAACATAACAGAGCTGTAAAAGAATGCAATCTTTTTAGCTGCATTCCATTGAAGTCACATTCAATTATGAATAAATCAAGAATGCATTCATTGAATGCTATTTTAACTTCAGAGTAAAAGATTGAAATCTTTGTCTTTTTTGAAATCATGATTTTCCATTCAATTTTTTGACGTCTTTTTCCATTCACAAGATTGCATTCTTTTGCTTTAAGTTAAATGAATGCATTTTTTTGATTTCATAAGTGAATGCAATCTTGAGAGGAATGCAATCCAAAGAATGCATTCTTTTTGATTGCAATCTTTTATTGATTTCATTCTTTTGAGTGAAATCACAAAAGACTTCAACCTTTTGAGTGAAATCACAAAAGACTTCAGCCTTTAGAGTGAAATCATTTCAGTTTTTTTTCGATTTGAATTCTTTTTTAAAAGCAATTTTTATACTTCAAAATATTTTTCAATTTTCCTCACTTTATATAACATACATATCTGTTGGAAATTAAACCATGTCGGAATTAGAAAACTTTGAGAATTTTTCGTCGGGCGATTCTTTGGCTAACCCCACTTTTTCTGATCCCACTTTCATAGAAAGTGATTCTATAGATCAGCAACCGTCACCTAACAAAAAGAAGCAGGATTTACAGTCATCGGAAAAGGGTTTGGACGAAACTATACTTTTATGCAGTACTAGCTGGGCCCGGTCCGCTTTGCTGTACCTAGATAAGCTGGTTTTCTTACATTACCTTTAAGGTGATAATAAATTAATGAAAGCAAGTATAGGATTTTGAGGTATTGCATTATATGGGAGGTGCCACGGCCCTCTGCCCAATTTCGTCGATACGTGGCATTTAACTTAGAGTTGAAACCAATTGCCAAATTTTGTTGGAAAACATTGCATCTTTTGAAGTTTTTTTTTTTGCGTTTTATGTACAGAAAAACCCAAAAAGTATACTTCACAAAATAAAAATTTCATATTTTCAAATTTAAATAAAAAAACTAAAATGATTTTAAAAAAGAATTCAAATCGAAAAAAACTGAAATGATTTCACTCTAAAGGCTGAAGTTTTTTGTGATTTCACTCAAAAGAATGAAATCAATAAAAGATTGCAATCAAAAAGAATGCATTCTTTGGATTGCATTCCTCTGAAGATTGCATTCACTTATGAAATCAAAAAAATGCATTCAAAAGGCTGCATTCATTTAACATAAAGCAAAAGAAAGCAATCTTGTGAATGGAGAACGACTTAAAAAAATTGAATGGAAAATCATGATTTCAAAAAAGACAAAGATTTCAATCTTTTAATCTGCAGTTAAAATAGCATTCAAGGAATGCAATCAAGGAATGTAATTTGTTGCTGACTTAAAACCTAAAAAGAGTGCATTCTTTTACAGCTCTTAAACATAATACTCTTCTGTGTAATAAGCGAAATATCATAGTTTTCGACAAAACTTATTGAAATACAATATTCCATATTATGGACTTAGCTTGTTACGCAGAAACGCATAACGATTGAATCTAAATTTTAATAGAAAATAATAAATGACTTTCTTCAATTTTCAGGGTGTACTATGGTGACAGTGATGACTAATTTCCCCCGCTTAGCTTCTTCCGTACTGCAGCACATCGTTCCAAATTTTTTTATTTGTATATGTTCATAAGAGTTTGGAAATATATATCGTCGCTGCGCCGACAAAAAAGTTATTATTTCTTCGACAATTTTTTTTGGCATAATTTAACATTATGATTTATCACCCGCTCACATTTTCTTATCAACCGTTTTTGAATATCTCTATGGTTTTAGAAGTTAGCCAAAAGAGCTATGTGTTAAAAGTACTAGAAATGTTCTAAAAAACTGTTATGTGTTCACTAGACTGACTATGGTTTTTCGGAAAATACGAATTTAGTTTCGAAAACACGCTATTGGACGAGAAAAACAATACCAATTCTCAAATTGAGAAATGGGCTGGCTGAACATCGGAGTTCGTATTTCAGTACTTACGAAAATCGTAAATTTCGAACAAACGTTGAAAGACATCTTTCAATTTCTATTACAATTGTCATTTAAAAAAATGCTATTACAATTAATGTTATAGTAATTGAACAGGAAAATCAATTACAATTAATCACGGCTCTCGGCGGAATTTTCTGTTCCCCAAAGTTCGAACATACGAACGATTCTTATCACTGATCCTATGGGTTGAGTTTGCAACACGACTTATCAATGATGCTATGAAATTCAGCCTTATCAGTTTTATGGTATTTCATATTAAAAAATGTTCATTCTCCGGACGAACCGTTCACGATGTTGTATTTGAAAATGCTCATCTCTGGTTTTGTGTTCCAATTTCACGTGATTTCGAATAAGTTTATGCAAAATACATAACATTATTTGTCGGCGCAGCGACGATATACCATATAGCTATTCGAAATGATTGTAAGCTTATTATTTTTTTACAAAAATAAAATTACAAAATTTTAAAGTATAAAATATCTTGTAAAAAAATGTACGGTCACCTGTAGTTTTAAAACCTAAAATCAATAAATATAGGACTTATGTGTGCATCTTTTTAACTTAAACTAACTCAGTAAAAAAAAAGAGATAATCCGAACAGTAAAAGTGTATGAACAATTAATAATTTTGAAAATATGTTTTAAGTTTCAATGAAATGTATGAATAAAAGAATATTTTAAGTGACAAACAAAGTTTTGATTTGACTTATTGTCAGGGTTCGGAAATCACCACTCATTCTCACGAGTTCAAGTTATTTTTTTTGTTTAACTTTTCTATTTTGTTTTATTGAATTTTTCTAAATACTTAAAACTAACAACAATTTATAACGACCGAATTTAACAATTTAATTAAAATTTAATAATTTATACAAATGCTTGTGACCCTAATGCAGTGGTCGGCACTCCATAGCCTCGCGAGGCCGAAGATAATCGTATTTTTCTCACAGACACGTTCGGCAAAAGCTGTTTGATCAAAGCATGCTTTAACTGCAGTCAGACTCAGCTTGACCGCACACAAGCACATCATGATTCACCCCAAAAAAGTCCAAGGAAGCACTTGGTGTTAGTTGTAATCCCACCCGTTATGATTCACTCAAAAAATGTGCAAGGACGCAGTTGGTGGCATGGACCACTCAACATTCGATGGTTACTAAGTCGATAGTAGCCAATTGAGTTCGAGTTTTTATGCAAAAGTATGCAATAAATATTTGCATTTGCACTTCTGCAAGACCATTTGCACCAACTCGAGAATTGCCCTATTGACTTTAATACTCCACTGTGATCAGCGTGACCAGAGTGGAATATAATATTCCCCTTCTGGAATATTTTTGAGCTAAGTGGACATTTTCTTTTCTGTTTTCGTTAAGTTTTCGTCACAATAAAATGTAGAATGGATCGCTTTCTTAAGAAGTAATTGGTTCAAATGCAAAATATACAATATGTTGGAAACCGGAACCGGAATCTAAGAAACGAAGCCATTTTATTTTGTTGGTTCCAGTTCTTAATTTCATCAGTCATAAATATAATTTAGAAAAAAAATGTATCCAGTTTTTGATAGTTAACTTTAGTCTGTTTCGAAACCGATATTTTGGAAACCGATATACCGGAACCGAAATCGATACTTTTAAATCTGAGAACCGGAACCGATATTTTTTTCGGTTTTCAAATAAAATTATCGAAAAATTTTCGATAAATTATCGAAAAATTATCGATACAAAATCGAAAAATTATCGAAAAAAGATCGAAAAATTATCAATAAAAACTCGATAAATTATCGAAAAATTATCGATAAAAAATCAAAAAATTATCAATAAAATACAGATTTTCGATAAAATTACTATATATGGTCTCAGAATGTATCGCACTCGCATGTGCAAGGTATTATAGCTTCGGTCAGACCGAAGATAATTCTCTTACTAGTTTTTTTTTTAATTTCACCCATACATAAAGCTCCTGCTTAACACATTGTTTTTCTCAAAAGTCATCAAAAAAGTACGTTTGAAAAAAAATTTTATATATCGATACCTTAAAGCACAACCATCCTATGTCCATTTTTTCAAAACTCTAGAAAATGAAAAACAAGTTTTCAAATTGGTATGTTTTGTATGAAAATGGGTTTTTATTTCTTCATTTTTCACAGGGTTTAAAATGCTGCAAGAAAAATAACACTGTTTCGAGCTGAAACTACTTTTAAATTTTATGAATTTCATTTTACTGCGCTATTGCAATTCAAAAATTTATCGGTAAAAGCTTATGCTTTGCTTCTACTACTTGAAAATGAATCAGCATAAGTAATAGTAATAAGAATCAGCAGTAGCTTTAAAATCAGCAATTCAAAAAACTAAAAATCATATCAGTTTTGCTGAAATAGTAATAAGAATCAGTAGCTCTAAAATCAGTAATTCAAAAAACTAAAAATAATAATTCAAAAAACTAAAAATCATATTAGTTTTGCTGAAATAGTATAATTTCAAAAAACTAAACATCACATTAGTTTTGCTGAAATAGTAAAATTTTAAAAAACTAAAAATCACATTAGTTTTGCTGAAATAGTAAAATTTTAAAAAACTAAAAATCATATTAGTTTTGCTGAAATAGTAATAAGAATCGGAAGAAGCTTTGAAATCAGTAATTCAAAAATTAGCACCGCCATACATGTGCCATACATGTGCGTGAATTGAGTTTTCCTACATTGATATTCAAAATTCAAAAAACTACGATAGTATAACATAAATGAAAGAATTTTATGACTTCATTTTGGTTGAGATGTTTTTTGGTTAATTGAAGTGTTTGAATTGTTACTGATTTCATTACTATTGAAATCGGTAGGATGTATTCTGACAAGATGTTGTCTTAAATTGAAAATTCTATTGTTTTTGAATTTTTTTTGGCATATTTTACAGACGGCTTCCTCGTCATAAACATCGAAAAACTTTAACACTTCGTCACTTTTACCCCGCGGCATTTTCGTTAACTATTACAGTGCACTATTATATTTTTTTCACTACTGAATTTTCCTGTTTTTGAACATTTTTGAATATTTGTATTTTATTGTCGCCCGCCATGTAGTATACCGAAGACAGGGTTGCATATTTCAGGAAAAGGGAGTCATTACAATTTTCTCGATTTAGTAGTAGATTTTCGGTGGCAGTAGTAGATTTTTGGAAATGGTTGTAGACACAAAAAAGAAAATCGCCAAAATCATTTTTTAACAGAAGTTATCACTAACTTTTTTTCTAAATATTGAGTTGAATTGGAAATAAATGGAATTTAATAGTAGTAAGAAGTACCTTGAAGGTAGTAGAAAAGCTTATAACAGTAGTAGAAAAATAGAAATGGAAGACTCAACGCGAAATTGGTACAACGAGAACCCTGCTGTGTTGTGCTACAACCGAGGTTGCCAAGTTTTATTATTGGCATAATATAATAATCGAGTGGTATGTGGTTAATAGCAATAATCTCTTTTTATAAAATTTAGATTTTTTAAAGCTATATTTGAGGACTTATGCCTCAAATGATATAACCCACAGAATTATTTCTACAGCCACTCGATTAATTCCCGTAATAAAACCTGGCAACCTTGGAAGCTACTGTATATCCAGTAACATACTGCTGTTCTGCAGTGCACATTCAAAAACTAATATGATTTTTAGTTTTTTGAAATTTTACTATTTCAGCAAAACTAATGTGATTTTTAGTTTTTTGAAATTTTACTATTTCAGCAAAACTAATATGATTTTTAGTTTTTTGAATTATTATTTTTAGTTTTTTGAATTACTGATTTTAGAGCTACTGCTGATTCTTATTACTATTACTTATGCTAATTCATTTTTAATCAGCATAAGCAAAGCTCATGCAATAACTAATATGATTTCGTATTTTTTTGAATTGCTGATTTTAGAGCTACTGCTGATTCTTGTTACTATTACTTATGCTGATTCATTTTCAAGTAGTAGAAGCAAAGCATATGCAGAAGCAAATACGATTTGGTAGTAATTTCAAACCCTGATTTTTCAATTACTTTCATTACGATTCCCACTAACCATTGTAGTCTATCTGATGCAGCTTCTTCTCAGAATTCTAAAAATGCCAAAAACTCGATTTTCATGAAAACGGACATAGGATGGTTGTCCTTTAAGGTATCGATATAATGTACAAAGTGGAATAACAAAATGGAATATAAAAATTTTAAAGTGGAATATAAATATTCCATTTTCAAACAAAAGTGGAATATTTTTTCGTTATGCTTCTGGTCACACTAACTGTGATAACCAGTGTTGTCGGATACTCAAGGACAATCGGGTCTACGCCCCGGAATCTACCCGGCTAAACAACATTAATGGTCGGCCAAGGACTGTCCACACTCAGCAAACAAATGTATGTATGTTTTTTCAACCACGAAGCAGGTATGGCCGGCTGGCCTGCTTCGTATTCTCCTCATTCGTGCCGGCATTGAACAAAATCCAGGCCCCGTCTGGATATGTTCAGAATGCAACAACTGCATTCACCGAAACACCACCTCTGTGAAATGCAACAGCTGTGCGAATTGGTGCCACTTCAGAGCTTGCTCAGGTCTAAATACGACACGAGACTGGGACGTCAACTTTATCGCTCCCTTCTGCCAATTCACACCATCAACGAGTTCCTTTCAAACCAACACTCCATAACACCCGCAACCAACTTCTCCACCGCATGCACGCATACCATCTTCCTAACCTGGCGCTAACCTGGCGCTGCTCAGTATGCAGTAATAACATTCACCGCAACTGCGTGTCGGTCAGATGTAACCAATGTGGTAATTGGTGTCATCTCAGACGTTGCTCCTCCCTAACTTCTTATCGCGGCTGGAATAACGAATTCATCGCACCATGCTGCAGAAATTCTCAACGCACACCGTATCGATCGTCGCAATCAACTAATAGCCCCACACGATTACATGTACCACTCCAGCGATCATCACTTCGTGCGTCTTCTTCAATTAGTGGTAATCAGTTGCAGCGCTTCTATCTCCACTGCACCTAGTAATCGTCATTGGCGTATTTCTAGTCATTCCTTGCACGACAGGCAGTCAAATGCTCGTCAATCTCAAGGCACTAGCTCTCAACGTTTCAGCTCTCCACCACAGGCTCGCCTACTTCGTCGCGAACTGCAGTCAACATCAGTAGACAGCCCACCACCATCTTTGAAAGTCCTTCAACTTAATTGTAACGGTCTCCTAAATAAATGTCAAGAAATTTTGAGCTTTATGGAGCTTTATGGTCTGGCCTTTATACTACAAAACTCTATTTCGTATAGCCTACCTCGCCTACCGCCATCTGCTGTTCGAGACCATTTTATCGAGCAGCACGGCCTGGTGATAAATTCAAACGGCTGCAAAATCCACCTGGTCAACGTCTACATACCGCCGGTTGGCTCCTGCCTTTCAGGATACCGACCGTCATTGACTCACCTCCTAAACGGTGACCACAAGATCAAGATCATGTCAACGCGCATCACACGTCATGGTACTCAGGCCATCCATGCGACCTTCGTGGATCTCTTATTGCAGACCAAATTGATCACTCTGATTTTGGACTTGCAAATGAAGATACACCGACCAGAGTGTTCGGCACTCATTCCACATCGCCTGATCTGACGGTTGTATGTTCATCATTACTGGCCTCAACAACTTGGGAAACTGTTGTCACATTTGGATCAGACCACCTCCCAATTGTAATTTCGCTTGGCAACCCAGAAAATTATGTTAGATTCAGAAAAGAGTACTGCTGCGGCTCGCTTTATTCCGGCTGGTAACTACACCCAGAGAAAAAATCGTGTTAAATTAACCAATTTTTAACCAATTTTGTGGTTAATATTTTTCAAACCGATCTTTCAGGTTGTTTTAACAAAATGCTATTGTTCAAAATGACACTCTCATATATGTGTACGTGTACATGTGAAGAGGTTTGTCATTAAACTGGGAAAACTGGTAAATATGCGTTCATTGAAGTCATTGTCGGTAGCTCAGGGGTTAGGCAGTCGGCCTCATAAACGGAAGTACGGGGATCGAACCACCGTCCCGGAAAAAGTTTTTTTAATTTAATTTTTTTTTATGAAATTGTAAACCACAGTTCCTCCAAGTAACTTATTTACCATTCTTTAACTTATTTTCAAATTAACATTACCATTTCAAATAGATACCTTTTCACACTGAACTGGATTTGAACACCGGACCTTCGGATCTTGAGTTCATCACTTTACCCTCTGTACTACTGCGCTTCATAGATTCATGTCGTCCAAAGACCAAACTGAATTTGAAATCTAAAAATTTGTATTTAAAAAAACTTTTTTCAGCTCAGACGAGATTCGAACACGGGACCTAAAGTTTATAAGTTCCGCATCTACACGCTGTGCCACTGAGCTTCTTTCGTTCAGGTCACCAAAAACAAATTTGTTTTGAAATTCAAAAATTTCTTCTGGTTATTTTCAAATTTTCCATTTGACAGAACGGTCGAATATATTTTTATTTTCGAAAAAAAAATTTCTCATTTGTGTAAATGTGTGAGTTTTGCTTCGATTTTTGTCAATGTAGTTGTAGTTTTTTGGAATTGTTTTTGTTTTGCGTACAAATGTTTTTCATGTAAATATAACATGAATCGTGTTAATTAATACATGAAGATTTCTCTGGGTGTACAATACGCATCGACCCAACTTTCCGTCGGAGGCTGCGACGATTGCCATGGAACGCTATGAAATGAGGCTGTCGGACCCTAGCGATCCACGGCTACCTGCATTGAACCAGGAAATAAACCGTCTCACCAATGAACACAATGAATGAACAATGAATGAATGGCTCTATCATTTGGAGAACAGCAGTTTCTCCTCTATTCCTCGCAAGCTGTGGGCCACAATCAAGTCCCTATCGAAGCCCACCACATCACGTAGAGATCATCTTGCCATCGAATTCAACAGCAGGCCTCCGATCTACGAAGCCAAGAAGTGCGCAGATGCTTTCTGCAGGCAATTTGTGGAACACCCGACTCAATCAAATCGAAGCAAAAGACCCACTTTGAGGAAAATGAAGTCGCTGCTGTTAGAGAGTCCGGAAGTCACGTTCTCGCCGCTGCAGGTGTCTGATGCCATCAAGTCCACGAAAGCCTCTAAAGCAATCGGCCCCGATGGACTATCGATGGTGTTGATAAAACACATTGCTGAATTGGGTATCAAATACCTTACGGACATTTTCAATTTATCATTGAAAACCATGGTCATCCCAGATGTCTGGAAAGCCGGTAAGGTCATTCCACTACTGAAACCTGGCAAGCCTGCGGACAAGGGTACGTCTTATCGTACCATTTTGTCCCCTGTTGTGAAAGTCCTGGAAACGCTCCTGCTTCCAGAGATCAGTGAGAGTCTCCCCCTGGCCAACCACCAGCATGGCTTTCGCAAAGGAAGAAGTACCACAACTGCGCTAAACGCCATTGTCTGCCAGATTGCGAATGGCCTTAACCACAGCAAACCAAACGAAAGATCCATATTGGTGGCCCTGGACCTAAGCAAAGCGATCGACACTGTAAACCTGGGCACACTGTTGGCTGATATCCTGCAATCAGATACCGAGACGGTGATCAAAAGATGGCTTGCGATCTACCTATGCAACCGGCAGTCCTACGTGGAGTTCAGGGACACAAAATCGAAATACAGGAAGGTCAAACAAGGCGTGCCACAGGGAGGAGTTCTCTCTCCAATCTTGTTCAACTTCTATATCTCGAAGATACCCACAGCACCCGATGGAATCACACTCGTGTCCTATGCAGATGATTATTTCTTCCCTGCCACGGGGAAAAATATACAGGACATGACAACTCGCATGAACAACTATCTTGAGACTGTCGCTAACTTCTTCAATGGTCGTTCACTCAAGCTGTCACCAACCAAATCTTCCGGCACTCTGCTCACAACATGGACACAGGAGGTCGAAAGAAGTCTACATTTAGTCGTGGATGGCTCGGTTATCCCCACGCTAAAAAAGACAAAAATACTAGGCGTAATTCTTGATAACCTACTCACTTTTTCTACGCACGCGTCTGACATCAAGAATCGACTGAGCAGCAGGAACAACGTGCTTAAGTCCCTAGCCGGCTCATCATGGGGCAAAGACACTGAAACCGTACTTATTACCTACAGGGCAATAGGTCGTTTGCTCCTTAACTACGCTGCACCGGTTTGGTCACCCCAGCTCAGTGCAACACAGTGGCGCGCTGGCAAACGGCACAAAACTGCGCTCTCCGAACAGTTACCGGATGCCACCAGATGCCTCATGAACACCACCTCCATCAGGAAACCAAATCCCTGTTGGTCAAGGAACACAACGACCTTCTCACGAATCAATTCGTGCTCGCGGCTCATCTTCAAGATCACCCTAACCATAACCTACTGCACGCCCCGCGGCAGCCCCGTTGCTTACGGCCGAATCCTTAGTAGGTGAGACGGCTCTCACTCGTGACACCTTCCTGTCTGCGTTAGATGTCATTCACCAGGACGAAGTGCTGCAAGCCGTTTCGTCCCGGAAAGACAACATCGTCCTAGGAGGCCGTCCTCCGCCCATCAGCGCAGACGAGCAGGAACTTCCTAGGTCAACAAGAACAACCCTAGCGCAGCTGCGATCAGGTCACTGCCGCCTGCTAAACAGTTATATGGCAAGAATAAACAGCGCCATTTTCATCGACGTCTGCCCTGCCTGCCACTGTTCACCTCACAACACAACACACCTTTTCAACTGCGTGGGGCATCCTACTCTACTCCAGCCAATAGACCTCTGGTCCAACCCTATAGAAGTCGCCAGATTTCTGGACCTGGAGTTATAACCACCTCTAAATCCAACTTAAATTCAACATAAAAACATACATACATTACTTATTGCTGTTACATAAACAACAACAACCAGTGTTGCCAGAAACGGGGATTTCGCCCTCTATTCGGGAATTTTTGCACCAAAAAAGGGCGCGAGGGATATTGACGCTAAAAACGGGTTTTTGAGTCATTGACGATTTTTTTAGTTTTAATTAAATTAAATGCATTTTTTTTTGCAATTGAAATTTCCCCCTAAAAAGGAAAACCATATTAAAATGTATCTAATATTTTTAAAAAGTATTTTAGACAGTTTCAATAGATTTAATGCTTTGTTTTAAGCGGCAGATATGTTAAGGGTATTCATTTAAAGTGGGAAACCCCTCGAAAACGCGCAGTTGCTTAAAAGAACTGTCAAATTTCATATATTTTTACTGCTCATCTGCACAACTGAATCGTTTGCGAGGGGTTTCCCACTTTACATGAATTGCCCTATTAATTCACAAACTTCACCAGGAGTCGAATGTTGGTACTTCTTTCAAAAATAGTCCTGAAACCTGAGGTACTTGAAATAATTGCTGCAGGCAAAGAAATTATATATGATCTCCAAAGCACTGAACTTTCCTCTGAGAATATGCAATTCAATAGTTAGTTGGAGAGAGGTTCTTTTGCCATTGAATTCTTGAAACTTTTTAACTTGTTCGATAGAAGCTGTTTTATCAATTGCAATTTAAAAAAAACTGGAAAGAGATTGATTTGTTGACAACATATCTTTTAAAAGTCGTAAAAATATGACGATTATACCAAAAGAAGAGTATTCAAATTCTATATTTATGATAAAAATCGTGGAAAGTTGTCACTCCTTTTATTCATGTTTTGTTTTATTTGTAATTAAACGGTTTTTTGACAGTTTTTAAAATAATTGTAATATTAAGGAATGGTTTTTTTTGTTGAATCAATATCATTTTATTTCTTCTTAGAGCCAATTTACACTATCATTCCCATGATGAAAAATCTGACAAAGAGTTAATAAGAACTGCGGTAGTGAAAACGGGATAGAAAATTTTGCACCGAAAATCCATGCAAAAAACGTAAAACTCCTTTTATTTACTTTTTCATATAAAAACTGTGAAATTTCGTCATGCCCATGTCAGAGTAAATTCTAAATACGGCATGCCCACCACGCGTCAACGAAGCATTTTATTGGTACTGGATTCAGGGTACAATATTAAATTCGTGAAATGAATGTACAAAAAAATATTTTTTTGTTTTTCAAAAAACCCAAAACAAAATTTGGCAACTTCAAAACGTTGAAATGGCGACCAGATATGCAAAATATCTGGCATCTCTGCCCACTGTCAGATACACACCTTAGAAAGCATTGCTTTGATCAAACTATTTTCGGTGTCATAGTGGTGCTTCTTTTCGCCAAATATTTTTCTCCTCCGCCTCACCAAATCTTCTTTGGTAGTTAATTTAATTTCGCCTAATTTTCGGGAATTGCATTGTTTTCACATAGGGTTACCAGACGTATTCTTTTAAAGAGTACAGTATTCTTTTTTAAATCCTCCTCTTTTTTACTCTCACTTTTTTCCCGAAAGTACTATTAAGTACTCCTTTTCTTATTTCTGGGACTTTCTTATATAACAGCTGAATGTATCGGCTCAGTAAGGTAACCCATTTTTGTTATTCGTCAGAATTAAAATAGATACCTTCAAATATTAGGATTGTTAGTTTGAAGCATCTTTCGTCACACTGCATTCAAAAAGTTACCAAAATTCTTAAATACTAGGTATATTAAAGCACGTCTGTTCGGTAGCCGGTATATCATTCAACTGTTTTATTATTTTTCGATATACATATTCATTTCATTGACAGCGCAACGACAGTATTTCCAATACTACATTTGCTAACTTTTGTTAATTTTAAAAAGGAAATGTAATATGTTTTTAATTGTAAAAAACCTTACTTTGTAACATAATCGCTACGCTGCATGCAGCGCTTCAAGCGGATGAACAAAAATACACGTTGTCAAAATCAGATCTTGCCGCACGTCAAGCATTGTCGAAGGACTTGCCAAGCTTCAGTGGGAAACCCGAAGAAAGGCCAATGTTTTATATCTCGTTACAAGAAAGTACCAAACACTGTGGGTATTCAGATGCTGAAAATCTCTTGCGGTTACAGAAGTGTCTAAGAGGAAGAGCTCTGGAAGCCGTTAGATGTCATCTTTTACTGCCCAAGAACGCTCCGGAAGTCATCTGTACCTTAAAAATTATGTTTGGGCGCCCTGAAATCATAATCAATTCTATGTTGGAGAAGATTCGGTCAGAATCAGCACCAAAAGCAGAAAAATTGGATACTCTTGTGAGCTACGCCATCGCAGTAAGAAATATTTGTTCAACATTAGAGGCTCCGAGGTTGATTGCGCACATGAACAATCCTCTGCTGCTGCAAGAGCTAGTGGATAAGTTACCTGCTCAGACTAAATTCAACTGGGCAATGTTTGTAGCAAATAAGGAACCCGACATTGCGCAATTCTCCGTTTGGCTTTTTGATGTGGCTGAAGCTATAACTAAAGTAAGTCCTTCCATGTTCATTAATAAATTAAGTGGCCACATGCATGCACACGAAGCGACCAAGACGATTTCCAAAAATATAAAACTGTAAAAAAAAATAGAAAGAAAAATTTTAAATAAAAATTACATAATGAAAAATTTTAAATCTGCAAAAAAAAGAAAGGAAGAAACAGTAAAAATAAAAAAATAGATAAACGAAAATCTGTAAAAATAAAAATATGGAATTATGTAAAAATAAATATAAAAATCATTCTCGACAAAATGAATTTTTTACCCTTTTATGCATTTCACTCTATGACCATACTGTACGCACTAATTTTAATACTGGAATTCCAAAACCAAAATCGTTGCTTTTGTATTTATGTCACGCATCGGCGTGCTTAAAAATATAGGTAGTTTGGAAAAAAATTTCTATTAGCATTAAATCACTCACAATCATTATTTTTCACATTTTTGTTTATTTTTTCACATTTTTATTAAATTTTATATAGAAAATTCAAAATTTTTTCAATCATTTTCAATTATCAGAAAATATTTCACTTTACACAAAACGAATGCCATTTCTCCAAAAGAATATTATTTTTCATATGCAAACCGACCATTTTTTATAAACTTTTTTTGAATTATTCCTTTTTTATACGAAAACCAAACAAAATTGGAGCGCCACCTTCTAATTCACTTCACAAATGGCAACTGATTAGAAAAACTGGTTTCCTCACAGATTACTCGGGTTTTGTTCGGCAATCTTCTCTCAAAGATAAACGAAACAAAGCCAAGCGCAAATCACTGAGTTTGGTTTGAACACACTACCACTGCATTACCTAAGATTAGTTCGGAACCAATCTACAGCTCTACAAGTTCTTGATTTACCGATAGTAGCTATAAAATAACTATATACCCTATAGTTCCAGTAAATTGGGGATCAGTTTTTTCTTGCAGGGTTCTAATTGGTTTGAATAACGGGTATGTCTGCAATACACTCAAGACGGTCGAAGGCAACGCAAATGCACCTTGCGCATAAAAAACCCGATTGGTCACCGGAAATGTATGTCACCGAAAAATGAGCGTGCCAATCGTATCATGCAATCAACAACAAAAAGGGTTGGAAAACGATTTGAGACTGAAGATGCTGCAGAAATTCCTAATAGTTATCCAATGGCTTTCAAGCGCCTGCAGTGCCTTGAGAAGAAGCTAGATACCCCTCGCATTCCAATTATCTCCAACCAAATCAACGCGTTGGTAGAAAAAGGCTATGCTCGAAAACTGACGAAAGAAGAAGTTCTGAATCGTGATGGAATTACTTGGTATCTGCCTATTTTCACCGTGGTCAACCCGAATAAGCCAGGAAAAGTACGTTTGGTGTGGGATGCAGCCGCAAAAGTACGTGGGCTGTCTTTTTTTTATTTTTAACGATGAATCCCAACGGTCCCACTAACCCGCCCAACCGACCGAGGGGCACATGCGCATGACGCACGGATTTGGTGACCGAACAGCCGTAATCCGGATTACGCTGTGTAACCGATCGCGGGTAAACATATTTGGAAATTCGTTTCAGCTACAGATTAAAATCATCAGCTGATAAAACGCATATTAATAAAACGCGAATTAGGTTATGAATGCAAGAGAGAATTCTTCCAAACATAACATAATATAAGATTAACGTGATAATAAACAATAGAATTAAAAGAAAATATTATGAAGCATCAGAATTCATGCGACGAATATGAATTTGATCAAATATAATTTTTGTCTACTTTACGATATTAGACTTAACAAAAATACAAAGACAAAACTATCCAAACAGTTAATTTACGCGACAAAGATTACAAATATTAATTTTAGTATTTTATTTTTTTATACGAAATATAAAAAATCAAATACAAATAGAACAGTTAAGTAAACAGTAACGGAACGAATGTGAATTCAGCTAAAAATTTTGTTTTATTTGTATACAATATACAGTAAAAAACAAAATTCTGCTGAAATATAAATGTAAAATACAACAAAAATACAACACTTTCAAAAAACCGACAATGCCGATCTTTGTGGAGTTTGGCAACCCTGTCATTTCGTTAGACCCTAAGCGGTCCAAAAACTCAAAGAGCAACAAAGGCTTAAGTGTGATCAAGTGCATTTAAAATAAAAGTTTTAGTTTTATTAAGTGAATCTGACAGGTCAAAGACAGAATACAGGCTACTAAAATCGCTACAAATACAACGAAAAGGTTCATTCTGCGCGTAATTAGAGCGGCACATACTTAATATCAAAGGAATGAAAGATCTGGAACGACGGGTTGGGATATTAAAATCATAAATTTACATTTTTTCAGGTTCAGTTCCATTAAGTTATTATCACACCAGATAGCTATACTGGTCAGATCTGATTGTAACAACTTATGTTGATCTAAGATGTCATAGGATAGAAACAATTTAACGTCATCAGCATACAACAGTACATTCGAATGTTTAATGACAGAAGGAAGGTCATTTATAAAAAGATTAAACAGAATAGGACCTAAGTGACTTCCTTGAAGAACTCCAGAGGTGACATCTATAGTTTTTGATGTTGATGATTCGAATAACACCTGTTGCTTCCGATTTGTCAGATACGATTCTACCCATTTTAAAAGAAGATCTGGGAATCCGTATCTTTTAAGCTTTTCAATCAACAAATAATGATTAACTTTATCAAAAGCCTTACTAAAATCAGTATATATGACATCTGTTTGAAGATTCTTTGAAAATCCCTTTATTGTTAATGAAGAAAATTCCAATAAATTTGTAGCTTGCTGTGAAGGAGATATTAAAGTTGTGACCGAGTGAACCAATTGCTTTGTGACAACTTGTTCAAATAACTTTGGTATTGTGCTAAGTTTAGCAATACCTCTATAGTTAGATACGAATGATTTGGCTCCACTTTTATAAAGAGGAATAATGTATGACTCTTTCCATGAATTCGGAAAATAACCTCTTTCAATAGAGGCATTAAATATATTTGAAAGTGGAATGTATAAATTTTCTGCACAAACTTTCAAAATACAGCTAGGAATATTATCTGGACCAGTACTATATGAATATTTCAACGATTTTAGTTGTTGTAAGACATCATCAGATTCTATAACAGGATTGAGAATGGAATTATAAGTGGGGATGTTATATGGATACGATGTGTTGCCATAAGTATTATCAGAATATGTCGTTTTGAAGAAGTCAGCAAACATATTGGAAATCTCAGTAGGATTGTTGGACTCACGATCATTCCATTTCATTGTAGTTGGAAAACCAGTGTTTTTCCTTTTTGAATTTACAAAGTTATAAAAAGTTTTAGAATCGTATTTGATTTTGGATTTCAAATCGTTCAAATATTCATCATAGCATTTTTTATTAAGTACTTGATATTTATGTCTCAGAAGCGAATATTTTGAATAATCTTGAAGGTTTAAAGTTCTTTTATATGTTTTAAATGCCCGAGTTTTCGAAGTTTTTAGTTTCCTCAATTCTTTTGTAAACCATACAGCACCAAGTTCATTCGAATTCTTTTTAATGTTCTTTGGAACACAATCTCGAAGATTTTGCTGAGCGTACAATTGAAAATTGATACACAGTCGTCAACATCTTCAAAGTTCATGTCCCAACTAGTTTCAGATAAGAGTTGGTTCATTTTAACAAAATTTGTATTCTTGAAGCAAAAAAATGACTTCAACGGTGTAGAAACTGGTTCTAAGTTGTTTTGAACAAATTCGAATGATAATTCAAGTGTTGGGTGATGGTTATCTTCTGGACATGCAAAAGCATCACAGCGTTGCACTGAAAACTTCGAAGAGTCATCCACATAAATTAAATCCAAAATTCTACTATTCTTATTTTCCATCCCATTTACTTGTTGTAAACTCATATCAGAAAATGAATCCAGAAAGGCATTTAAACAGTCACGAGAAGAATACGGAAGAAACTGGTTTGAATCGCAACAAAAATTCCAAGATATATTCGGTAAATTAAAGTCTCCAAAAACAACAATGGAATCGGCAGGTTTAACATTTGAGTAAACCAATGATATAAGCGACACATGTCTTAGATAAACGGTAATATCGGAATTCGGTTGAATCAAAAATATTTGGTTTAAATTCACTATTGCTAAAAGGACCTGATCTGTTGGTGCCACTCCTTTCTGTGTTGTACGGTTTTCGCATGAAGAGGGTAGCTATATGTGGAAACATTAAAGAAATGTTCCATCAGGTTCGAATCCGTAAAGAGGACCAGAATGCACAAAGATTTATTTGGCGCAATTGCGAAGTTGATAAAACTCCCGACGTCTATGCCATGCAAGTGATGACTTTTGGAGCCGCCTGTTCTCCAACATCAGCGCAATACGTGAAGAATAAAAATGCATTGGAGTGTCAAGAAAAGTTTCCTCGAGCTGTAACTTCCATCACTAATAACCATTACGTTGAAGACCTGCTGGATTGCGCCGATTCTGAATCAGAAGCCATTAAACTTGCAAAAGAGGTAGCATTTATTCACAATGAAGGCGGATTCTTCATTAGAAATTGGAGATCGAATTCCAAAGCCGTAATGGAAAGTCTCGGTGAGTTAGAAGAACCAAATGATGTATCTATTGGTTGCTTAGGCGTACAGTGGGCAACCGCATCCGACGTATTTACATGTTCCCTTAAATTTAATCGAGTTAATAAAGATGTCTTATCCGGACGTAAAAAGCCAACCAAAATCGATGTCCTCAGGACTCTTATGTCACTATTTCATCCGCTTGGTTTCTTGTCACCTTTCGTCGTATATTTGAAGATTCTTTTGTAAGAGGTCTGGAGAACTACAGAAGGCTGGAACGATGAAGTGAACGAGGAAATTTTTCAAAAGTGGCTTATTTGGATTTCACTCCTTCCACAAATTGAAAATGTCGAGATTCCACGGTGGTATTTGATCCAGTCTGATTCTACGGTGCAGCTTCATGTCTTTGTCGACGCAAGCGAGATGGCTTATGCAGCTGTGGCTTTCTTTCGTATCCAAACTGGAAGTAGCGTTCTTTGTTCATTAGTCAGCGTAAAGGTTAAAGTCGCTCCGAAGCAACCAGTTTCGATTCCGCGCATGGAGCAGATTCCAGCAGTATTAGGTGTTCGACTGTCCAGTACAGTGTGCAGCATGCACAATATTCAACTCGAAAGGCGATGGTTTTTGTCTGATTCGAATACCGTTCTTGCATGGCTGAAAGCAGATCCTCGCAGTTACAAGCAGTTGTGATGTTTCGAATTGGATAGATACTCGACAGCAGCAGCTCTTCTGAATGGAGATATGTACCGACAAAGGAAAATGTTGCCGATGACGCTACCAAATGGAAAGGAAAGTTTGAATTCGATATGCAGAGCAGATGGTATATGGATCCAGCTTTTTTGAAACAACCTGAATCACAATGGCCTGGGAAAAGTTTAAAGGCTACAAGAACTTCGGAAGAACTGAGACCACATTTATCCATCGTTCATTCAAGCGAAATGTCAGATGTAACTCGTATTGATTTGGAACGTTTTTCTTCGTGGAAAAGATTACTCCGTACAACTTTCTCTTTGTATAAATTTGTTCACATTTTAAAGACAAAGAAATCAATTAATTATCTTGCTCCTGAAAATTCGAAGCTTTTGTTGATGTCCGAAAATTTCTTGTATCGACAAATACAAAGCGACTGTTTCAAAGACGAAATTGCTTGCTGAATTCAAATCCTGAAGGCATTCCCAAGTCAAGCATTCTCTACAAATGTTCTCCATATTTGGATGAAAATCAAGTACTTCGCATCCGTGGCAGAATCGACCTGAGTTCCGCGATATCTGAAGATGCAAAGCGACCAATTATTCTACCAAAAAATCACTACGGTACAACTCTTTTGATCCGGCATTTCCATGAATCAAATCATCACATTTATCACAATACCTGCTCCAACGAGTTGCGACAAAAATTTCTTATACCAAGAGTAAGAGTCGAGCTCAAGAAAGTCCCTAAAAATTGTCAATTCTGTAAGAATGAAACTTCGATGCCAGTAGTCCCAGAAATGACGATATTACCAAGTGCTCGCCTTTCATCTATCACAAGTCCATTTTCGTATGTGGGTATTGATTACTTTGACCCTTTACATGTTAAAGTAACACGTCATGAAGAGAAACGCTGGGGAGTTATTTTCACATGCATGACGATACGAGCAATACATATTGAAATTGCGAAAGACATTACCACTGACAGCTGTATAATGGCAATACAGAATTTTGCTGCTAGACGTGGTACCCCAATCGAAATATACTGCGAAAATGGAACTAACTTTCGAGGAGCAGAAACAGAGCTAAAGAATGCTATCAAGAACGTGGATTTCTCTGACGATGGACAAAAATTTACGTCTTCATCAACAACCTGGCGTTTTAATCCTCCACCTGCTCCACACATGGGCGGAAGTTGGGAGCGTTTGGTGCAATCGATTAAGAAGGTACTTTACAAAATCGTTCCTAATCATACATTTAAAGATAAAACACTGAACAATGCGCTACTGGAATGCGTGCGAATTATCAATTCAAGGCCCCTTACCTATGTTGATTTAGAATCAACAGTGGACGAAGCGTTCACTCCGAATCATTTCCTTATCGGTTCGTCAAATGGCAACAAACCACTTGGAGAGTTCAGCATAGATGATGTATCACTAAGGAACAATTGGAGAAAGGTGCAGTACTTCGCTGACATATTTTGGAAACGATGGGTGACTGAGTACCTGCCCACACTAACAAAAAGAACAAAATGGCACAAGAAATGCGAGCCTCTGCAAGTTGGTGACGTGGTCATAATGGTGGATCCAGCACAATATAGGAACTCCTGGCCAAAAGGAATTATAACATCAACAAACAACTCTAAAGATGGCCATGTTAGAAGTGCAACAATCAAAACTAACACGGGATTTTTCACAAGACCAGTAGCAAAATTGGCGAAACTCGATGTTAAAAATTCACACATATAAGGAGTGCGTCGCTAGAAACTTGTGCACGCTTTTTCTACTGTAACTTTTTTCATAGGAATGCAAATTTTGATTGGTTGGGCTTATTATCTTTGGAAAACATGTCACTTTAAATTCTGGTATAAGGGATCGAAGTAAACTGTTTATTCAACGAAAGAATTAAAAACATAAAAATATGATTTTGAAGAAATCGAAAAGCACAAAATTTTCTTTTTTTGTGTTCACCTCCATATTTGCTTTATTACAGTCGTCAGCATATTTTTTGCTGTAAATTCCATGCTTCCAATTGACGCTAATGTAAATTTTCAATTTAAAAAAAATTTTTTAAGTGGCTATTTTAATTTTTACATTTTTTGCGATTGTTTCTTTTTTAGGTTTTTTCACTTTTTTCGTGTGATTTTTGTACCTTTTTTCTTAAACGTTTCTAAGTAAATTAACGTTTTTGATTTGAAAAAAATTTTATACATTCATAGTCCATACTAGACATTAAAATTACATTTTTTCCAAAGATAATAAGCCCAACCAATTCCAAATTGCATTAATATAAATAAATTTACAGTAGAAAAAGCGTGCACAAGTTTCTAACGACGCACTCCTTAAGTAGCAGTTAAATCAATTATGAAATTATTTAACAAGGGGGAAGTTGTTGTAAATTACTAGCTTGTTAATACACTTGTTAATTTTTAAATCGATCCTTCCTATAAAACTTTTGTTCAATAATCACATTAATGAGAAAAATTGTTCATTGTTGGAAAACTATCGACCTGAAAAGACTTCAATTTTTGAAGTAATTAAATAAATTGCTTTCAAACTGGAGAAAATTCTTTAATTTCCCACAATCCGCGTACTCCTTCCCTTTCTCTTTTTCCTCTTCCGCACTCCTTCTTCTTCATTTGATCTTTCCTGTTGCATCGATGGAAGTTTATCACGGATCGGTCTCTTAAACATCAACTCAGCTGGTGTCTTCAGTGTCACCGAGTGTGGTGTCGATCGGTACATCAAAAGATAACTGCACAAATCATCAATCCAATTTCCTTTTTTATTTTGACTGGTTATCAATCTCTTCAAAAGTGATCTGTTTTTACGCTGTTTAAGGAATTGTACTAACGAGTTCTATGTTGTTAGTATCGCAATTAGATCACCCATGAGCTATATGGGAATTGCAAAAGTGTTTTTTTTTTCGCTCCCCGCGCATTTTTGGAAAGGTGGGGGCTAAAAAATAACATCTGCAAAAAAAAGTGGACTTCGATAGTGGAAAAAAGCCAGGCCGGCAGGACATTTGTCCTAAAAATTTATCAATTTGTAACTTTTAAAATAGTATCTTTAGTTGCAGAATGAAAGAACAATCATTTCTCCCATAAACATTTTAAACCTACGTGGAACCGTTCATGGTGTTTTAAGCGGTCAGCCTCGAAATTTTTGAAAAGCTTTTTTTTTAAATTGATCTTATGCTTATTTGGATAAAGATAAAATGTAGTGGTTGCCATTTAAGAGGGCATCGAATGTAGTTTATTTTTGCATTTAAAATTTTTGCAAAATGTTGATTTTTAGTGAAAAGAGTGACTTTTTAAGAAAAATATTGATTATCTTTTTTTTTATTTTTTCTACAGTTCGAATTTTATTAAAAACTAGTCCACTCTATCTTCGGCTATACCGAAGCTGAAATACCCCCACACAGTAGGAAGAAGTACCTCGAACATAAAAAAAATGTGGCCAATTATAGGTGGTTTTGGAGCCCGGACCATGTCCAAAATCCGTTTCTAAACATTTCCAATCAAATCCACCGAAAAAAAAAAATTGGTCTCAAGACCCCATTTTGACCCTTATATATGTGGTTTCGGAACCTCGGACCATGTCAAAAATACGTTTCTAAATCGAATACAACCATAAAAAAGACTTGAAAAATGTTAACCTTTTTTTTCGGTGTATGGGAGCCACGCCCAGTTTTTATCCGATTTGGCTGATTCTCGAACTTTATCTCAGTATTCACGAGAAAAACATGTACCCAAAGTTCCAAGTCGATATCTCCAAAACTGCGACCGCTATCGTGCGGACGGACAGACGGACAGACAGACGGACATCGCTAAATTGACCCGGCGGTGATGCTGATCAAGAATATATATACTTTTCCATACCGGACACGCCTCCTTATGGGCGTTACAAACGTTGTGACAAAGTTAGTATACCCTGCCACAGAGAGTGTGGGGGTATAAAAACTTAATGCTATTATATGGATTAGCTAGTATTAAATAAAACCATTTCCGAAAAAATTGTCGGTTACGTTGTTTTGCCTCTAATGTATCAATATAAACTAGAGAGTGGACTATCTTCGGCTATACCGAAGTTGAAATACCCCCACACAGTAGAAAGAAGTAGAGACCGACCGAAATCGCTTTTTTTAATTTCGGCCGAAACCGAAATGGCCGAAATTTTTTATTTTTTTTTTCGGCCGAAACCGAAATGGCCGAAATTTCATTTTTTTAATTTCGGCCGAAACCGAAGCCGAAACCGAAAAAATAAAAGAAACAATTGTGAGATTTAATGTAATAAAGTGGGACATAATTAAGATTATCAGTAGGCTGAAATCGATCGCATATTCATAGTCAAATTTAGTAGCTTCTAAACTTTAGAACCAGCTTAGTAGCTGCCAGTTCAGTGTATTATCTGTCAACTTAGTAGATTTCTGAAGTTAAGTTGGAGCTTAATTTGACTATGAATATGGGCCGATCATTTTAAGTTCAGATCATGAATTAGATGAATTTAGAAGCAAACTATCAAATGCGTGGAAATCAAGAGTAGTAGAAATTACTGTCAGGGCAGTAGATTTCAAGAGAGGGGAGTAGATATGGGTTTATGCGTAGAGTACTAGAAATTCTACGAGTTGTAGAAATTTCTGTCGGGGAAGCAGATTTGTTGAAAGAATAGTACTTTTGCATTGTATGAAACTCACATAATATTTTGAGGAGTAGATTTCTTACCATAGTAATAGGAAATATCTTGAGGGAATTAGAAAAATCTGCTACCGTAGTAGAGGAGTAGAAATTTATAAATCATTGCGAGAGTATTAGATCTACTCCGATAGGACATGTCTTCTTTGTCGCTTCTGATTCTTCGAAACTATGATCAATGCTTAAATTTGTGTTACATATTCTGCAAACGCCACAAAAGTTGCATTTTTGGTGCTGTAAAAATTTCATTATTATTATTTTCGTATCCAGCATGGCAAAATACATAAGAATTTGTCTATAAAGTATATTTAACACACAAAACGTTCAGTTTTGTCGATCAGTGTAATCTTTGTTATTTATTTGTTACTTTTTCTATCAAACCGAAATTTTCGGCGGAAATATAGGAATTTCGGCCGAAAACGAAATTTGGCCGAAAGTGATATTTTATTTTTCGGCCGAATCCGAAACACGGCCGAAACAGCTTTTTTTGGCCGAAAAGCCGAAAAACCGAAACCGAATTTCGGTCGGTCTCTAGAAAGAAGTACCTCGGACATAAAAAAATGTGGTCTCAAGACCCTATTTTGAGCCAATTATAGGTGGTTTTGGAGCCCAAACCATGTCCAAAATCCATTTCTAAAAATTTCCAATCAAATCCGAAAAAAAAAAAAATTGATCTCAGGACCCCATTTAGACCCTTATATATGTGGCTTCGGAACCTCGGACCATGTCAAAAATACGTTTCTAATCATTTCCAATGGAATACAACAATAAAAAAGACTTGAAAAATTTTTACCTTTTTTTTCGGTGTATGGGAGCCACGCCCAGTTTTTGTCCGATTTGGCTGATTCTCGAACTTGATCTCAGTATTCACGAGAAAAACATGCAAAAAAAGTTTCAAGTCGATATCTCCAAAACTGCGACCGCTATCGTGCGGACGGACAGACGGACAGACGGACAGACGGACAGACGGACGGACAGACAGACGGACATCGCTAAATCGACTCAGGAGGTGATACTGATCAAGAATATATATACTTTTCCATACCGGACACGCCTCCTTATGGGCGTTACAAACGTTGTGACAAAGTTAGTATACCCTGCCACAGTGAGTGTGGGGGTATAATAAGGATTACGACATTTACTTACACGAAACCGCAAATTGTTTTCTAAAAAGAAAAATTTTTAAGCAGTAGATTATTATAGCGTGACTGAAAGCACCAGGCTGAGAAATTCTATAATCTGGTATTTCTTCTCCAAGAAACAGTAAGCTTAGTTTAAGCATTTTTATATAATCATGTCAGCTACTATCAACTTTATTTTGAATTTGATTCTTAATGAAATTTATTTAATCAATCCGAAGGTCATCAGGAAAGCATTTAGCGACATCTGGATCTGCTGTACCAAGTTCAAAATCGTCATGCTTTAGTTGTGGCCATGTTTTGCGAAATTTATCGAAAAAGGCTACTTTTGGGCCCGACGTTTTTGGCTCTACAGTTGCCTTGAATGCAGCTCCAGCCAACAATTCCATTACATGATGACGACATGCAAAATGCAACAGTTGCCTGTTTAGTTTCTGTTCTAGTACAGCGCAAGCTCCAATAGAAGTGCTGGTATTGCTTGCTGTTGTATCGAAACACATCGCCATCACATTTTTCTCTACATTCCAATCCAGTAAAGGTAAGTAAACTGCAGCACCTTCGGTAGCACCTGTTTGTTTTGTAACTTTTGGAATTCCTAGTACTTTAGAATTTCCACAGGAAGATAAAATAATGGCTAATCTGTTGCATATTAGCTGGTCTGCGCTTGTACAATCTTCTAATATTTTGCCATCCCAGTGCACGGTGAATGCAGAAATTACAGAAAATTGATTTTTTATGTTGTTGAAAATATTTTCTCTGTGTTTGAGGCGTTGCATTCGGATGTGCTCTGGAGAAATGTGTAACAATTTAATATCGCATCCTAAATTGTGTGCCGTTTGCCCAACAATTATTGCAGCTCCAGCGTTACTTATCTGGTATCTATCCAGCCAGCATCAACTATCTCTTGATTGTGTTCTAATACGGGTTTTCTAATAATTTTTTGAGGGGGCTCATAGACAGAATCGTCAGACTCAGGTTCAGAAACCACATCACTTTCGGAGCATTCTGTTTCGGAGCAAGCATCATCGCTTTTAACGCGATCTTCGGTTATATTATCGTATTTTAAAAGTAATCTTGCACGTAATGCTACCATTGAATTGCGATGCTCATTGAGTAAAGTTATCGTTTGCAGTTTGTTTTCATTTTTTAACATTTCAATTGCATTAACATGTGATATATCGAATAATAAGTCCAAAGACTCACAGAACTTTTTTTCACGAACACAGTTTTTGTACTTTCGAATTTTGTTGTACTCATCGTAATTACGCAAAATAATTTTTTCAACACCGTCCTTTCTTTTTACTGGAATTTCGAAAGTCTTATATATTTTGAATAAATCAGTAGCAACGAAAGAAACACTTTTTTTTACACTTTGATTCTCATTTTGTGTGAAATGGAAAAGTCTACCTAAAACTTCTTTTTTTGTTGGAAGCATTCTTCCATTCAACTTTTTTTTATTTCAAACCTACAACAAAAACAAAAACATTAGCATTTAAAAATAGTTAAGTTTTGAAAATTTACCAATTAAATAGGCTCTTTTAGATGAATCGCTACCTTCCATACTAAATTTTTTTAAAACCGCAAATCTTTATTGAAAATAATCTTTGAATTCTTAATTTTCTAATGAAAAAATCAGTAAAATGTCAACAAGAATGACAGTAGCCTATATGTTTACTACAAACCTTTTATATGCTAACCCAAATTTTTTGTTATTAGTTGCATTTTTCTGTGTTCTTAGTTGCTTTACTAATGTTGAAGTATAAAACTATTTATATGTGATCTCAAACTATATTAATTTTTAATAAAATTCGAACTGTAGAAAAAATATAAAAAAAAAAACGGTTCCAAGTAGGTTTAAAATGTTTATGGGAGAAATGATTGTTCTTTCATTCTGCAAAAAAATGCTTATGTGGCCCAGTCGCCTAAAGATACTATTTTAAAAGTTACAAATTGATAAAGCTATACATCTTTTTTTAGTCAATTTTTAGGACAAATGTCCAGCCGGCCTGGCTTTTTTCCACTATCGAAGTCCAGTTTTTTTTGCAGATGTTTTTTTTTAGCCCCCACCTTACCGAAAATGCGGGGGGAGCGAAAAAAAAACACTTTTGCATTTATGAGTGCTCTAATCGCAATATTGTCGAAACTCTTGTCTAATGAATTGTCGTCCGTTGTCTGCGAAAATGTTTCTTAACTTTTTGATAATTTCGGTGGAACCTATTAGTATCATGACTTACACTTCAATAAATCTACTGTAATAATCAACGACCACGAACAGATGATGGCCTGATGGCTACATAGATCCATTGCTACATGTTGCCATGCTTCAGAAGGCAGCTCCTTTTCATCGGTTCTGGGGAACTTGCTGCACTTACTAATAGACAACACTTCTGAACACACGCTAAAATTTGTTGGTCTATTTTTGGCCACCAAACCTTTGCTCCCATTATTCTTGTCATTACCGACATCCTAGGATGTCCTTCATGTGCTAATTGAAGTGCTGGTTCACGAAGCATTTTCGGCAAGACAACTTGTGTCTTACAACACAAAATTCTTGTGCAAATACCTTATAAGGCTTCATATATCCATTCATCACTGTCCATGGTATTGATTACTGCTTTTATTTCATCGTCTGCAGAAAATCGTTCTTCGATTTCGTCCAGTTTGATTGCCTTTGGCTCGGCGTAAGAAAGAATCCAATTCATGTACGTCTCTTCAGTTTGGTCGCAAGTGATCGCTTGCACAGACTCGTTCACTCGAATTAATCTGGATAGTGAATCGGCGATATTCGTTTTTCCCGGCTTGTATATATATAACCTTATAACTGTATGATTGTAAACGCAATACCCAACGTTCGATCCGCGCGAATTACACTTTCGTGCTTAATGAAACAATTTAAGTTTTTTATTTTAGTGTATTTTATAATAGTCAACCGAGTTCTTCGGCTGTGATCTTAAGACTAAATTATTTTCTAAATACTTTGCTTGTTTTAAAAGCTTAGTAAGCATTTTTGGCGAGATCGTTCGTCAAAGGCTAAATGTGTAGAATTTGGTGCACCGTGAGAAAATGCAAAGTAAGCACTTTCTGTTTTGGACGAATCTTGTTCGTCAAAAGCAAAAGGTGTGGAATTCAGTGCACCGTGAGAAATGATAAGTAAGCACATTTTGCCTTAGACGTAACTCCTCACCCCTTTGTCATAAGATTCTCCTGAATCTTGTTGTTATAATTTTAATTGAATTTGCTTATTCCATATTTTTTCTATATTTCTTCTAATTCAATATTTTCCTTATCTGGCTTATTTACAATTTCAGTTTTATTTATTATTTTAGTGTGACCTTTGATTTTTACAATAATAATAATTACAATTATTAGAACAACTACAAACGTTGTACTTATGCCATAGGAAACATTCCTATGGAATTTAAGTTAATCTATCTCATTTATGTTTGCAAAAGTTTCTACATTAATTGTCTTTAAAGTAATGGGTTTTATCTCTGTTGGTTAGTTTTTGTTATTAGAATAAAAATACTTATCTTGTATTACTGTTTTGATATTTTTTTTTTTTTTTAAAAACTTAATTTTTTAATTTTATCTCACAATTATAGAAATTTAGTAAATAGTTTCTGTTTATAATAATATTTCTGTTGTCACAGGTTTGTTCAATATGTAAATTGACAACATTTTTTTACTAAAATTATATCATCTTCAATTTCTTTTATTTGTGTTTTATTATACTTAAAATTACAATTTTCCAATGCAGTACAATGTTTACTATTTTAAAAAAATTTTTTAAATAAACGTTTTCTTCGTAATTTAGTATACGGTCTTTAATTTTAATAACATAGCCATTAGACTCATCAATTTCCACATAAAATGTATTAGGGAGAGGTACAATTATTTTTAAATCAGTTGAAATGTAGTAACCCCGTCACAGGATTCATTATCAGAAACAATGCCAGTATTAGATTGAGAACGTGAAAATTTCAATGGTCTTTTAATATTAGTCTCATGAACACCGGCTAAGTTGTGTTTTCTAAATTTTGGTTCTTCCTTATGTCTAAGTGACTTATAGTTTTTTATGAAGACTTCCGCTCGATTTTCCGTATAATTTTCCCTAGTTCGGTTGGATTTTTCCATCATCTTTCGTTTTTTTTCTTTGATTCTATTTTCAATTATTTTGTGGTTTACCAAATTATTTTGAACCTGTTGTGGTGTTGCTTTTATTGTCGAATGATAAGAATTGTTGTAAAATGTTACAGCTTTTAACAATTGCGTTACAATTGGAAGTTTTTCGTCTAAATTTAAACTTCGGATTCGTTCAGTAATTGTATTGTTTATTCGTTCGACATCGGAATTTCCCGTATGGCTATAAGGTTTGGTAATGTGATATTCTATATTTTCCTGACTTAAAAATGCCCTAACGTTTTTTGAATTGAATTCGTTATCAAAAACAAACTTTTGAACATGTCCTTTTATTGCCAAAAATTGTCGAATTTTTTCAATCACTGTCTGATTATTTCTATCCTCTAAATAAAAGGTAACAACATGCTTTGAAAATTTATCAATAAATATCATAAAGAATGCTTACTATTTACGTAAGTATCCACATGTATTATTTCGTTTGTTCAACAGTGTGTTTCAGTAAGTCTAAACTTTTTTTTATTGGATTTCGATCATACTTAGAACCAGAACATATATCGCAATTGTTTATAATTTCATGTATTTTTGTTCTTAATTCTGGATGATAAATCTTATGTTTCATACCCTCATAAGTGGGAATTATTCCCGAATGACCTGTTTCGTTTTTATGAAACAGAGAGATTTGTTTAGTTAATTGGTACGGATCTTCTATATCATTTGCGAAAAAACTACATCTGACAAACGTAGCATTTTGGTTGTGTGAAAACATATCAATTAGTGTTTTTTGTAATTTATTGTATTCATGATCATTTAATTCAGAAAAAACTCCAATTTTACCTTTAATAATATGTTTTCGGACGATATTAGTAACATTTCCGTTAGTTAAATCTTGTTTATCTATAAAAATTCTTTTATTATTAAATATATTTTCGGATTCAGTGTCTTTATTTTCTTTCAAAATTATTTGTGTTTTAAATCTGTTAACTACTGTATCAAGGATAAAAAAATGGTCATTTAGGTTTTCTTCTTGGGAATGTACAGTATTTACTTCGAGTGATTCGTTATTTTCGTCTTCTATTGCGTTCAAATTTTCAACACAACTGTCAGACATTTCAAGATGTTGTCCACTCATGTTTTCACTTTCTTTTATTCTACTTAAAAAATCAGCAACGGTGTTTTCCTTCCCTTTAAGGTAATCGATTTTTATATCGTATTCACCTAGGGAGGTTAGCCACCTTTGTAACCGAGGGTTAATATCTTTTCCGGAATTTTTGATATACAGCCATCTTATAGGCTGATGATCTGTGTATAGATCGAATTGCCTTCCATAAAGATATGGTCTAAAATACTTTGCTCCCCAAACAACGCCTAAAAGTTCCTTCTTTATGGTGGAGTAATTTTTTTCATGGTCGTTTAGTGTTCTTGATGCAAAGCATATTGGATGTCCGTCTTGAGTTAACACAGCACCTATTGCAAAATTACTCGCATCAGTAAATAATTGAAACTTTTTATTATAATTTGGGTACATAAAAATGGGATGGTTTGTTATGATTTCTTTTAATTTTTCAAAGGCTGCAATATAATTTGGATCATTACCATTTACTTTAGAATTTTTTTTAAGATATCTTATCATTGGGTTTGCTATTTTAGCGTAGTCTTTTATAAATTTTCTACAAAATCCAGTAACTCCTAAGAAAGATTTTATTTCTTTTTGAGTACTAGGTAGTTTTAGTTCTTGGATAATTTTGATTTTTTTTGGGTTTGGTTTAACACCTTCAGAGGTCACACTGCAAAGTGAACCTATCTTTTAGTGTGTAATTTTACACACAACACACTTTTTTAAGTGTGTATTTATTTTGATAAATAAAAAAACACACGTCCTAGATTTTGGTAAGCTATATTAACACGCACTCGTGTTTTTGTAATGCACTTTAAGCGTATATAATATTTATGCGGCATAAGCGTGTAGCAAAAATGATACTGGGAATTAATACGCGCTTTTAGTGTATCGTAGGTATACACAAAAGTAAGGTTTACACACATGAGGCATACAACACACTAAGGCAAATACGCACATGTAAAACTTATGCACTTATAAAATTACACAGGTGTCAAAAAGTATACACAAAAGTGTATTCTACACACAAAAGGTAAACTCACTAATGAAAGTACACACGTCATGGAATTATACACTTCGGAAATTACACGGGTGCCAAAAATAAAAAACTTTGGAAATTACTATAATTTTTTTATTTTCAAAAACAATTTAATTACAAAATTTTTAAGTTCTAAATGAAAAATATCTTAACATATAAGTTCTTTTATCTATAAAACTCATTTCTTTCATGGTTGAGTAATCCTACAAAATTTGAACCCATTACTTTCACATGCAACAAATGATGAGGAAAAATTAATTGCTCAATCTTCATAACTTTTTCAATAGTTTGAGGAATATCTTCCACTAGATATCTATTGAGCTTTTCATTAAAACAAATTGTTGTCATTTCAACATATATAAGAAAAATGTCTTCTCCTAGCACAAATATTTCATTGATATGACCAAAAACTGGAAGAGTATCATCAACATTACACACATTATACGTTTAAAATTACACATGTTCCGCTCTTTAACTGCGCTATAATTACACGTGATGGTGCGTTAAAAATATACATATTACATGTGTTTAATTTATACACCAAAATGTGTGCAAAATGTGTCTACAAGGTTTTACACGCTTTAGGTGTGTAAAAAAAAACGCATTTCACTTTGCAGTGTGCTTATATGTTTTGGAGTACTTTTTGCGAGCTGAGCTATTTTGGAATTGGGCGGAAGTGGCCGCTGCAGCTGCTTGGGAAAGCAAAAGTGTTTATTTCGTTTTTCGCTAGTGACACATTAGGGTTAATGTGAGAGCTTATATACTTCCGATATTTGAGCCAGTTTGTGAGTTTACTACACTGCAAAGTGAACCTATCTTTTGATGTGTAATTTTACACACAACACACATTTTTAAGTGTGTATTTATTTTGATAAATAAAAAAAACACACGTTCTAGATTTTGATATGCTATATTAACACGCACTTGTGTTTTTTTAATGCACTTTAAGTGTATATAATATTTATGCGGCATAAGCGTGTAGCAAAAATTATACTGGGAATTAATACGCGCTTTTAGTGTATCGTAGGTATACACAAAAGTAAGGTTTACACACATGAGGCATACAACACACTAAGGCAAATACGCACGTGTAAAACTTATGCACTTATAAAATTACACGGGTGTCAAAAAGTATACACAAAAGTGTATTCTACACACAAAAGGCAAACACACTAATGAAAGTACACACGTGATGGAATTATACACTTAGGAAATTACACGGGTGTCGAAAAAAAAAAACTTTGGAAATTACTACACTGCAAAGTGAAATGTGTTATTCATACACACCTAAAGTGTGTAAAACTTGTAGACACATTTTACACACAACTTTGCGTGTATAAACACTGCAAGTGCTTTTGAAAAACACGCATGCGTGTTAATAGAACATGCGAAAATCATGAATGTGTGTTTTTTTTATTTATCAAAATAAATATACACTTAAAAATGTGTGTTGTGTGTAAAATTACACACCAAAAGATAGGTTCACTTTGCAGTGTATAATTTTTTTATTTTCTAAAACAATTTAATTACAAAATTTTTAAGTTCTAAATGAAAAATATCTTAACATATAAGTTCTTTTATCCATAAAACTAATTTCTTTCATGGTTGAGTAAACCTACAAAATTTGAACCCATTACTTTCACATGCAACAAATGATGAGGAAAAATACGCCTTATACGTATAAAATTAACACATTTTCTACTGGTAAAATGCGCTATAATTACACACATTATATGTTTAAAATTACACATGTTCCGCTCTTTAACTGCGCTATAATTACACGTGATGGCGCGTTAAAATTATACGTATTACATGTGTTAAATTTATACACCAAAACGTGTGTAAAATGTGTCTACAAGGTTTTACACGCTTTAGGTGTGTAAAAAACGCATTTCACTTTGCAGTGTAGTGTCGAACGGTGTAATAGAAGTTAAAAGTTATTTTTGTCTTCAATTGCATGAAAAAAACTTACATCATAAGTTTTTCTTTTTATCAAAAAAAATTTTTTAAATCGTAAGTCAGGACGCAAAAAAGAAAGGGATTGCCAAAACCGTTCAATATGATAATTTTCTAAATTGAACAATTTTTGAAAACCCCCCCCGAAAAAAAAACCTGGGTTCGCCACTATATATATATATATATTTATATATATATATATATATCCTCAACTCCGGTGACAATGCATTCTATTAAATTTTGGGGTCCATCAGAGGCGTAGGGGGCCGTGGGGGGAATCAAACCCCTTTTTTTTAAACATGCCATAACTTCCAATTCCTTCAAGCTACAATGATGAAATGTGGGGGCAAAGGGGAGTGGGATGGAGCCAATTTAAAGTTCTAACTTTCGTATTTTTTAAGCTACAGGGCTAAAAATTTTTACTTAAGTTCGCATTCGGTAAAAAGATTAAAAAAGGGGGAAAAATGGGGGAAAAGGAGGGAGAAAAATAATAAAAGTAAAAAAACAGTTTTTAAAATATAACCCTTTAACCGACTAAAAAGCAGAAAATAAATTTCCTTTAAATTAATTAAGGGTTTTTGGCGACTTTAAAATCTGCAATGATATTAGGAACAAAGTAGCCAAAAACCCTTAATTTTAAATCGAAATTGCAGAAATTAATTTAAAGGAAATTTATTTTCTACTTAGTGGGTTAAAGGGTTATATTTTAAAAAACTTGTTTTTTACTCTTTTTTATTTATTACAGTTTTAAATACTGCAAAGTCAATGACGTCGGGAGTTTTTCGACTGTCTGTTGGCCAATAAGTTGGAGTGCCAGAGGAGACAACGTCAAGGCCGAGTTTATTGACAGAGTTCAACAGGAGCCTGTTCTTTGGTGATATTAGTCGAGAGCCCCAATATGTATTTTTGGCGTTGAAGTCGCCGGCAACAAGAAACTTTGGTCCAAGAGAATGGAAAAAAGTCTGGAACTGTTGCTCAGTTATTTTGTGTCTGGGCGGGCAGTATATAGCTGTTAATGTAAGGCCTTTTAAGTATTCATCGAGAGAAATACTTGTCGCTTGAATATATTCTGTGCAATAATTCTGTAGAGCATAATGTTTTATCCTGCTTTTTATGAGAATAGCGGAACCACCTATAGCGTTTCCGCTTGGATGCTTTAAGTCATAGAGTCTATAACCAGGTAGATTGAAAAAGTGTTTTTCAGTGAAGTGAGTTTCAGAAATTAGCATAACGTCTATGCTGGACTCTTTCAAGAACTCGAGAAGTTCCGTTTGCATTCCAAAATGATATTTTTAAAGCATTCATGGTTTAGACATGAGATGTTGTAGTAAAAGACTTTGATTTTTAATCATTTCTTGCATCACATTTTGCATACAGACATAAATTGTGACATATTTTGTATAAACACTTGCAGAGTTTGTTCAAGAGAACTGCTAGGGGGAGCAGGTTGCGTGAACTCGGGGACTCAGTTGACCGTATATTGAAAACTGTACGAATTGGATAAATGATTTCAATAGTTGTAAACAACAATTTAAATTAATCGTTCTTCAAAGGGAAGAAACGAAGTAAATTACCAAAGGTTGGACTTCATAACTTTTAAAATATGTGGTCTAAAACCAAGGAGTTTGGGACTCCGTGCAACTCTGTACTCTTTTTTACCCAAGAGAATCTGGCAACCCTATTCTCGCAAAATTTCTCTACTTCGTTCTATCGAACTACTCAAGCCAAACTTCTCAAGCTCAGGGTTCGGACTAAGCAACTTCAATTGCGGAGTAAATAAAACCAAAAAACGTAGTAGAATCTTTTTTTGTGGAGTAGTTTCATAGTTTTGACTTTTGACATGTCAAAAAATTCTGCTCTAATACAATTTTACAGCATAATGAGCTTCGCCAAATTTTTCTTTAGTTGTAAACGAAGCTTTAAGCCCGGTATGCAGATGCGGCGGAATTCCGTTCTGGAGAAATAACATATTTTTCATTTTTTGTAGAAGCGAAATATTTTTTAACCATTTAGTTTTTGAATTTTGTAAATACAATTAAATAAAAATGTAAAAAAAAATTTGGGAAGTGATTGTGCGGCCTATATAATTTTTTTTCAAAGCAGCATAAAGGACATTCTAACATAAATCAACTAATTTTTCGCATTTCTGCATATTCTAGCCGGAATGGAAATTTCGTTTGCTTCGTTTTTATACCCTCACACTCACTGTGGCAGGGTATACTAACTTTGACACAATGTTTGTAACGCCCATAAGGAGGCGTGTCCGGTATGGAAAAGTATATATATTCTTGATCAGCATCACCTCCTGAGTCGATTTAGCGATGTCCGTCTGACCGTCTGTCCGTCCGCACGATAGCGGTCGCAGTTTTGGAGATATGGACTTGAAACTTTGGGTACATGTTTTTCTCGTGAATACTGAGATCAAGTTCGAGAATCAGCCAAATCGGACAAAAACTGGGCGTGGCTCCCATACACCGAAAAAAAAGGTAAAAATTGTTGAAGTCTTTTTTATTGCTGTATTCGATTGGAAATGTTTAGAAACGTATTTTTGACATGGTCCGAGGTTCCGAAGCCACATATATAAGGGTCTAAATGGGGTCTTGAGACCAATTTTTTTTTTGGTGGATTTGATTGGAAATTTTTAGAACTGGATTTTGGACATGGACCGGGCTCCAAAACCACCTATAATTGGCTCAAAATAGGGTCTTGAGACCACATTTATTTATGTTCGAGGTACTTCTTGCTACAGTGTGGGGGTATTTCAGCTTCGGTATAGCCGAAGATAGTCCACTCTCTAGTTTTAAATAGGTTTGCTTATGGGAGCGAAATTTGTTTGTATCTTCATACCGGCCTTTAAATAAATAAATCGAAACATAACAGTTGGCATTGCCAATTGAGAAAACATACTTTAACTGACATATGACTTGCTCATTTTCGCAGTTAAAATGCGTTTTTGCATAAATGTAAGTATTGTCTCTTTTCCTCGGCGAAAAGAAAGGCAAAAAAGAGACACTTTCATGCAATAAATCAGTGTCGTCGAGTTAGATTTGAAGAATTTTTCAAAATCGTAGTAGATCTACTACTACGTATTTCTGAGCGAAATACACCGATCGTAACTACCTAAATCTTCGTTGCTTGGTGCCGTTGTTTAATTAGGCATCATTAAACAGACCCTTTTTGGAAATTTTTTTAGTATCGAATTTGTGTGGATAAAGACTACGACACTGCAAGTAAAAGTTTTTAAAATTTGGAGCTTGATTGTTGGCTTCCTCAACTGATGAATTGTTCAGGTACGATGTGCCACGTCTTTCCATTGACCGATCGACCCAATTTTTTTTTGTATTTTTTTGTATTTTTTTACATAATGTCTAACAGTTTTAGGGGGCGGCGCGAAAGAAATTTGACAAAATTCGGTCCACTCTAGTATGCATACTGGTGCGTTTGTCGGGTGGGTTGACTTCTGAATTTGGCGCATTTTTTACTGTGATAATAGTGGGTGAGTGGTCAGACGAGAGTTCCACTGAAGACAATGGTCAGTTGAGATCGTTTAAGGGTCTTGATTACTGCAAAATCAATAACATCTGGAATTATCCGTCTGTCTGATGGCCAGTATGTTGGCGTGCCTGACGAAACCACATCAACGCCGAGTCTGCTGGTAGTATTCCATAGTAATCTTCCTTTGGGCGAAATCAGACGACAGCCCCAATAAGTGTGTTTGGCATTAAAATCTCCAGCTACGAGAAATTTTTGGCCAAGGGTTGCAAAAAATGTCTGAAATTGCTGTTCAGTTATTTTGGAGCTGGGTGGACAGTAAATTGCCGATATTGTTAGTCCTTTTATGTATTCATCAAGGCATATGCTGGTGGCTTGCAAATACTCGGTGCAAAATTCATGTAAAACATAGTGTTAGATTCTGTCCTTAATTAGAATCGCTGATCCGCCTCGAGCTTTACCACCTGGGTGTTTAGTGTCGTACAACTTGTATCCGGGTATATTAAAAATGTGTTTTTGGGTCAAATGGGTCTCTGAAATTAGCATTACATCTATACAGTATGAATTGAGGAATTGTATAAGTTCCAATTTATGTTGTAATAAGCCGTTCGCGTTCCAGAAGGATATTTTTATCGCATTCATGGCTATTTTTTTATTAGGGTCTGGATTAGCAGGTTTTGATTGTGTATCATCTCCTGCATCATAGTTTGCATGCCGTTCATAAACTGCGACATGTTTTGCGTAAACATCTGGAGTGTTTGTTCAAGGCCAATGTTCTGTTGGGCAGGTTGAATAACTGGAGGGTCTTGGGTATTGCCTTTGTGTGCATTTGCGTATGAAAATGGTTGTTGTTGTGGTGCAGTCATAGCTCCATTCCCTTGGAGTGGTGGGTATGATTTCATCTGCGCGAAATTGGCTGCAGTAGGGTTTGACCTCTTTGTAGCTGTTTCATGATTTTTTCCCCTTTTTCATACAAATTATTTCGCTTTACTGAAACCCGCTTAACTGAAAAACCCGGTTAACTGAAACAAAATTTCATTCCCAAATCAAAAATTTGTACCAACTTAACTCCGCATAAATGAAACACGCCCAACAAATTTAATTTTAGTTGAAATTTATATTTTTTCAATACAAAATAATGCTTATGAAAGAAAATTTAAAGTGTAAGTCAAAGAAAAAACGCATCGATCCATAGATTTTACGAACACAAACGTGTGAAGAATTGCAATCCTGGCCTTTCCTTTGGCACTATCCCATTTATGAGAAAACAATTTGGGTAAAAACTTATAATTTTGGCTTAAACCATACATCGTTTTAGTGAAATATTTTTCTGTTATGCAAAATTCGTTTAAGTGAAATATTTTTCAGTTATCCGAAATCGCTTAAGTGAAAAACCCGCATAACTGAAACAGAATATCTGGCAAATTCGTGTTTCAGTTAAGCGGGTTCGACTGTACAATATCTAACATTTACGTCTTCTCTCGATTTCGGGCACGTTGGGTCTGATGAAGGTCGAATAACACAAACACTGGGAAGTGTACAATATTTTTTCGAATGACCAAATTCTTGGCAGTTTTGGCATTGTATTAGGTTCCGACGTTTATGCGGTTCCTCAACACTGACTCTACGGCAGGGGTGCTCAAAAGCTTCTTATGGAAGTGCAAACACCAATACATAAAAACTTTCTTACTATAAAAAAAGAAGGAAAAAAAACAAAAAAATATTTCAATACGTACACTGTAAAAAAATTACATTTTCTAAAATTTATCTGTAATGAAAAAAAAACAAAAACCAAAAAATCACTTTCCCACTTCTCTTCTGAAGACACGTTTTCACTTTCACATTCAAAGTTAGAATGATTTAAAATTTAGGCCTTTGCTACTTTTGAGCTGCTATGTGTAATAGCTCTTTTTACATTTGTCGAAATGATCCACTACTTTGCGAAAATCTGCCTCTTGTTTCATGGATTGAGAATAGGCATCACATGAAAACTGTTGGAACCTGCTATTTGTGTCAGAGTAACAATGGAATTCGAGTTTTTTTCCCTGAGATAAATTGGCGGCGGCAAGTCTTGGGTTTAGGACAGGGGTGTCCAAAATTGATTTGTAGTTGTATTAGTGAGCAACAGAGAGAACAGCGCTGGGAGAAAAAAGCAAGCGAATTCAAAAAGATGTCATTTACATATTTAGAATTCAAATTTTCTGCAACATATTTTTAAAAGTCTTAAATAAAATCTTTTATATTTGGACTTTTATGTCAGTTTCGTATTAAAAGAATATTTGTTGAAATTCCGATTTTTAATTTGTGATTTTTTTTGGTTTTGTTGATGTTCTGTGACAGGACTCCTGTCCTAAGAACCATCCATTTAATTTTTCCAAAACTATTTTTTTATTTTTTTGAAAGAGTTCTTTTCTTTCCTCATCATTAAATTTATTCATATTACTATGAAAAGAATTATAATGCCTTTTAATAACATATATATTAAATTTCTGGAATGTTTTATAACATAAAAGGATTGGATTTTGCCAAAATAACATTTTATCATGTAATATTCTTTGAAAGCCATCATAAATTTTTTCAGTGCCCTTGAATAAAAATATTAAAATCATCCGGTAGCATGTCAACGTGTGCACTCGTCGCTGTCTCTTTGACGACTAAAAGAAAGAGCATAAGAATATGTGTGAAATAGAGAACACACAATTGTGCTATGAAATGGGCATCTCTGGTTTAGGGTCTGATTTAACCTCTTCATATAATAGTGAATATCTATTTTGAGGACGCCTTGCATTCGACAGCAAAAGGCAAGGGTTACTGTTGAGGATACTGTTGACAAACTGTTGCACGCAACTTGAGGTTTACAGCTTTCTCAACAAAAAAGGAACCCTCGCCCTCAAGCCTATTCCTCAACTTGCCTTCAAACTCGCCCAATCCTCAAAAGTTTTTCTATACCGTCAAACCAAAAAATAATGTTTTAAATTTAATTTTTATATTTTTTTTATTTTATTTAAATTATTAATTTATTAAATTTGTATCTATAAAACTTACATTTTCACGATTTCATATAAATTGCAAATTGGGTTCGCCGGGACTCGAACCCTCTACCTTTGACATGATGGCTAGCGCCGACGTAATTACATACACGGAATTTCACCATGACTCAAGTCGAAATCAAGTTGCCAAATACACTAGAAAGCGAGTTGACAATTACACTTGAAGGCAAGTCGAGGAATACACTTGAATGCGAGTTGAGTTTGGCCAAAAAAGGCAAAAGGCTTGTCAGAGTGCTTATTGGGAGGGGTCGTTCTACGCTTTTGCAATGTAGGGTCTGGCTTTTGCAGGTAGCGGTGCATGCCTGTCTGCACTGCCGCACGTGGAGTGTTTTTCTCTGTAGGGTTTGCGCAAATTGCATCACTCGTATTTGCTGACTGAGGCTCACACAAAGGGTTTTTGTTCTCAGAGAACTTATTAGTAGGGTCTTTATTCTCAGTGAATTTCTTAAGAGGATCTGGCCTAAGAGTATTAGTAGTAATTGTAATTGCCAAATTTGTTTGTGATGCTAAAAATGTCGTCATATTAGCTGGCTGCCGGGTGTAGGGTATTGCAGTTTGACACTGCTTGCTCCATGAGAGAGAGCCCGATGGCGATGTGGGAGAGTTAGCAAATAGTGCCTCTGCAAATCGACTCTTTCTTATAGTTGATTCTGCAGATGCACTTTTCATGCGTTGGTTGCATGGCAAAAGCTTTCATTTGTGAATTCGCCGTATTTTCACTAGCACTAACTGATGCTGATTCAAGCTTAAGATACATAGAATCCTAGATAACGTCATGAGGCCGTTTACCGTTACCTAGCATGACGTCAGCAGATACTTTGACAGAAAAATGCAAGCGTTGCCACCAATTCAGCTTTATTGGTTTTGAAACAGTGCTACCAGATTAATGTAATTCCTACTGTATTAATTAGACTTTAGTAGAAACACGATTCAAAATTGTTTAAATTAGGCAAAGAAATCCAAATTATTGACTTATGAATTTGAATTGCTTAATAAATGAAACAATTTAATAAGTTGAAGCTGGTTTTTTTAATTAAACATTTTTTTTATATTATTGTTACGGGAAAACTGTTTTAGCTATGTGATAACAATATTCTGCAGCTCGGTAATTAATTTGCAAGTAAATTTCGTTTGCGTTTCCAAAAAAATATAAACAACAAATAATTTAAACAAATTGGAAAATGAGGTGCTCCGTGTTCAGCTGCAACAACATCAGCGTTAAAGTACAAATAACTTTATGCTTTTATGGTTTCCCAAAGAACGAAAAAATTGTGGAAAAATGGGTCACATTCTGTTGTCGAAGTGACGCAATAAACATTAAAACAGCCCGAATTTGTTCCGCCCAATTCACACCGGATTGTTTTGAACGGAATCTGAGTTTTGAAATGGGATTTTCAACACAGAAGGGGTTTCCGTTGAAGCCAGGGGTAGTTCCTACTGTGGAGGCAGTACAAGAACCTTGCGGAGCGTCAAAAAATTTAGAAAAAACATTTTGAATGCAAAAATGTTTAGTATTGATAGATCGGTTATTTTGTTCAAAACAAGTAATAAAAATTACATTTAAGAACTTATCGTACCATATTTGTAATAATGTAGCAACTTGTATCAAATTCCGAATTCAAATTTCTGTTGTATTTATTTTCGTTTTTGAGTCTTAAGCGAAATAATCTACTCTAGCAGAAAATGTTTCAATTCAGATGGATGATGAATTCCTGGTTTTTTGTGGGGAATGATTCACTGACATATTTTTAACACAAATATTTTTTTATTTGTTTAGTTTTTTATTATAGCCAGTGGCTTCATACGCCACTTGCTCTCTTTTTATAATACTTATATTAACTTGTTTTGGGTGGACTATATATATATATATATATCTATATATATATATATATATCCTCAAATCTGCGGCGAGCTTTTTCATACACTTCCCCATGAGGTAGAGAGCTGAGATTTGGAACACTGATCGAACTCCGGTGACAATGCATTCTATTAAATGATAAGGTCCATGAGAGGCGTAGGGGGCCGTGGGGAGACTCAAACTCCTTTTTTTTAAACATGGCATAACTTCCAATTCCTTCAATGATGAAATTTGGTAGGTGGGTTCTTATTGACAAAATGAAGTTTTATACCCTTTGGAAAGGTGTTCACACGCGTAGCCAACTACCGTGATGAACAGATCCGCTCTCCTCAAGTTCCACAAAAAATCTTCATGTATTTCCTCTCACCGCATGCAAACAGAAAGCAGACAGGCGGTCGGCTTTAGAAGGAGGAATCAATCACTTCCCATTCGATCGACAGCATCAGCAGCAACAGCATCACTTCAACCCCACCCACAAAGAAGACAAAAATCAAACACTCAGAAGACACCATAAATAAGAACAACTACGCAAAAACAAGTATACGCAAACATATAAACGCTGAATTTACATGAAACACTAAATTTACATGAAACACTAAGTTTACATTAAACATTGAATTTACATTAAACACTGAATTTATATTAAACAGTGACTTGAAACCCTAAAATTGTGAATTTGAATGATTAATTAAAACCAAAATTGTGAAACCCCTGTGTCGCCTTTCATTTTCAACACCCCACTTTTTAAGAACCACGGCAAAAATATTGGTCCTAACGATCCGTCTTAAAAAAATAAAAAGTGAAAATTTAAATAAAAAAAGGCTAAAAATTTAAATAAAAAAGGCTAAAAATTTCAATAAAAGAGGCTCAAATTTTAAATAAAAAAGTCTAAAAAGTGTAAAAAAGCTAAAATTTAAGTTAAAAAGTTTAAAAAGTGTAACACAAAAAATTGCACTAACAAAAAAGAAAACGAAAGCCAAACGAGAAAAAACGCACATAGAAAAACTAGAACCAGAGAACGAGACATCACAAAACAGTTACAGCAGTTAGCAGCGGTGAAAAGACACCAAGCAGCAACGATATACATACACACAAACACGAAGAAAAAAATTCAGCTGAGTGAGTCTTTGGTTATATATTTTGGTTCATTTACTCTTTTGTGCATATATAAATTCTTATATGGTGATTGACCCGCACTTTTTCACGGTCAAAATTGCATTTCAGCTGTTATATACAAAGCTGGGCATTAACTAGTTAATTAGTTAATAGTTAATTAACGAAGTTAAATTTTTGGTTAACTTTTAACGTTTCAGTTAATTTCGAAAACCATTAACTTTTTCATTTAGTTAAGTTAAATTTCTTCGATTAACTAGCATTAGTTAACTTTAAAACAAAAAATTTTTTTATTATTGAATATTAAAATTAAGAATTCATACTATTTTCGAACTGATATTGACACTTAATTAAAAAATTATTTCACAAAACAATTAAATACACAGGCCGATATATTTCGAAGTGTTCTATATTCTATAGAACATTCTAAACAGAATGGCATTGTCAGCCATTACGTGAGGTTTACATCGTCAGGATGTTTACATCGTATTTTCCATTTCTCAAGTTTCTCAAAATGGCGAAAAACTGAGAACGCCATTGTGTTTAGAATAGCCTGTGCTAATTGTTCTTAACCAAACTTCGTTAATTTCTTTATTATTATTTAATATTCTAATAAAACTTGTATGCCTTCATAGACGAAATTTTGCTATTGATAAAAATTTCTATAATTTATTTTAAAGCAAATTTTCATTGCTAAAACCGATTGGAAAAAGGGTCTGTGAGTGCAGGCATTCAATTTAATATAGTTAAAAAGTATTTTTTATGTGTTTTTTGTAAAAAAAATATTTTTTGTTTGTTTTTTATAGGAAATCTAACTATTTAATTTAACTTTTAACGAAGTTAACTTTTCAACGAAATTAACTTTTGAATTTAACGAAGTTAAATTTTTGATTAACTATTACCGGGTTAACGAAGTTAAATTCTCGATTAACTATGCCCAGCTTTGGTTATATAGTTAGCGACCCTAAGTGCCGTATCAAGGCCAGATTTTTCGCTATATATATAAAGAAAAAAGAAGTGAGCCAACCAGAATTATTTCTGAAATTTGTTAAAATTTATTTTATGTGAATTTTTAAATTAAAAAACAAGCAATATACAAATAAATATTTGTTATATTTTAAATAAAAGTTTTAAAAAACGACCCACCCGAAAATTTTATTTGAAAATAAATTTACAAAATAATAAAATGTTATTTTGACCCACCCAAAAATAAATAAATTTGAATTTTAAATAAAAGTTTCAGAAAACCACATACCAGGAAAATTTTATTTGAAATAAATTTACAAAATAAATAAGTTTTATTTTGACCCACCCAAAAATAAATAAATTTGAATTTTTTAAATAAAAGTTTCAAAAAACCACCCACCCGGAAAATTTTATTAAAAAAATAAAATGAAAAAAAAAATAAATTTGATTTTTTTTAAGACTTTAAATAAAAGTTTTGGGAAAGACCCACCCGGAAAATTTATTTATTTAAATTAAAACCCACTCAAAGAAATTTCTTGTTTTTTTTTTTACACTGTTTAAAAAATATTTTTGTGCTGGAAATTTTAAATTTTGCACAAGGTTTCTTTCAAAGAAACATTTTCTAAAGGAAAGTTAATTTGGACAAATTTGAATTTTTTCATTTCTTTAAGTTAGACCCGCGGCAAGTAAGTGTTCTATTGTATGTTATTGCAACAGTTTAAAGAACCATTGTAAAATATCGTTTACATTAGCCCCTTGATCGGACCCGTTTGCGTGCAATTTGGGTTTTTTTTCACCTTTACATTTTTTTGTTGGTTAGAACATTGATTTTAGTGAACCCCACCCCCCCCAAACCTACCCTTTAAAAGCAAAAAAAATGTCGCAACTGACTCTGGCTACCGCAAACTTTGTGCGTTTTGCGAACGACGTCTTGGAGTTCGAGACTCAAAGTACAGAAAACCCCATACCGAATCCAACTGTCGTAACCCTAAAAATAGAAAGGACGGAGCTGGAATGTATGTTCCAGAAGGCCAAGGCAGCATTTGTTGTGGTGCGAGCAATACCCCAAGGAGAAAAACCCGAGGAGACGGTTGACCTGGTTAGGTTAAAAAGTAGATATCGGAAGGTGTTCAATGCGTACGCGAGAGACATGAATTGCTTGCAAGATCGCATCGATGCCTTAGTGGAGTCGGTGTCATCGACTAGCAAGTCACACGAACAAACAGCCCCCGGTTCTACACCTCTTGCCAATTCTTTCCCGGCTGTTCGCCTCCCCCCTTGTGACATGGAAGTTTTTCATGGAGAATATGTAAAATGGGCAACGTTCAGAGACATGTTCACAGCATTGTACATAAACAACCCACGCTTGACTCCAATGGAGAAGTTGTTATATTTGACCCAGAAGACCCAAGGTGAAGCGTTGGATTTAGTTACAATAGCCCCTCTTTCCAATGGTGGTTTACCCTTGGCATGGAAGAACCTCATAGACCAATACGAAAATAGGCGAATGCAGATCAATGCACAGCTTAGGACTCTGTTAAATTTGCCCCAAGTCTTTACGTCATCAGGAGCTCTAATAAAAAAAATGCAAAGATCCATTAACAACTGCATTTTCATTTTAAATCAATTCGAGGTGGACACAAGCACTTGGGACCCTATCCTGGTGTACATGTGTTCCACCAAATTACCCAAAGAAATTTTAGAGGATTTCGAAAAAACTCTTACTGATAGTGCGAAAGTTCCAACGTGGAATCAACTTGATGTGTACTTGACACAAAAATATAAGACCCTAGAATCAGTAGGAGACATCAAAGCCTCAGCAATGAAGCCCTTTCATCAAGGAGCCATTAGTAAGCAGGGACCCAATAACTCAAGTGAAAAACGAGTTAAATCTTTTCATGTTAATGTGATACAGCCCCAGAAAAAACAAAAAGCTCCCATGCAAAGTAAAGCAAATACCCGATCTGACCCAGAACCCTCTAAGAAAAAATTTGAATTAGATGGTGCTGTTTGCAGAATATGCAACGAGCAGCACATTTTGTGCGAATGCCCCAGGTTCATTGCCATGAAGTATGAAGAGATACAAGAGGCAGTAAAAAAGGCAGGATGCTGTTTTAATTGTTTAGCCATTTCACATAGCATACAAAACTGCAAATGTAAATTTGGTTGTAGATTCTGTAAGAAGAGACACAACTCTCTATTACATAGGCCAACCCAAGACCCAACAGCGACCCAAAATCAGAATGATGATAAGCCATCTACTTCTAGGCAGGCGTTTACCACTTTATTACAGTCCACTAGTCGAAACCCACCCTTAACAGAGGTAAAAAATATCCTGCTAGGAACAGCGATGGTAAAAGTAGAACACCAAGGTTCTCAATTTTTGGCAAGGGCTTTAATCGATTCTGGTTCCGAAGCAACATTTCTTTCGGACCAATTAAGGCGAAAACTGGAACTGCCGACTCACCCGATAATAGCGCAAGTTTCATGTTTAAATCAAACCATATCAGCTAACCCATCAAAATCTTGTTCGATTACTCTGAGTTCTAAACTAAATTCTCAGTTTAAAGTAACGACCCAAGCCCTGGTGTTGAAAACTTTAACGTCAGAGTTGCCAACGTACGGAATTGACCCCACCCTATTAGAAAATCTTGGAGATCTGGAATTAGCAGATACCCAGTTCGACCAAACCCGACCCCTTGACATGATCATTGGCAGCGATTTGTACCCACAAATAATTTGTAACGGTGTTAGGAAAAACGTTCTTGGCACAAGAAACTGAATTTGGCTGGATTCTCACAGGCCCTGTACCAGAATCCTCTCGACCCAACAAAATTGTATCGTTCCTAAACACAGTGACCCTAGATAAGTTGTTGACCCGCTTTTGGGAAATCGAAGAAAGCCCAAAGAACCCATTGAAGTCCGACGCCGACAAGTTTTGTGAGGAAAATTTTCGGACGACAGCGCAACGTGATGATGATGGACGGTACATAGTCACCCTACCCTTCAAAAAAGTCACACATCCAATGGAAAAAGTCTCAATGACATTTTGTATCCTGGGCCGATTTTACAGCAGGATTTAGTCTTGCTCATAACCAAGTGGAGGTTTAATAATTATGTTTTTAACGCCGATATTTAAAAAATGTATCGGCAAATTCGTTTGACCCCGACCCACACACCTTACCAAAGACTACTCTTCAGACAGAATATCAACGACCCCATCCACGAGTACGAGTTGCAGACTGTCACCTTTGGTGTTAACTGTGCACCGTATTCAGCAATCAGGACCTTTCATCAACTAGCGGAAGAAATACGCATCACTCACCCGCGTGCTTCACAAATATTGAGCAGCTATATGTACGTAGATGACGTGCTGGCCGGTGACCATACCATACCAGACGCGCAGAAGGCCCAGCAAGAATTGACGACTACACTGGATTCAGCAGGACTTTCGCTACGTAAATGCCAACACACCCGAACTTCTAACACTATCGTTGAAAAGGTTCGCACGGATCATTGGTACCACGTCGACACTGAGGACAATCCCGCCGATGTTGCCAGTCGGGGCTGTAATCCAACTGGACTCCAAAACCATCCTCTATGGTGGCACGGACCAGACTGGCTGCGAGAACCACAGGATGACTGGTCGAACCACCAAACTACTAAACCCAAAATAATTCCAAATGCACCCTCCCCTCTCATACCCGAGCAGAAGAAGTGTTTCGTGGCAACAGTACAAGATCAAACTGATGTGTTAGACCGATTTTCCTCGTTACCGCGAGCAATGCGTATATTGTCGTATGTCATGCGATTTTGTCGTCGTACCAGACCCTCACACTTTACAGAGTCATACAGCACAGTTAATGTATCCTCTAACGAGATTAAAATGATGAGAGAACGACTGATTCTGATATGTCAGAAGCGATACTTTTCCGATGAGTATGACAGCTTGAATAAAAAGACCCAAATATCTCGAAAGAGTACATTGCTCACAATGACCCCATTCCTCGACTGAAATGGAGTTATACGAGCGAACGGACGATTAGCCAATACCACTGGACTCTCGTATAATGAACGTCACCCTATTTTGTTACCATACTACAGTAGATTTTCACGACTCTTGACCCTAATGACCCATTTAGTCACCCTTCATGGGGGAAACCAAGTAGTCCTACGGGTTATGAGGACAGAATTTTGGGTACCAAAATTAAAAACACTCATAAAATCAACTATCCAGAATTGTAAAATATGCGTGTTACACAAAAAGAAACAGCAGACCCAGCTCATGGCGGCATTGCCCCCGGAGCGCACCCAAATTTCACGACCCTTTACCAATACCGGAATCGATTTCGCTGGACCCATTGAAATCAAAAATTATACAGGTCGAGCATGCTTGATAACCAAAGGATATGTTTGTGTTTTTGTATGCTTTGCTACGAAAGCGATACATTTGGAACCCACAAGTGACTTGTCCACGGCAGCATTTATGGCTGCTTTTGCAAGATTTTTTTCTCGACGCGGATGCCCCGTCGCTCTTTATTCCGATAATGGTACGAACTTCGTATGAGCAAGCCAAATGATAAAAAAAAGACCGACAGGAATTCTTAAGATCACTACAAAATCAAGTGACTATGACCCACAGCTCTCAGAATTTAGAATGACACTTCATACCTCCCGGTGCTCCACATATGGGTGGACTTTGGGAAGCAAGAGTAAAAAGCTTCAAGACCCATTTGAAAAAGATCTCACCCATTCAGCGTTTTACTTTCGAAGAAATTTCAACCGTACTGGCCAGAATTGAGGGGTGTCTAAACTCCAGACCCTTAAGTCCAACTATTGAAGATTCGCAAGATTTCAGTGATGTCAACATCAGTATCGTAAATCGGTGGCAAAAACTCAAGATTCTACACCATATATTCTGCAAAAGATGGAAAGCGGAATACTTGACAGAGCTCCACAAGCGATACAAGTGGAAATACCCACAGCGAAACGTAGAAGTAAACGATTTAGTGGTAATCCGACACGAAAATCTGCCCCCAAACGAGTGGGCGCTGGGCAGAATTCTTAAAACGTACTTGGGACCCGATGCTAGAACGCGAGTAGTAGATATTAGAACGGCGACTGGTATTACAACCCGACCTATTACAAAAGTTGTAGTTTTGCCGTCTAATTAAGCTATACTTGCTAAAACTAACTTATTACTAACCCTCTTTCTAACCCAATGTACTTTCAGCTATGACTCGAAACAAACCATCCACAAAAGCACCCTGTCACTGCCGAAGAGCCGTAGCCGACTCGCCTCAGCGCCGCTCTACCCACCGACCCCAGCATCTTCCGAAAGGGAGTTTAAACAAAACCCGCAACCCGGATCAAGCGACACGCTCCCGTTTACAACAACGTCTTGATAGGTTCCGGCAGCCTGCCCGGGATGATCAGTCCACCACGTCGAAAAGGAGCATGAAGGGTCGACATGTAGCATAAGGCCTTTGTCACAAAGACCACCGGTTGTTGACATGCTCCCGTTTCGTAGAGATGAATCTCACCAACAAATACGAAACGGTGCTAAAAATGCACTACTGTGTCAATTGTTTGGCCCGGTCACATAAGGCTTCATATTGCACCAGCAAGGCAACATGTGCGGTGTGTCACGGAAGCATCACACAACTTGGCATGGTCATCCACGGCTGCTGGACGCGGTTTATTATTTTGAGACCCTAATAACATATTTTCTAATTGCAGATCTTGCAAGGTGGGCGGGATGTTCACACGCGTAGCCAACTACCGTGATGAACAGATCCGCTCTCCTCAAGTTCCACAAAAAATCTTCATGTATTTCCTCTCACCGCATGCAAACAGAAAGCAGACAGGCGGTCGGCTTTAGAAGGAGGAATCAATCACTTCTCATTCGATCGACAGCATCAGCAGCAACAGCATCACTTCAACCCCACCCACAAAGAAGACAAAAATCAAACACTCAGAAGACACCATAAACAAGAACAACTACGCAAAAACAAGTATACGCAAACATATAAACGCTGAATTTACATGAAACACTAAATTTACATGAAACACTAAGTTTACATTAAACATTGAATTTACATTAAACACTGAATTTATATTAAACAGTGACTTGAAACCCTAAAATTGTGAATTTGAATGATTAATTAAAACCAAAATTCTAAAACACCCCAAATTAAACCCCTGTGTCGCCTTTCATTTTCAACACCCCACTTTTTAAGAACCACGGCAAAAATAGTGTGTGTGGGGGCAAAGGGGAGCGGGATGGAGCCAATTTAAAGTCCTAACTTTCGTATTTTGTAAGCTGCAAGGGTGAAATTTTTTACTTAGGTTCGCATTCGTGAAAAATAGTAAAAAAGGGGAAAAAAGGGGGGAGAAAAAAATATTACCCTTTAACCGACGAAAAAGCAGAAAATAAATTTCCTTTAAATTAATTTCAGCAATTTCGATTTAAAATTAAGGGTTTTTGGGTACTTTCCTCCGAATGTCATTGCAGATTTTGAAGTCGCCAAAAACCCTTAATTTTAAATCGAAATTGCTGAAATTAATTTAAAGGAAATTTATTTTCTGCTTTTTAGTAGGTTAAAGGGTTATATTTTAAAAAACTTGTTTTTTACTCTTTTTATACCCCCACACTCACTGTGGCAGGGTATACTAACTTTGTCACAACGTTTGTAACGCCCATAAGGAGGCGTGTCCGGTATGGAAAAGTATATATATTCTTGATCAGTATCACCTCCTGAGTCGATTTAGCGATGTCCGTCTGTCTGTCCGTCCGCACGATAGCGGTAGCAGTTTTGGAGATATCGACTTGAGACTTTGGGTACATGTTTTTCTCGTGAATACTGAGGTCAAGTTCGAGAATCAGCCAAATCGGACAAAAACTGGGCGTGGCTCCCATACACCGAAAAAAAAGGTAAAAATTGTTCAAGTCTTTTTTATTGCTGTATTCGATTGGAAATGTTTAGAAACGTATTTTTGACATGGTCCGAGGTTCCGAAGCCACATATATAAGGGTCTAAATGGGGTCTTGAGGCCAATTTTTTTCTTTTTGTGGATTTAAGTGGAAATTTTTAGAAATGGATTTTGGTCATGGACCGGGCTCCAAAACCACCTATAATTGGCTCAAAATAGGGTCTTGAGACCACATTTTTTTATGTTCGAGGTACTTCTTCCTACTGTGTGGGGGTATTTCAGCTTCGGTATAGCCGACGATAGTCCACTCTCTAGTTTTATTCTTGTATTGTTTTATCGTCTATTTCGAGTGTTTTAGTTATTGTTTTACAATGCTATTTATTATTTCTGCGGGCTCGATTCAAACACGTCCGTTCGACATAATCTCACAATTTGGAAAAAAATGTCTGAGTGCAACAATTTTTATTGGGATATTATATTTCAATTAATTTAATAATATTAGTTAATTGTTGTCTTTTTCTGAGAGTAATGGGAAATAAAAGAGGGGAAGAGTAAAAGGGAAAAAATGGGAAATAAAAGGAGAAAGGGAAAAAATTTATAAAAAAGGAAAAAAAGGGACAAAAAATAGAGGAAAAGGGGGATCATCATTACTAAAGCAAAGTCTGAAAAATTTATAAACAATCCTACCAGAAAAAAAATGTTCAACTAATTGAAAAAATTAATCCCTATATCTATATATATAAAAGAGACGTGTATGTTTGTCACCAGTAGACGCGAAAACTACAACACCGATTCTCACCAAAATTTATACATGTGTTCTAGGGGTCGTGAGTCGTGACATAGGATAGGTTTTGACACGCCCACTATTACCGCCCACAAGTTAGTAAAAACTGCTATATCTCAGACGTTTTCGATCACAAGAAAATGAAATTTGCCATGAACATGCTATAAGACCCCAGCCATAATCTGGGCTATAAATGGTCGGGATTAGACAATGGGGCGTGGCACCGCCCATACAAGTCAATATTTGAAAATGCTGTAATAGCGCTCCCACACAATGTTTTCCAACGAAATTTGACAAATGGCTTCATGGTTTCAACTCTAAGCTAAAAGCAACATATCGGCGTAATTGGACAAAGGGGCGTGGCATATTAACAAACCAATATTTCAAAGTGACATTCTTGGGCTCCCATTGAATATTCTTCAACGGGAAATGGTTCTATGCCTTCAATGCAACATGTTGGAATCGGACAGCGGCGCGTGGCACTTCCCACACAATTCAATATTTTAAAAAATGTTATACTTGGGCTCCAAATGAACATTTTTCAATGGGACATGGTTATATGCTTTCAATTCTAAGTTCAATGTCACATAAGGTCGGAATTGGACAGCGGAGCGTGGCAGTTTTCTTACAATTCAATATTTCAAAATGCTACACTTGGGCTTCCAATAAAAATATTTGATAATTGTTTTCATTCATTTATTATGACCAAAGGCAAAAACAACTTTTTTAGGGCCAGCAAAGCGGACCGGGCCCTGCTAGTATATTATAAAACTGAGTGTGTGTCTGTCTGTCTGTTTGTCCGAGCATCACGGCTAAACGGCTGTACCGATTCTCTTGAAACTTTCAGGATAAATTCTATAGGTATCGACATGTAACATAGGGTATATGCGGTTGGGATTGGACAAAGGGGCGTGGCACCTCCCATACAACACAAAATATGTCTACAAGGTAATTTAGTAACTATTGAATTGAATTTTAATTGAATATTGAATATATAAAGACGAAATTTAGCACAAAGTTGCATAATAACTTTCCCAAGCTTTATGCCAAATATGAGCATAATTGGACAAGGGGCGTGGCACCGCCCACACAACAAGTTACTTAAATAACAGCAAATTAAGCAACTATTGGATATATTCTAATGAAATTTGGAATGGAACTGTATAGTATGTTTTCCCTGCTATGTGTCGAATATGTGAATAATTGGACAAGGGGTGTGGCACCGCCCATACAACACATAACTTAAATACCAGCTAATTAAGCAACGATTGAATATATTCTAATGAAATTTAGCATAAAGTTGTACAGTATGTTTCCCCAGCTATGTGTCGAATATGGGAATAATTGGACAAAGGGGCGTGGCACCTCCCACACAACACATAACTTAAATACCAGCTAAATAAGCAACTATTGGATATATTTTAGTGAAATTTGGAATGGAGTTGTACTGCTATGTGTCGAATATGCGAATAATTGGACAAGGGGCAAGGCACCGCCCATACAATTTTCTAAACGGCTTTACTGATTTTATTGAAATTTTAAGGTAAAATTGTGTTAGTAATGGAATTTGCAATAGGACATAACAGGTTGGATTTGGATAACGGGGCGTGGCACCTATCATACAACAAAAAATATTATTAAAATGTAACATAGTAACTATCGAATATTAAGTGGTCCATGCCACCAACTGCGCCCTTACACATTTTTGGGGTGAATCATACCGTCCTTGGACATTTTTTGGGTGGATCATGCCGGGTGGGATTACAACTGCCACCAAGAGCGTCCTAGGACATTTTTTGGGTGGATCATGCCGGGTGGGATTACAGCTGCCACCAAGTGCGTTCTTGGACTCTTTTTTTGTGAATCATACCGGGTGGGATAACAACTGCCATCAATTGCGTCCTTGAAAATTTTTTGGGTGGATCATGCCGGGTTGGATTACAACTGTCACCAAGTTCGTCCTTGGACTTTTTTTGGCTGAATCATACCGGGTGGGATTACAGCTGCCACCAAGTGCGTCCTTGGACTTTTTTTGGGTGATTCCTACCGGGTGGGATTACAACTGACGCCAAGTTTCACGGGGGGAATAAACCATCAACTACAGCGCCATTGAAGTTGTCGCAAATTCCTATATATATTTATTTTAAAATTTTATACAACCCGTGCAACGCCGGGTATGTAACAGCTAGTTAATTAAATATTTTTCAATTTCCATTTTGAAAATTTTCAATTAATTCAGTTAATTGAATTCGAACCAAATTCAATTCTAATTGAAAATTTTTTAATTAACATTGAATATTTCAATGCCAATTAAAAATTAATTATTTAGAATTGAAAATTTCAATTCTAATAAAAATCAATGCTAATGCTTCCGGACCCAACACTAATACATAGCATTAAAAATTTATCGAAATTCAGTTGAATTCTCATCCTCAGTAGAAGCCAATAGCAAATATCAGGAAATCACTTGACTTTTCCAGCATCCGAGGGCGCTTCCAGCACTGGCGCAGCTTTGTGTAAGTACAGCATTTTACGCAAACTTGCTTGCATATCACGACTATGTAACGGCTGGATGTGCCAAGAAGAGACTACAGGGACGTAACCAGGAAAAAATTTCGGGGGGGGGGGGGTTTTCATAAAATTTTTTTTCTAATACTGAAGAAAAAACTATAAATTATTTTCAAAATAAATCTTTCGGTTCTTCATTACAAAAAAGTAGATCAAAAAATAATAAAAAAATGTTTGCAAAGAAAACCCGAAGAGGAGTTTGTGAAAAAAAGGATTCATTCTAAAATCGACGTATTTATGTTCATATATTTTTGGTTTTATTGCTAAATACTAAAGAACATTTTTTAAAAACTAAACCGAAGTATTTACTTATTGTTTATCAAATAAACCTTAAACTGTATTGAAATATACTATTCAAATTCATGTCTTTTTGGATTTGAGATTTCCTCTAATTGAGGAAAAAATTTTTATGAGTGAATTGGAGTCATATTCTTTTTTGGCACACGAAAGTTTTTAATTAAAAAATACATACTGAAGTTTCTCTTCAGTTCTGTCAAATTTAATAATTTGCTTGTATTTTTTGATTTAGAGGGGGTTCGACACCCAAAACCCCTACACCCCCTCCTGGGTTCGTCCCTGATCTTATTTTAAAAATATTCACATTTGAATAATTATAAACTTTTACAAGATGTTTCGCTTTGATGTAAATGTCAACCGTGATTTTCGAAGGTTTATATCGAATGCCAGAACTGCAATTTAAAAATTGTTTTGGTACACGGAAGTTTTTAATAAATTAAAATATCAAGGAGATACGGAGGTTTCTCTTGAATTCTTTTCAATTTCATAACAATTCCATACATTTTTCTATTACTTTATGGATTTCGGGGAGGGGTTCGAACACCCCAACCCCCCCTGGTTACGTCCCCGAGAGACTAACTATTTTAAGGAAGCATTAGCAATTAATTTTATGCATTACTTACGAGACTACAATTTGTAGTGAAGAGACTCCACTTTGCCTTTCGGAACCAGCACTAAACTGCAGGACCCCCTGCAATTCACAGAAGTGATTTCGTGTCTGTATAGCCGCTTGTATCGACATACGCAAACACACCCCAGAGCTCTTAAAGAGCATTTTAGCAAAAATCGGTACATAAATGTGGTACATTGTAAAATTTTTGGTATGTTCACAAAAACAGTTGAATTTTTGGTATATCATATTTTTAATACCCTAAGGTATACAATGAAATTTTGGTTTACAAAAAATTTATGATTTTTTCAATCTATACTATAAGCAGTAGTTATTTTATACAAACTTGACTAAATGTGTATATATTTTGTATCCACTGAGTTGGTTCTTGCTGTGTAAAGAATTAGGGTCCAGTACAAGAAAAATTATCTAATAAGAAAGGATTACAATAAAATCAAATTTCCCCAAAAGAAACAAATTCAAACTATGTATGCCACAGAATGAGAAAAATAAAAGAAAAAAATGTATTGGTTTCCCTGATAAAATCCCCATTAGGGAAATAAATTAGGACCTCTCTGAGGATATCTGTGGTCAAAAGCAATAATACCGTTTCCAAGACATGACGAATCATGTAAAGATCCCAAATATCAAATAAAACCCTGCCGTAAAAAATTTGCTGCCCCCCCCCCTTATCCTATGTTAAACTTATGCCTTTACGACTTGACAAACTGAATATGTTTGAATTACGAAATAGTTTTGATAATTTATTTAATATCATTTCATAGCTTTCTGGAAGTAAGTGCAGCTGCCCTGGTTGTCCCTTTCGTCAATACGACACTGGCCACTGGGTGTGAGGACAGTGTTTGATCATTTCTGGCCATACAGATATGCAAGACCATTTCAATGTAGCACACAATGAATGGAAAGATAAACTTTAATTTTTAATTGGCTTTTTTATCAAATCAAAAAATAAGTGTTTTTTCTACCTGGTATCTTCTCTTTAAAAGTTCAAAACAATAATTTTTTTGTTTATTTGCACAACGGATTCTTTGTTCAATTTAAAGACCGGCTTGCAAACCGAAACCGGGACCCTTTGGCTCTTCACTCAACGATGTAGGTTCGCCTTTGGGCTCGCTAGCGAAACGCCCATTTCGGGGACCAGGGGGTGAGACGCGGTCCACCTTGCAGTCGGCTAGTATGGCTTGCATATCCTTGCTTGTTAAATCCTCCTTAAAATCGATGAGAAATTCAAAATTGGTAAACCATAAAAACCGTCATAATACGTACATAGTAATCATCGTTAACAGCCACCATCGGAGCATTTACACATGCGCCCAAACATTCGACTTCGGAAATTGTGAACTTGCCGTCCTTTGTAGTGTCACCAACGCCAATGCCCAGAGTTTTCTGTAAAAAAGAACCGGTTCAAATCGTGTAGTTACTTAAAACAATTCTGAAATACGTGAAACAAACCTTGCACGTCTCCAGAATATCATCGGAACCGCGCAACCAACAAGGCGTTGTAGTACACACTTGGATGTGGTATTTACCCGTGGGCTTGCGCATGAACATGGTGTAGAAAGTGGCCACTTCATAGACGCGCATGTTAGGCAAATCTAAAATTTCAGCCACTTTATGCATGGCTGAGATGGGCAACCAACCGTGTTGGCGTTGGGCCAAATCCAAAAGAGGAATCATTGCGCCGCGTTTGTGTCCTTCCGGGTAAATACTCAGTATAGCATCGACGCGCTGAAAGTTAATTGTAATTTTAGTTTGATTAAACGAGACGATAATTGTTTACGATAATACCTTCTTATTATCTGCGGTGAAATCGAATGGTATATCTGGGTTATCTTCTGGGGTGTCCCGGTGCACGAACAAATTGTCGCTGCGCATCAAGGCACTGGTTGCAATGGAGCGCAGACCGCCTCGCTGTTTGGAGCAAAGAAAGCAAATCGTTAACATATACGAAAAATCATTCAATTTCGTTTAATGCTTTTAAATTACATAACTTCCTTCACTCTGTACAACGGCATCACACTTATTTTTTGCCCTCTTCTGCAATAACTTACCACGAAATTAATCGATTTGGATGCGCGATTTAAAAGCATTTTAAAATGTTTCTTTAAATATTATTTAAAATGGTTGTTTTGCTTTTAGATAAATTACAAAAAAATTTTGCGTGTTTTCCACAATCAGTTTTTTTTTATGAAGAACAATTTGTCAGCTGTTTTCAAAGTTAGAACAACCCAGATTCATCGAACAAATGGCCAATGTTGCCAGATTCGTGAGATTTATCTCACAATGATATTTTTTATCGCCTTGTGAGAAGTGAGATTTTTGTGAGATTTTGTTACTGTGAGATTTTTTGTGAGATTTTTAACTAATCTTAGATTTTTTCTCACGGGTTTTTTAAAATTTGGTATTTAATGTTTGTTTTTTATTTACTAATTTTAGAAATTGGTTATCTACGAACCCATCCAATTCAAGCGGTATTTTGGAGTACAACAGTTGCCGACAAAAAATAACAGTTTAAATTTTCAATAATAATTAACAAAAGCGCTGCTTGTTTTAGATCGGCAAGCCTCAGGTGCCGGCCATATATGTAATGCTTCTATATTGCCAGTAACCTATCTCTACAATGTGTTTTGAGCTCACTGTAACAGTGAAACAACAAGCATGGAATTTTGTATTAGTTTGACAGAGAAATCCGAACAGCGAATGTACTTTTTCATATATTTTGTCTCTTGATATCAGTGAATGTACTTGCACTATACTGGCAATATAGAAGTATTACATATATCTGATGTCGGGCTTTAAGTTGGATCTATATTCGGTGCACGAGTTTTTGTATATTTATTGGCAGCGAGCTGGAGTGTGCCTATCACCATAGCAAATTTCAAGGGGGCAAAGCCCAAAATTAAAAAGAAGCAACAAAAGCATAGTTGCTAGATAAATATCTCACCAAAAATCTCACAATCTCCAAAAAAAATTGGAAAAAATCTTACGTGAGACAACATCATACAGCAATTAAAAATTCTCACAAAAAGTCTCGCAGCAGATAGAAAATCTCACATCGTACACGAAATAAAACATTTCATGTGAGGAAATATCTCCCAGCAATTAAAAATCTCACAGCAATTACAAAATCTCACAAAATCTCACACGAGATAAAAATCTCACAAAAATCTCACATCTCACAAGCTATAAAAATATCTCAATGTGAGATAAATCTCACGATTCTGGCAACCGTGAACAAAAGCCCTATCAACAGGATATGTGAGATTTTTTGAGATTTTTAAACTGCTGTGAGATTTTTGTGAGATTTTTAAATTGTTGTGAGATTTTGTGTGAGATTTTTTAACTGTTGTGAAATGTTGCCTCACGTGAAATTTTTTCAAATTTTGTGAGAGATTGTGAGATTTTTTGTGAGATATTTATCTGGCAACCGTGACTATATTATAAATGGGTAATTCCATGTCCTTTTAAGTTGAGAATGTTATAGACCGCTACTTGAGCTGAAGTTGAGAACTAACGTTGGAAATTTCAGAATGCCATTTGATATCGAACCGATAAGTTTATTGGGTATTTTCCAAAAGCACAGAGCACTTGGTTCGGTCGAAATAATCGAAATAATAATTAAATAACAGAAAGAACTCGAATGAAAGAATAAAAGAATGTGTACTTTATTTTCAAATGTTTAACCCAAATAAATTTTGACAAAATTTTAAAAATTAACAAAAAATTGCTAAAGCTATGAAAAAACCGGAGACCGGAGAAACGTTCAAATTCCCGGAGTCCACACACAGGGTTTTTGCCCGGAGACTCCGGGAATTTGAACGTTTCTCCGGTCTCCGGTTTTTTCATAGCTTTAGCAATTTTTTGTTAATTTTTAAAATTTTGTCAAAATTTATTTGCAAGCCTAGCTTGGCTTTTTATATTTAGAGACAATTTTCAATTAAAAAAGTTACAAACAAACAAAAATAAAATAATAATAATAAATTTATACTTCACATTTTTACAGTCCCAGCCAATAATTGAACGAACTTTTTACTAAGACCGTATTTTACGTATTTTCTCGAATAAAAATATTCGAGAAAAGTCCGACATTCACTCGTATATTACGATAGTCGTAATTTCCTCGATAAAATATCGTTTACGACTTCGTAATCGAAATCGTTAACGACTTAGTTAAAGAATTCTTTAACGACTTCGTTTTACGAGTACTTTAACGAACGAAATGATCGTTTTGAAAAGCTATTTTTAGATCCAATGATTTTCAAACTGTTAGAAAAAGTTGTATAACGATTTCTCAGCAAGATAATAAGGGTATTCATTTAAAGTGGGAAACCCCTTGAAAGCGCGTAGTTGCTTAAAGGAACTGTCAAATTTCATATATTTTGACTGCTCATCTGCACAACTGAATCGCTTCCGAGGGGTTTCCCACTTTAAATGAATCGCCTTAATGTGTGTTTTTCAAACTGTTAAGAAAACCATTTTAAAACGTTTGTTAAGTTATACTTTTAAGCGCTTGTTCAATAATGGCTGAGTTAGGCGAATGTGATAAGCGCTCGGCACATACTTTAAAATCCGGAGGACGTGAGTTCAATCCCGGGTCCGACTCTGTGAAAAAGTTATTACAAATTATTCTAAGAAAAAGTCGGCAAATAAAAATTCAAGTTAAAAAAAATATTTTTTTTAGGTTTCGCTAAAAATATCGTAATAATTCGTTAACTAGCACTTTTTTGTTCGATAACTATAACTCGTTTCGATGCAAAATTAAGAACGAAGTCACGTGGCTTACAGCTTGTTTCGTGCACCCTAAATGTGTATATATTTATGGTTTGTCGCAAATTTAATAATGGAAAGGTCTAATCAAAAGCTTTCGAATGGGAGGTTTTTTGGATAAAATATGTGGCCAATCTTACAGCACCTAGTTGGAAAGGTATTGATTAGACCTTCCCAATGATACCAAATATTCACATTATTAAATTTGAGAAAACCAGAAATATATACACATTTATACAGAAAAAAAGTCGGTAAAATTAACCGAAAAAAGTTGTTAACGTACAACTTTTCAAAATGTATGAAAAACCTGAATTTATTAATAGGTTGGTTTAACCGAAAAAAAGTTGTTAAAATAAATCTTCAAAATTCGACATAAAATAATTCAAATAATCGAAAAAGTTGTTGTTATTGTAAGTTTTTTACCACAATTTTTGATTAGATGTGAATTTTTCACAAATTTACTGAACAATTCACAATTTAACCGTGGAATAAATTTACCATCTCTCATCGGTGAAACGTACAACATTGATTTGTTGGAGCGTTTTTAATCCTCGTTTTGGGTTAGATTAACCGACTTTTTTTTTGTGTTTAGGGCAGAGCTGTGCGGTATCGATTACTTTTGTAATCAATTACACAAAAAATACAATTACTTTGTAATCGTACTCAAAATTATATGAGTACGATTACTTTAAATCGTACTCAAAAAAGTTTATTGAGTACGATTAAAAGTAATCGTACTCAACCCTTTTGGAGTACGATTGCAAGTGATGGATTACAAAATTTTTTTGAGTACGATTACAAGTAATTGATTACAAAATGTTTAGAGTACGATTACAAGTAATCGATTACATATTTTTTGATTACTTTTACTATTGGATCAAGAAGAAGTAATACTATATATTACAGCTTATTACATTTTTATTTCTTTTTGGCCTGATTATCTTCTTTTTGAAAAACAAAAGCTACTAACAGTTAGGCTTTAGTGTTAAATAAAAATGTAATACTTAATCCAATCAAGGAATAAAAAATTTTGTAATCAATTACTTGGAACCGAAAAAAATTTGTAATCAATTACTTGTAATCGTACTCAAAAAATTTTGTAATCAAAAAATTTTTAAGTACGATTACTGTAATCGTAATCAAAAAAATTTGATTACAATTACAGTAATCGTAATCAAAATTTTTTGATTACGATTACAGTAATCTCCTGTAGTTAAAATTATATTGTAAATATAAATGTACATTAATATTATACATGGTCGAGGACCGAAAAATATTACGAAAAATGGTATGTGCACTTATGGCCAATTCGCCACCCATTGGAACTTGAGAAAATAGAAGTTATAATTTCTCAAGTTAAAATTTTGTTTCATTCAGTTTCGTAAATTGCAGGTTGAGTAAAAGTCGCATTGCAGCTCATCTTTAATAATTTCCAATATAAATGCAGTTCTCTTTCCCAATCGAAAGAGATATACGAAATCGTAGTCATCCCACTTATTGACATCGATAAGAGGCATCATGTTATATTGACGACGACTAAACGGAACCTGGTATTCCTCGTCACTCGATGATTCCTCTCCTCCTTCACTATTTCTAAGCCGACCCAAACCTTCCAATCGGCCCAATCGATTCATTTTTCTGTTATCAAATTTATTTGGAAAATAAAAAACCACTACAAATTGTGATGGAAATTGTTGTGAATGAAACAAAAATCTGAAGTTACAACAAATATTACAAGTTATAGCTCATAACTCCTGCTATTTCGGGGAGTTATTGAAATCTCAATTTGATTCAAGTTATCAAACACAAGTTAAATCAAAACGTCAATTTCTAAAGTTATAATTGAAAAATCTGAGTTAATAAAACAAATTTTGTTTCTAAATTGAAAAAATCCCAGAGTTATATTTAACTATCGAGTTAGAAAAGTGAATTAAACGGCCCTAAGAAAGCTATTTGATATCAACTCGACTCAAGGCGGCACCCAATCGATAAGTTTATTGGGTATTTTCCCAAAACCCAGAGCACTTGGTTCGGTCAAAATAATTGAAATTATCCAAATAATAACTAAATAACATAGGGTGAACGAAAGAATGTGTTTTTTATTTTGAAATGTTTAATCAAAATAAATACTATAGCTATGAAAAAACCGGATAAATTTTTCAGAAAACCGGAGACCGGAGAAACGTTCTGATTCCCGGAGTCTCCGGGCAAAAACCCTGCGTGTGGCAAGCCTAAACACCAGGGACATAACTATTATAAGTGTTATCTAAAAAAAGTTGCACCATAACTATTAAACTGCAATTTATATTTTTCCCATTGTCGATAACTGTTATGGTTTGAAAAAACTTTTTTACGTTGCCGCATAACTAAGGTGCGTTTCATATTTATAAGGTCACCTTAAATTTTGAAATACTACGAATACAATGGAAAATTTCTTTTAAAATGTTCATAAAAAATTATCTTCACGAAAAGTACTCTCTAAATATGCTGTAGTTGTTGTTGCAGTTTTGTTGTTGTTGAAACTAAACTTTTTTTTTATATTTTACGTGTTTTATATTTATAAGGTCACTTTGAAAAAATTGGAAATTCTGTTCTCAAATATGAAAACCGGTAAAAGTTATTTTTGTAAGTGATCGCCTTGATTTCGAATGACATTAAAAACACGAGTTTACATATTTACATCGAAGCGTATGAAGAGCGTAGATTACCTTCGAGGTCTAGAGATGAGTTTACAGCCATATTTCCGGGCCAATGCTTCCGAAAAGTGCACATTTCAAGAAGACAACGCTCAAATTAAAAAAATATTGAATTATAAAATGGGTATTCTGTTCCCGGAATCGATGCCACAATTTTTATTGTGATCCTTCGGTGGTGGTGGTGACGGTGAAGCCTGGTTTTCGTGTGATTCATGTCATTTGGGATTAGAGTAACACCCTGATGCGTCATTGGAACTTTTTTGGGTGATTCATGTCATTTGATTACCAAGTGTGCCAAGTAAATTCAAATACATTTAAAATAACAAACATTTATTTGAAAACAATGCAAGAAACTTTTTTTTACCTTTTTCCGAAATTGCAAGCCCTAGTTCTGATGCTGTCGCATGTTTGGCAAGTGCAGTTTCTGATTCAATTGAATGGAGTGCAACGTTGTAGTCCTCAACATGTGTTGGAGAATAATGTCCATTTGTACATTTTCAGTAAATATGACAAAACAATCAAGTGCTATGGGCATGTGTGACAATGGGTCCATTCTTGCTGCGTATATGTGGCAATTTGGAATGTACTATGCTGTTGGCAGAAACTCATCACCATTTTTACAACTCCCCACCAGATTTTTTCTTTTGTTTTGATTCTGTTTTAATGTTCACCACTAATTTCACATAATTTTCAAATGATTTCACGCGCCAAATAGCGAAAAATGCAAATCTGGTATGGTTTAATAAATAAAAAGTTGTAACTTCAACTAATATTTTTTTATTTTTATACAGTTTTCTTCATTGGTAATTTTTCAGTAAGATGAGTACAAAATTCTACACTCCATTGCAGAAGTGACTGATAATATTGGGATGTAAAGAAATTTTATTATTTATATTTTGCAATATATTTGCAGACGTCAAATAATTTATAATGGGAAAATGCTTCATGAAAATGCCCAGTCTTGTTCCGCATATGAAAAGGGTCCGTAGGGTAACTACAAAGTGAAGTTCTTGTGGTGGGATGGACATTCACCACCCATCACAAAGATGAATTTTATGAAAAAAATATGTGTTCATATATTTTTGGTTTTATTGCATATCAAATTACTAAAGAACATTTTTCAAAAACTAAAACTAGTATTTACTTATTGTTTTTCCAATAAACCTCAAACTGTATTGAAATACAGTCGAACTTCTATATAATGAAGTGATCTGGTCCCGACAGTTGATATCTAATTGAGGAAAAAACTTTTATGAATTATTTGGCGTCATATTCTTTTTTAGTACACGAAAGTTTTCAATTAAAAAATACATACTGAAGTTCAATTCTGTCAAATTTCATAATTTGTTTGTAATATTTTAGAAATTTAGGGAGGCCAAAACCTCCCGCACTTTAATTTGATTCACATAAAATTTCGAATAATTATAAGCTTTCACAAGATGTTTCGCTTTGATGTAAATATCAACCCTGATATTCGCTTTGCAATTTTAAAATTTTTTTTTGTACACGGAAGTTTTTAATAAAATAAAATATGAAGGAGATACGGAGGTTTTTCTTGAATTCTGTTAAATTTCATTACAATTCCATACATTTTTCTATTACTTCACAGATTTCGGGGGGGGGGGGGGTGGTTGGGGTTACGTCCCTGACGATTGTACTTTTTTGGTATAATCCCAATTCTACAGAATGAATTGTATTAAATTATATAAGAAAATCAAAGACAAGTTCAAAAATCCAATTTTTATGAAAAACTATTTAAGACTTTTTTGTAGAGAATTTTCCTAGAACCAAACTGCACAATTAATAAAAAAAAATAATTAACGTATTTTTCAAAAAAATTTGATTTAAAAAAAGTTATGGAAAAAAATAATAGCCGTCTCAAATCATTAACATTTCAGTCACAAAACCTTACAATTTCAGTCGTGAAACAACGACATTTCAGTTTCAATTCATCAATAGGCTGTTTCAAAAAAATTTAAACATTTTGTTGTCAAAATCCGTACATTTAGTGGCTGGAAATTGACATCGGTTTGGTACGTTTTTACAACGTTTCCTTTTGATTTTTTTCTTAGTGTACTGACCAAATGTAATAGTATTTTTTTCTGAGTGTATATCAGGCACGTAACCAGCGGGGAGGGCTTGAGGGGCAGACATCACGTCCACATCCTGGCCCTAGGTTTATTTCAAATGGAGATGTGCTTTCAAGTCTTCAGTTAAGGCTTCTAAATTATAAATATATGCGTATTACTCTTTTAAAGAGTTCAGTACTCTTTTTTAGGCCCTCCTCTTTTTTACTCTCACTTTTTTCCCGAAAGTATTATTAAGTACTCTTTTTTTTATTTCTGGGACTTTATCACATAACAGCTGAATGTATCGGTCATTTTTATTCTTCGTCAGAATTAAAATAAAAACCTTCAAATATTATGTTTGTTTGTTTGAAGCATCACATTGCATTCAAAAAGTTACCGAAATTCTTAAATGCTAGGATTAAAAAAAAATTAGTATGAGACTTACCACTTTTTTAACCGAAATATTAAAAACAAATTTAAATGTCGTTATCGAAAACAATCCAAATATATTTCTAAATTCTTAAATTTCTTGAGGAAGGATCGGAACATTAGCACCCAGGGTCTATAATTTGGTGTTATACTTATTATGCCTTTGGAGTTTCAAATTTAAAATCATTAAAACGTAAAGAAACCTAAGAAGAAAATTTTAATTTTGAATCGGCGTATACGTTGGTACTAAGGCATTCAATCCCGAATCCCGAAATCCCGGGATCCCGGACGTTTTCTCAATCCCGGAAACCCGGGATTATAGTCCGGAATTCCGGGACAAAAAATGCATTGTTTAAGATATTTTTGACGTTTTTCCACAAAAATACAGCTGTGAATTTACTTTCAATCTAATTGGTTAATTAAAAAACCCACTTTTGTAGACTTAGTGCTACACACACAAAAATTTACAACATTTTTTTCAATAACGGTTAACAAACAATTTTTATCGATCTGAATAAAATGTTTTCAATTTAAACTATTTTTATATAATATTACTACAGCCCGACCGATAAGCGATTTCAGGCCGAAGCCGAAGGTCAATCGGCCGCCTATTACTTCGGCCGACGCCGAAGGCCTATACCGAAGCCGATACTTAAATAAAAATCCATTAAAAACTTGTTTTTTTCGTGTATTTTCATTCAAATTCGAGTGTATATTTCGTTTTTTAAGGAACTAAAATTTTATTTAAACAAATAATAAAAGTAACCAAAAAAATTCACAAACAAATTTGGGCCTCCTGGGTCAAAACTAACAGGAGATTTTTTTAAAATAATTTTTAAAAATTTGGAGTGAAGCAAAAAATAATGGAAATTTAGTAGAAATGGTAGAGAATTCTTCAAAGAATAAATCCATCAGGTGATGGGCAAAGGATGTTCTAGTTGATGGTAAATACCACCTGTGAAGCTTTGAACTTAAAATGTAAAATTTTACCAAAATCGGTCCCGGATTTGAGCACCAGAACTACTTTTCATATATGTTGGCGCAGCAATTTGGGCTACATTTCTAAAAGGTAGAATCCTTCCGTGAGCCTCCTACCCCTATATTTAAAATTTCATACAGTTTACCAGGACTCCTAAGCTTCCAAATCTATATTTAAAATTCAGTAATCCACCCAGAAAATGTCCAAGGATTTACTTTGTGGCAGCTGTAACCCCGTGCCACGCAATTTGAGGCGAGATTTACTCAATATTCGATGATTACTAAGTTAAATTTTAATCACTTTTTTTGTTTTTTGGGTCTCTTATATCCCATTGGAAATTCCATCAATTTCACAATTTTACATTCAAGTCTCAAGAAAATCAGTAAGACCGTTTAGATGTGGTGTGGGCTAGAAAATCGAACCGTAAAATATTAGTTTTGGTTTTCGGTGTCCCAAAAATAATGAAAAAAATTTGAAAAGCTTCGGCCAAAACTTGGGCCACTTTTTGGAAAAACCGAAGCCGAAGTCGAATGTGCATTTTCGGCCAATAATGGCCGAAGCCGATGCCGAAGCCGATTAATCGGTCGATCTCTAAATATTACTAAAGTTAAGTTGGAGTTTAATTTTACTATGAATATGAATCCAAATTTTAGTGTACTGTAAAGTAGATGAGATAATTATTAAATAAAATAATTACTAAATATTAACTAATAAATAGTTATAGAAATAATGACAATCTGATGATAGCATCGGATGTGTAGTATATTTGTGATCTATCCCATTTCTATCTGATTTTTCTGTCAAACCAAGAGTTCGATTACATTTTACGTAATCCGCGTCGCAGAACGCAGAGATTGATCTATGTACTATTTTAGATACTTGTAAACTTCTTGGGTGCAATCTTTGATTCAACTTTTGATAGTCATATCAAGCTGAGACAACAACCAAAGGGCGAGCTGAGACAACAGCCATTTGAGAACAGGGCGAACTAAGACAACAACCATTTGAGAACAGGGCGAACTAAGACAACAACCATTTGAGAACAGGGCGAACTAAGACAACAACCATTTGAGAACAGGGCGAGCTAAGACAACAACCATATGAGAACAGGGCAACAACCATTTGCGTATCTTGATATCAAACGAAATTAAAAGTATTCCATCATTTAAGTTTCTTTTTTGGTTTGACATTTTGGCTCTCCTTTTTTGGTATGACCGCTTTTTTGGTTGCTCACGATGGAAAGCTGAAAAATTGACCTAGGCTTTTTTGACTCAGTCCTAACTTGCAAATTTGAAATTTTTCGTATGGAAATTTTTTTATGTTTCAAACACTTTGCAAAGCAAAAAGTTAAAAAATATATTTTTGAAAGAAATTTAAAAATTACCAACCACTCCTTTGGAGCACTTTTAGTTGCGATATTAAAGTTTTGTTTCGATGCCATTTTTGAGCAAAGTTTTCGTTTTTTTTAATATACTGAAGGACATCAATATCTCTAATAGAGTTAGAACTGGTGAATATAGTTCACTCGTGTTGCCTTTAAAAATCCAAAATCTAGCATCCAAAATTTAGCATTTCTTCCAATAATTTTTGAACGCAACGAGAGAGTCAATGATACCATTGTGACCAGGACTCTGAAATTACAGCGATGGAGACATTTTGCGGTACGCAGTGTAATGTACATACATAATATGTACAATTATATCGTCCCCTAAAGGCGAATTTATCGTAACTGGTACATTTTTAGAAACTCGATTTTTTTTATTCCAAATGGTTCCTTAGCATCTTTCCACGTACTGAGAATACGCAAAATGGACATGAAACAGTAAAAAAATTAGCGGACAATTTTATCGTATCTCATTGTTTTCATACAAAATTCATCGACAAAAAACTATAAGTACAAAAAAACCGTTACCTATAAAATTTCAAAATCTTACATACGATAAATTCGTTATTAGGGAACGATATTATAATTATGTATAAGTAAAAAAAGTGAGAAACAAGGTCGAAAATGCACAGACTATTGAGCGAGAACAATGTTGTTCTAATAAAACTGTGTGTTAGGGCTTTTTTAATTCCAAGAAATGTTTGCGTGATGATAAGGCTTTTACAAACCCGTTAATAAAAACGTAAGCCTATTGTTGTCTAACTAAGTGCTGTCAAAATATCTAAGGGCCGGTTTTTGCCGGTTTGGAGAAATCGCTATTTAACCTAGTCAAGTGATCCAATTTTCGTGGAAATCGTGTTTTGTAACATTGTAACCCAATTTCCCTCAAAATAGTGCAAAACTTGATACAGGGGGGGTCGTAAAAGTGTTTTTTTGCTCGCTGAAATGGACTTCGGTAGTGGAAAAAAGCCAGGTCGGCTGGACTTTTGTCTTAAAAATTGACTAAACTAGAGAGTGGACTATCTTCGGCTATGCCGAAGCTGAAATACCCCCACACAGTAGGAATTTAGAAGTACCTCGGACATAAACAAATTTGATCTCAATACCCCATTTTGAGCCATTTATAGGTGGTTTCGGAATCTCGGACCATACGTTTCTAAACATTTGCAATCAGATACAAGAATAAAAAAAATATTGGAAAAAAAAAAATTTTTTTTTTATATGGGAGCCTAACCTAGTTTTTGTCCGATTTGTCTGATCTTTGAACTTGCTCTTACTTTTGAAGTATAACACATGTTCCCAAAATTTCAAGTCGATATCTTCAAAACTGCGACCGCAATCGTGTAGACTGGCGGACGGACGGACGGACGGACGGACAGACGGACGGACGGACAGACGGACATGGCTAAATCGACTCCGGTGGTGATGCTGACCAAGAATATATATACTTTTCCATACCGGACACGCCTCCTTATGGGCGTTACAAACGTTGTGTCAAAGTGAGTATACCCTGCCACAGTGAGTGTGGGGGTATAAAAATAGTATGTAGCTTTATCTATAATTTTTTTTCAGAATGAGAGAATAAACATTTTCCCCATAAACATAAGCTTTTTTATACCCTACACCTCATGAGGTATGGGTATATTCACTTTGGTATGATGTTTGTAACACCAAGAAGGAGACGTGTCCGGTATGGAAAAGTATATATATTCTTGATCCGTCTATCTGTCTGTCCGTCTGACCGTCTGTCCGTCTGTCCGTCCGTCTGTCCTTCCTCTTTTCTTGTAAACACGATTGCAGGAGCTAGAAGAAAGCCAGGGATCCCAAATTTTGGATTTATCCTTTTTAGGGCCTAGAAGGAGTTGGTATTGCAAATGGGCGGAATCGGTCGACTGCCACGCCTACCTCCCATATAAGTGAAAATCGTGTTTTTACCGTAATTTTAAGATTTTATCAAAACAGTATGAAATTTTGTATAGGGGGGTTTTTGGGGTCGCTGATTTCGAATTTGATGTCGCATTTTCAAAATTCAAGATGGTGGAACCAATGGGAGCGGGTCGAATTTCTGTATTCTAAAATTCTGTAGGGTCAAAATTCTGCTTTTTACAATTCTGCTTTTCAAAATTCTGCATTTTCAAAATTCTGCTTTTTAAAATTCTGCTTTTTACCTGTAATTCTGTAAATTTCTGAATTTGAATAAAACTTAAAAATATTAATTTTAAGTTATATTTATTTAAGTTAAACTTCCTGACATATATTTCACTTACACAGGGACTATGCGAATATTTGCCATATTTCTTAATTATATTTTGTGATTCTTCTTCTAGTGACGTCACCAACCCAAACCTGCACTTGTCTTTTATTCTTTTAGAACATGCCCAATTAAATGTTTTTTTTCTAAATAAAACATATGTATATCCATCGACACAAAGCATATCTTTCCCTTTGTTAGATTTCAAAACACATATTTCCGACATTTCACGAACAATTCATTAACAATTTACGATTAACAAATTACTTTATACGCTGACAAAGACTACAACTCTTGAAAAATTATCAGTACTACAGTCATCACGAATAAATAAACCGTTATGTGTTTGTTAAGAAGAAAACCAACAAAGTTTGGAACAACAATTGTGTGTAAGCATGAAAAAGTTTGTATTGCAAAATTCTGCATTTGATATAAAAACAAAATGTTAATACTGCGAAATAGCGCGCGCGTTTCATGCAGAATTTAGCAATACAGAATTTTGAAAAGCAGAATTTTGGAAAAGCCAAATTTTGGAAAAGCAGAATTTTGAATACAGAATTTTGGCCATTCAGAATTTTGACCCCAACCCGGAACCAATATGGAGGCCGAAATTTTAAGATTTCATCAAAATTTTGTAAAAAGGGGTTTTTAGTGTCGCTGATTTCGAATTTGATGTCGCATTTTCCAAATTCAAGATGGCGGATCCAATATCGCCCAGTAGGTGTAGGGTATATATAAGTCGGCTTGCCCGACTGAAACTTACTCACTTGTTTTAAATTGATCTTATGCATATTAGGATAGAGGTAAAATGTAGTGCTTATCATGTTTTAATAGCGCATTGAATGTAGTTTATTTCAGCATTTTAAATTTTGGAAAAATGTTAATTTTTAGTGAAAAGAGAGATTTAAAAAAATAGGTTTCTTTTTTTTATTAGTATTGAAAAATATGTGCTGATTCAAGATACTCCTCCTTCTACAGTATTTGCAATGTATATATTTCAGGGATACTTGGAGAGTATTTTAAGATCGAATACGCAGCAACTACTGATAAGTTAATAGTATATACCTAGGGTTAACAGATTCTCTTGAGTAAAAAAGAGTACATAGTTGCAGGGGGTCCCAAACTCCTCGGTTTTACACCACATAATTTTTATAAAACAAAAAAAAATGTTTTTAGTAAGGGAGTGTCGGGTAATGTGGCAGTAGAGCTTTTCTCCATGTTGTTGTTGGAATTTTGGAAAACTGTAAATGACGAAAGCTTTACTTTCTGTAAAAATCGACTAAATTTTGTGCGACACAATTTTGTGAACAAAATATTTATAAAGTTTAAATTCAGCTATTGTGTTAATTTCGATAAAAGTGGTGTTATTTAAGATATCGGAAATATCTATAATAACATTAGGTATGTTTTCGAATTTACTTTGCATTGATATCAATTACTCTAACGAAAACAACAAAATATATGTTTTTTTAAAATCAATAAATTTACCCACGGTCGTATAATTAGTCACTTTTTTGTCCGCTAATTGGCACTAGATTTTTAACAGTTTTTGTTGTTTGATTTCATTGATTATTGCCATTTTAAAGTATTTTATGCATTATTAGTATCTATGGTGTTGGTTTTGAAGAAATTTGCGATATGGATGTGATCAAATTGCTAAAACCAATAAATAATGTTAAAGTTAATAAAAAGATTGTTTTTTTCTTTTTAATTTTTTAACACAGATTTGGTTTTTTTAGTCTAATATTATTAATTAATGTTAAAGAAATCATAAATATGATTCGTTTTAATTTAGTTTTTTATGCTAATAATGGCTTTATCCGCATAGTCGGGTAATCTGGCACTTTTTGGACATTTAAAAAATGACTTGTTTTTACATGAAGGAAAATCGTCTATGGTGGAAAGGTAGACAAACCTTTAAAATGGCGTCTTGGGTTTCTCGATATTCCAACCCCTCCTCTGCCAAAATACCCGACACTTCCTTATAAGTAGCAAAATACAATAATTTATGCCCAAAGTTTTTTTGATCTACTTAGAAATCAATTTAAAATTTTGTAAAATCACCAAGTACCAACGTATACGCCGATTCAAAATTAAAATTGACTACTTAGGTTTCTTTAGGCGTTAATGAATATGAATTTGAAACTCCAAAGGGTCTTGGTGACAAACTAATTAAACGGATAAAAAGTATTCAAAATTGTTTTTGATATTTCGGTTAAAAAAGTAATAAGATTTATGCTAAATTTTTTGTTTGAATTCTAGCATTTAAGAATTTTCGTAACTTTGTAACAAATATAATATTTGAAGGTTTTTTTTTTTAATTCTAACGAATAATAAAAATTTGTAAACTTACTGAGCCGATACATTCAGTTGTTATATGGTAAAGTCACAGAAATAAGAAAAAGAGTACTTAATAGTACTTTCGGAAAAAAAGTGAGAGTAAAAAAAGAGGAGGGCCTAAAAAAGAGTACTGTATTCTTTAAAAGAGTACGTTTGGTAACCCTATATATACCTACACTAGCCATATAAAGTCTGCGTATGTAGCTATTTCTTGTGCAGTGACTCACAGACACATTTTATAGTATCGATATTAGTATCATTGGAAAGGTCTAATCCATACCTTTCGAATGAATACTAGCCTTAATCCGTTATGTACCTATCCGGAAAATTTAATTCAAAATTAACCTACTTTTCGAACTTTTTTCCTGGGCTACAAAATTATTTGTTTTCAAACCAATTTTCCAAAATCAAAATTTAAAAAAAATTTTTTAAATTCAGGAATAGGTTTTATGATTATAATTTCTTTTACAAAGTAGCTTTTTTTGACCAGAGCAACTTTAAGCAGTAACAAATTTATAGGTGGATTCGGAGACTCAAACCACGTTCAAAATCCGTTTCTAAAAATTTTCAAATATAATAAACCAAAAAAAAAATTTGTATCTCAAGACTACATTTTGACCTCTTTATATGTTAAAAATTTGACCATGTTAAAAATCCATTTCCAAACATTTCCAATCGAATACAGCAATAAAAATTACTTAGAAAATGTTTACCATTTTTTTCGTTATATGGGAGCCACGCCCAGTTTTTGTCCGATTTGGCTAATTCTCGAACTTGATATCAGTATTCACGAGAAAACATGTACCCAAAGTTTCAAGTCGATATCTCCAAAACTGCGACCGCTATCGTGCAGACGGACAGACGGACGGACAGACAGACGGACATCGCTAAATCGACTCGAGAGGTGATGCTGATCAAGAATATATATACTTTTCCATACCGGACACGCCTCTTTATGGGTGTTACAAACGTTGTGTCAAAGTTAGTATACCCTAACTTAGAGAATCAGCCAAATCGGATAAAAACTGGGCGTGGCTCCCATACATCGAAAAAAAGGTCAACATTTTTCAAGTCTTTTTTATTGTTGTATTCTATTGGAAATGTTTAGAAATGTATTTTTGACATGGTCCGAGGTCCCGAAACCACATATATAAGGGTCAAAATGGGGTCTTGAGACCAATTTTTATTTTTTGTGGATTTGATTGGAAATTTTTAGAAACGGATTTTGGACATGGTTTGGGCTCCAAAACCACATAGAATTGGCTCAAAATAGGGTCTTGATCACATTTCTTTATGTTCGAGGTACCTCTTCCTACTGTGTGGGGGTATTTGAGCTAGCTCTCTAGATTATTACAAGTCATTTAAGTCATACAAGCCATTTTCGTTACGATAGTTTTAGGCAAACAGTCAAATAATAGAAATTTAATTACATAACACAACCCCACCAAATTTGAACATTTTGAATTTGAATTTAATGAACAAGGTGGCGATCTTGGAGATTTTCTTTCACGTTTATGATCAAGAAGTTAAAAAATGGTCGAATAGGCAAAACTCAATAATTTATTAAAACAAAACGAATCTTTTGAAAACTGTATACGTCATCGTTTAGTGCTAATATTTTTTGTTTTGAATATTTGAACAATTTAGTTTAGAGACATTAATTTTTTCGGTAAAAATTACCAAACTTTGTATTCAAATATGGTTACTTAGGTATTGTTTTAACCTTTCTTAGACACCCCTCTTTTTTACTCTCACTTTTTTCCCGAATGTACTATTAAGTACACTTTTTCTTATTTCTGGGACTTTATCATATAACAGCTGAATGCATCGGCTCAGTTAGGTAATCCATTTTTATTATTCTTCAGAATTAAAATAAAATATTAGGTTTGTTAGTTTGAAGCATCTTTCGCCACATTGCATTCAAAAAGTTACCAAAATTCTTAGACCCTTTGGTGTTTCAAACAATTCTGTTCTCTTTTTTACTCAATAGAATCTGGTAACCCTATATTCAAATAAAAAAAACTAGCATAAAAACATACATATTTTTGTTCAAGATATTCATAATAACTTGATTTAAAATTTTTCTACTTTTTAGCATTTTGCACATTGAAATTCACTCAAAACGATCGTTTCGTGACAACGAAAATTCTTGAAATGAAATCAAAAACAGTAGGTGTAAGGTGTATACAGTGACTCACAAAAGTATTCGTACACCCTTTTCTTTATGTGCAGTGGCTCACAAAATTTTTATTATCAATATTAGTAACAATGGAAAGGTCTATTCAATACCTTTCGAATGAGTACCTTTGACACCTCAATCCTTTAAGTACACTTAGAGAAAATCTTGTTAGAAAAAGGACCTACTTTTCGAACTTTTTTCCTGGGGCTATACATTTTTTTTTGGGATGTAAAAAGTTGCGCTATTCCAAAACAAGCAACTTTGCAAAAAAAAGTTTTGTGATAAAAAATTAATTTTGAGAATTTTTTGAAAATATGAGTTTTCAGAAATATTGTATGGAAATGATAAAATTTTGTCATTTTTATCACAAAATTCAACTGTTCAAAAAATTCACAAAATCCAGGGAAATTTTTTATCACAAAATTTTCTTTTGCAAAGTTGCTTGTTTTGGAATAGCGCAAAGGTACTCAGTCGAAAGGTATTGAATAGACCTTTCCATTGATACTAAAATTAATTGATAAAAAAATTGTGTCATTGAGCCACTACACATAAAGAAAAGGGGGTACGAATACTTTTGTGAGTCACTGTATAAGCCGGAATTTACATAAATTTAATTAAATTTAAATGCTCCCCTTTTAAATGCTCCTCGCTTAATAAAAATATTAATTTTACCTATTGCAATAACTTAGAGTTCAAAATAAATTAGGATTTAAAAACTTGATGTAATAAGTTTGCACTAGGCAACAAAAAGAAACGTGTTGGATTTCTCTTAAATTTTTTTTAGTTTTTTGGCGATTTTTTAAACTTTTAAAACATTTCATAAATTATGTAAAAATAACTGGTTAAAGTGGGTATCATTCGAATGATATTGAATATACCTCATAATACCGAAGAACGAAAGTTAGTATTAGCTGCACGCAGAGAAAAAACATGGTTGACCTGATCATATTTTAAGGGGACCATATTATGATTGGCGAAATGATTGCACCAACCATGCCATGATTGCATACTAAACATTTACATGATTGCAGCTAACCATTTACATGATTGAAAATAAACATGTAATGATTGCAGCCAAAAATTTGCATGATGGTTACAATCATGTTAACCAATTTTTATTCAACTTTCAATTGAATTTCAACATCTACTTTTCAATTGTTTTAAACTATATTATTAATATTTCAATGTAATATTAGCTGATTGTTTATTATATTTAAGAAACAATAGTTCATATACATTTTTCTTTACTTACTTACGTTTGGCCGTACCGAGATTTGAACCTGGGATACTTGGGTTGCTGTCGAAGCGCGTTTAGCTACTAGTGCCTTGAATTTCTTTTGTTCTAAATGCATACATATACTAATTATTATTTATCAAAAACACAAACCAAAAATAATTTATTGCTTGTAACACTAGATGGAGCTGGTGTATTTTCATATCAAACAATCAAATATCACAGTTTAAAAATAAAAATGAAGGAATTTTAATGTGTCAGAAATGTAATACAAAAACCTTTTTTTATATTTTTATGGAATAAGCAAAGACAACAACTCAAAATTCGGACATTGCACATTTGGGCCCCCGAAAAAAAATTCGTAATATTAAATATCCAATCATATACATTATTGCCTCTACCATGTTTTTGGCATGGTTGGAATCTAATCATAATATGTTCTCTGAAATCATAATATGGTCTCTATAATCATTTAAATATAATTTACATGATTACCCCAACCAACTATGGTCTTTATAATCATAGTATTATTGTAGCAAGTATATATGATCACTGCAATCATGCTCCAACCATATTTTTTCTCTGCGTGTGTATAACATATTAGCTGAATGGCATTGACAAGGTAACGGTAAAGGATTTATCCTGATTCGGCAAGGGAATCATCATAAAAGCATCGCGCGGCCAGATGTGCAAACAGTTTTCGGGCATTTGGAACTGGAAAATAAATTTTAAATTGCAACCAGAAACGGATAATGAACTTAAGCACCTCTCCATTCTTAGCAGGTATACATAGTTCCAAGTAGCCGTGCTATATATACTCCTGTGAGAAATTAAAGCCCTGAACTGAAGGCAATAAGCCATAAATATATAGACATGCAACATATGGTCGCTTTAAAAAGTCAGTAGTCAGTTTTTTTTCACCTATTAGTACTTGCCTTTTTACCTGAAAATTGGGTAACTGGTCCCATTTACCTGTTAGGGAAAAAGGGGCCATCTTAAAAAGCAGCGGGCTCCCCCCCGCTGCTTTTTAAGATGTGAAGGACGTGAAGGAGTTTCTCTGATGTCGTTCTACCGGAAATATGGAGAAGTGAGGCAGCATTGGGTTGCAAATATAGGAGTAGCAGCAGTACCGAGGAACGCCGTAATTTGCGCTGACCACTTTGCCGACGTTGTGCTGTACCCCAACAAGAAGAGAGTCCTCGAAGGCGGAAATCCAACTCTAATCTTAGGTAAGTTAAACAAATATGTTTGCATTTTTGTTTTAAAAAAAATTTACATCTTTTAACTCGTATTAACAATAAATTTTTTCTTTCTTTTTTCCATTTACAGGGAATGATCAAGCACCGCCTTATGCAATGTGGGATGTCATCGATGTGGATGTTACCGATCCCGATAACCCAATCGAATGAATGTGGCCATGGATACAAGCGAATTGAATGTGGCAATGATAGAAAACACCATGTCAGACGCCGAGATGACTTCAGATGACAACCGAAGCGCACAAAATAACACGTCCGAATTGGGAACGCTTAGCAGTGGTGCTAGTGGAAGGGAAGCTAGTGGAAGCAGTTGCAGTATCGATGTCAAACCAGGTGTCAATGTAAGTGCCACATCGGCATTCAAACGGATAGTGAGAAGTTGTCCGGAAAGGGAAAGAGTGGTGTTCGTAAATTTCGATGAAATGAACATTACACCGGGAATGACGTACAACGAAATTGAAGACTTGGCTGAAGGACTTTCGGACTTGGGAGGCACTATCAGACAAATAGCCGACCGCGTAACTGTAATGACAGCTACAAGTTTAGTAGGAAACCACACTTTCTTGTTAGGTTACTTCATAACTAAGGGGAATATTGGTGCGCGTCATTTGGAATCAGTCTTTACAATGTGCTTAGATTTTGCTCATGGCATCGGTTTGACTACAAAAGCAGTAATGTGCGACCAAGCACCAGTAAACCTTCAAATATTTCACAAACTGCGGACTCCAAATTTGTCTCCTCCTCAGATGAAGTTTAAGGGGGAAAGCGTGTATTTCCTGTGTGACCCAAGTCATGCTGTAAAAAATGCTCGCCACGCCTTTCTTACGAAACTAATTGTGAACTGTAATGCGGACTCCTTGAAACTTCTCCACAATCTGGATAAAAAGTCTTGCATCAAGCTGCTGCCTACCATCACAGAAAGAAGTTTCAACACACATTATAGAGGGATCAGCGGATTGGACCCTCGGGATTTAGATATCTTCAAGAAAGTAGTAGCAGAAGGTTTGCAAGAAGTGGCGAACTCGTGGGATTTAATGGGAACTGACCGGGATATTTTAGAAATGTCGGAAGGGTCAGAGGAGTTTTTAATTTCTTTCAGAGCAATATTGGAACACATCAACCTGACGTTGCGATGTGATGACGACCATTGGCACGAAATCTTCCCCAACGATATTGCGTACCTGGAAACACTGCATGGTGTCAGTACGAGTTTATAGTTGAAATCTTGTACAAAAAACTGCATTTGAATAGTGTTTATTTTTATATGTATTTAAAACAATAACTTCATTTAATAGTTATGAAAAAACTAACTATATTTTCAGTAACAACAGATGAAAATTAATTTTTTTATTATTGAAATTCTACTATTGGTAAAGAATCGAAATGACCTTTATAGTGAGAAAGGTTGGTAACGAATATATTCAAGTTTCACATCAATTATTAAAATTTTCTTGTGTTCAGATTCTTGAATTAAAGAACAAGGCCACAAAAGACCCATACAAAGAGGAGTTAAAGGGTTAATGCGTTTCAGAAAATTATTCCTTATTAAATTCTACTATAGGTCGCTGAACACATAAAACTTCTAAAAACTAAGGGGTAAGAAAAAGTAAAACAAAATTGTATTTTGGTACTGTACTTATATATTTAAATAGGACATGTACTTACAGTAGTGGAAGTACATTACCGTGAACTTTCCCGTGAACCCTCTGTGAATTCCCCGACCATAAATAACTTCAAATTCGAAATCAGCCACCTCAAAAACCAGCCTAAACCAAGTTTCGTAAATATAAAATAAGATTTAGAATTTCGGCCTCCATATTGGATCCGCTATTTTCTCGTTGTAGTACTATGGCTATAGCATTTTTCGTAAACTAATTAATATTTACAGTTGTAGTTGTAGTGGGCGTGGCAGTGGGAAATACCCTGCCTACAAATTATTATTATATGCACTTATGTATATAGTACTAACACGAAAAAAAATAAGGACATGCATAGGAAGCCTGTGTGAATTAATCTACATTTTCAGTACCATCTGACCCAGTGTGCGGCGTATACGTAATAATTAGTGAGTTTTAAAAAATTTTAAATTAATTTGTTCAGTATTTAAGATTACAAAAAAAAACTTTGTGCCTACATGATTGTATTTGTTACTTATATAAATACTAAGAACGTATTATTATTTTTGTTTTTTTTATTGAAAATATTTTTTTTATGAAGGTTAAAAAAAAATTAAATTTTTATTGGACCTACGAGGGGAGCGACGTCCTAAAATGGATATTTGGACGTACTTTTCGGATTCTCAAAAGCGCATTTTTTTTAAATTACTTTTTTTTTGTAATAGACCCAACCCTGATTTTCCAAACTTTGAGACTTTACAGGCACCCTAAAAATCAGTATTTTTATATCCCTACACATAGGGTTACCAGACGTACTCTTTTAAAGAGTACAGTACTCTTTTTTAGGCCCTCCTCTTTTTTACTCTCATTTTTTTCCCGAAAGTACTATTAAGTACTCTTTTTCTTATTTCTGGGAATTTATCCTATTACAGCTTAATGTAAGGTAACCCATTTTTATTATTCGTCAGAATTAAAACAAAAACCTTCAAATATTAGGTTTGTTAGTTTGAATCATCTTCCGTCACATTGCATTAAAAAAGTTAGTAAAATTCTTAAATGCTAGTATTAAAAAAACAATTAGTTTAAACCTACTACTTTTTAGCCGAAATATTAAACACAATTTTGAATGTCAAAAAGAGTCCAAATATATAGCTAAATTTTTCAATCTCTTGAGGAGGGATCGGAACATTAGCACCCAGGGTCTAAAATGTTGTGTTATACTTATTATTCGTTTATTTTGTATGTCACTTAGACCCTTTGGAGTTTGAAATTTAAAGTTGTTAACGCCTAAAGAAACCTAAGTACACTTAACGTTGAAGTATTTTCAACGTTGAAACAAAGTTGCAAAGTTGAAATGAAGTGAAAAATACTTAAAATAACTGTTGTAAACGTTGAAACAAAGTTGAACGATTTTAAATCAAGGTCCGGCAACCTTAATAAAATTTTAAAATTTTTGAAATAATCGGAAAACAACTTTGAAATAAGTTTGTTTATTTTTGAATTTAAGTTTTAAATTGAAAACAAGTTTGTTCAATTTCCAACTTTTCCAGACTTTCATTAACGTTTCTACTTGTTTTAAGGTGGTTATTTTTGATTTTAGCTTGTTTTTTCTCTGTAGTCAATTTTAGTAGTAAATGAGTTTTACAAAATTTTAAATTCATTTTTTTAGTATTTGAGATTACTAAAAAAAAAACTTTGTGCTTAAATCATTGTATTTTGTTACCTATAATTAGTATTTTTTAAATTTTTGAAAAAAAAATGTTTTTATTCAAAATTTTAATAATGGGTGGATTTATTTTTATCTTTTAAAAAATATGTGGTCTAAAACCGAGGGGTTTGGTACCCCCTGCAACTCTGTACTCTTTTTTACTCAAGAGAATCTGGTAACCCTACCTACACACTCACTGTGGCAGGGTATACTAACTTTGACACAACGTTTGTAACGCCCATAAGTATATAAAAGTATATATATTCTTGATCAGCATCACCTCCAGAGTCGATTTAACTATGTCCGTCTGTCTGTCCGCCTGTCCGTTTTGGTTTTGGAGATATCGACTTGAAACTTTGGGAACATGTTTTTCACTTCAAAAGAAAGAGCAAGTTCTAGAATCAGCCAATTCGGACAAAAACTAGGGTAGGCTACCATATAAGACAAAAATTATTTTTTCAACTTTTTTCGAAAACAGCAATTTTGATTGCAAATATTTAGAAATGGATTTTTAATATGATCCGAGGTTCCAAAACCACATATAAATGGGTCAAAATGGGGTCTTGAGACACAATACCCTTTTTGATGGATTTGATTGGAAATTTTTAGAAACTGATTTTGGTTGTGGCCCGAAGCTCCAAAATCACCTTTAAATGGCTCAAAATGGGGTCTTGAGACCAAATTTTATTTTTGTTGAGGTATTTCCAAACTTCTATTGTGTGGGGGTACTTTAGCTTCGGCATTGCCGCAGATAGTCCTCTCTCTAGTTAATTATGGTTTTATATTTATTTAAACCATTCTCTCAGTGCATTTAGCACTTCGAATTTTATTTTTTTGGAAGTTTTGTGACAACATTATTTATAAGCTGGAAACATTATCAGAATTCAAGGTTTACAGTGGCTGCAAGTTGCAACACTAGTAGAAATTTGTTGCTGCCATTGTTGAGTTAACATTTGGAAATATGAAAGTATGCACGTCAACTTTTACCTGCTTCCGTCTTCCGTCTTCGAAAAATATTTCGATGACCAAAACGATACAAAAAAATTTGAAGAGCAAATAAAATTATGGAACACGCACAAAATTGAGGAATGCCAACAACAAATATGCATAAAATAAATAAAACACTTTCCCCCGAAAATGGCACCAAAATAACAAACACAAAAATAAACCGAACCAAATTTATGTAAGTCAGCTGGTCAGAATGATCTTTGATTTCTTATGTTAACTAACTAATTTAACTGAAATTATCAGCGCAAAGATCATTCAGCCAGAAGACAAGACAAGAGATCACTTGCAAATTATGAACATGACTCATTCCAAGCTCAAAGTAAGTAGACAACAAAAGATTGAACAATGGGGGCTTTTCTTTGTGGCAAGGTGCATTGCTGTTAGGGCAAATGACTGTATCAAAGTATCACATAGTGAAGTTAGTATGCAACGCACGTGCAATGTCATGAGAAATCTGTTGAAGTTCGTAGGTGCAGTGGGGAAGTACTTGAAAACGCACAAATGTCATCATCATGTCACCGAACGATAGACCACTTTTCTGGCTCTATGCATTCAAAGTCTAAACATTCTTCCATATTATAATCGTTGTATGGTTTGAGTATGCCACAAACAAAGTATGGCCAAGTGGCACAAATTATTACATTTATTTCATTCAATAATTTTCTTTAATATCAGTAACGTTACACTCGACATGATCGCCTTCTTTGAGAATCTCGCAGCGAACGTGTTGGCTGTACAAATTACCTGTATATTAGGTGGGTCATTTCAGAGTCATAACATACCAAATCAAGCCAAATAACACCATAGACGATTAAAAAGAAAGAAGAGAACAACAAAAAGAACGCTAAATAAAATCTACATTTTGTACGTGCGTATAAAGAGACCGTTATCAGCTGCTACGAGCAACCGCAAGTCAGCTAATAAGCCCAGTCTACAAATCAAAGCTTGTATGGGACGCTTCAAGCCAAGCAGCAGCCAACCACAACTTGTATGATCTGACGACCGTCCATTGGGTTCTGCAAATTTTTGAAAACTACCAAGAAGAAGTTAAAGAAGTATGTTCGCTGAAGACGGTCAGCTGCGCAACAACGGCTTTAAGCTTACAACCAAAACGAAATTCTTTCACATAACCCTCAGCCGAGATTGCCAATAACTCGGTTTGATTCTGTATTTTCGATTTAGTTGTAATTCTCGTACGGTAGCGGTGTGTTCGTTCGGTCCGTGATCCGTCCCGTGAACATTCGGAAAGTGAAATTCTTTTTCTGTACATTAACTAATACGGACAATACACAGTCGTTGGATATTTGACCCTTAAGCTGAGCCAAATTCGATTCAGCGTACATAAAAAAGGGATACTTTGGTCATAGGTAATAACATGCAATATTCAATTAATTTCTGGTTTAACAAAAATATTACTACAAAGTATCGAAAGTTTTGTCATCTGCTTTGTTTACTATTGATAGGAGGTGGGGTTTTTTTGTGTACGAGTTAGCCTACTTTTCGGAAATGTGGTTTTTGTGGTGACTCAATTTGTTTCAATAGATGTTAAGTAAAGTGGACGTTCCCTCGGCGCCTAAAATATTCCAAAAATGTGGTGTTGATCGGGTACACTCACAGTCTGAATTTCCTGTTTTGGTCAAGATTGTATGGGATTAAAAAAATACAAAAATTATGCATTTCCAACCTATAATAAAATCGCGTTTCCGAATCGGAAAAATATAAGAAAAAAGCGGAACTACGTAAACATGTAAACCGTATTTATTTTTTGCGTTATAAAAAATTTACTACATTTTGGCAAAGTTTAGACAGTGGGAGCGGCTATTAAACGTTATAAACTATAGCCACCATCTTCCTGGTGGCTTTTATCCTTTTGTAAGGATTTAGACCGAAAGGAATATATTTCGACGCACAATGGGATATCAATTCATATATTTTTTTTCTATCTTTAGTTATGATTTTAAAAAAAAATCAATTTGTTTGGGTTAAGCCATCAAGAAATTAATATCATACGGCTTCACAAGTACGACTGTGTCACAGTGAAAATACGTTCGGCTTTGGACCATCCAATATACCTCCAAAATCTGGAGTTAGGACAAAAAACCGTTTTTTGACGTACACTCTACTAATTTTGTATCAATTTTCAGAAACACGATTAAAAGTCACAAAAATACAATCGATCAATTTGGAACATTCCAAATTTTTTAAAATGATTTCAAAGTTAAGAGTTGTTTTTTGAATTATTTTGTTTAAAATACTTATATGAGTACGCTCGGCTCGAGTATATTTTTCGACTCTAACTTTGTGGTACAGTGTAATACATGGAATTTTTACATCAACACCATTTCGATGCTTCAATAAATGTTCAAGCTCTTCTCGATTACTTCTAGAGCCAAGTAAAGCTACAGAAATTTGTTAACGAAACTTTAAAAGATAATTATGTTTATTAATTAAATGGGAAGTTAAGGTCAGAGCTCTTACAAGCAATCATTTCTGATATTAGAATAGCATCTCATCCATTTTAATTACATGCATTGTACCTAGATGATGATTATGACGATTACGATGATTATTGTGGTGGTTTAGTACATGCACCAACCACCGTATAAAATTAATGAAAAAAAGAAATGAGTAAGTTTCAGTCGGGCAAGCCGACTTATAAATACCCTACACCTACTGGGCCATATTGGATCCGCCATCTTGAATTTTGAATATGCGACATCAAATTCGAAATCAGCGACCCCAAAAACCCGCCTATACAAAATTTCATACTGGTTTGATTAAATCTTAAAATTTCGGTAAAAACACGATTTTCACTTATATGGGAGGTAGGCGTGGCAGTCGACCGATCCCGCCCATTTGCAATACCAACTCCTTCTAGGGCCTAAAAAGGATAAATCCAAAATTTGCCTAGCTTTCTTCTAGCTCCTGCAATCGTGTTTACAAGAAAAGAGGACGGACAGACGGATAGGGCTAAATCAACTCAGGAGGTGACGCTGATCAAGAATATATATACTTCTCCATACAGGACACGCCTCCTTCTTGGTGTCATCAGACCAAACTGAATATACTCATACCTCATGAGGTGTAGGGTATAACTAGAGAATGGTCTATCTTCGGCAATGCCGAAGCTGAAATACACCCACACAGTAGAAGTTTAGAAATACCTCAACATAAAAAATTTTGTCTCAAGACCTTATTTTGAGCCGTTTTAAGATGGTTTTGGAGCTTCGGACCCTTATATATGTGGTTTTGGAAGCTTGGCTATACAAAAGTTGGAAAATTGTTACTTCTTTTTGTCTTATATGGGAGCCCACCCTAGTTTTTGTTCGAGTTGACTGATTCTCGAACTTGCTCTTACTTTTGAAAAGTAAGTTTCAGACGGACATGGCTAAATCGACTCCGGCGGTGATGCTGACATGGAATATATATACTTTTCCATACCGGACACGCCTCCTTATGGGCGTTACAAACGTTGTGTCAAAGTTAGTATACCCTGCCACAGTGTGTGTGTGGGGGTATAATAATAAATAAATAAATAAAAATGTATTGCAACACAAAACCGATATAGTACAACTCTCGACACTAAAAAGTGCACATGATCGGGACTAATTCTGTTAGTGGATGCTAAATGAATTCTAGATTAATTCTTAAAACCGTTTAAATCGCATTTTTCCATTTTTCCCAAGCACATAATAATTCTTCAAAAACACCTTTTAAATAGTTAATATCGACAATAAAAATTGTGTCACAGAGCCATCACACACAAAGGAAAGGGTGTAGGTAAACTTTTTTGACCCAGTGTATATCTTAAAGTATAAGAAATGCAAAAAAGGTTTTTAATTTCTCAATTGTTTTTAGTCTATCGTAATGAGTTCACATAATACCGTAAAAATTTTCCTTTTTTTTTAAATGCAAAACATTTTAAATCCAAATTAAACTGTATTCTGTATTATTCTAGGTTTTAAGAATTTATCCTGAAAACTGGGAGACACTCTCTAATAGAACTTATTAGTCATCATCATGCATTACCAAATGTTAATTTTTGTCGAACGGTGCTATGAGCCATGTAGGGACCACATATACAGCTAACTCAAAAATTAAATTATTAAGTTTTTTGTTCTAATGTATGGAAAATTTCGGAAAATTGAACCAAGTCCAGGAATTTCAAGGCAATTAAGTCCCGGTAGTATCGGGACTGGAAAAAGTCGGGGATCCAGAGATGTCAACCCCTAGTTACATTGTTAGCAGTGGAGCACCCAGGATTTTTTTTCAGTGGGGGTTTCAAAATTGTTCAAAATTATCATATTGACATTCTTACTAAATTTATTAACTACTTTTCTTGAATTGGATAAGTTAGTAGTTAGTGAGTATAGGTACCAGCTAGAGAATTCAAGATCGAAGAATTTTGGGATTTCTTTTTTGCAATCCCGGGTTCTGGTTTTTTAAAATGTTTTTTTTTTGATTAAAAGAAAAACGCGATGTAAATATTTTTCATGCAACTGAAGACAAAAAGTTACTATGTAGTTCGATATAAAAACTTTTTTTAAATTTGAAAATAAAACTTCTTGCAAGAATGACAAATATAGCCGTCTCAATGTTGTTTTTTTTAATTTTCGGATCAAAAGTGTGATACACCGCCATACTAAATTTTTGTTTTTATCGTAGTATATAAGGATCCATATATAAGTGATTATATAAGGTATGAAAAAGTATATAATATATATATACTTGATCAGTATCACCTCCTGGGTCGATTTAGCTATGTCCGTCTGTCTGTCGGTATATAATCCTGAAATCTGCGGCGAGATTTTTCAAACACTTCCTCATAAGCTAGAGATCTGAAATTTGGTGCACAGATAGAATTCCGGTAACAATGCATTCTGTTAAATGTTGGGATCCACCTAGGGGTGCCAGACATACTGTTTTAAACAGTACATGTACTGTTTTTTTTTACTCAATGTACTGTTTTTCCCTATTTAAAATCTGGCAACCCTAGATCCATCAGAGGCGTGTGGGTTCTTATTGTCAAAACAAAATCGTATCCCCTAGGAGGGGGTGTGGCGGTAAAGGGAAGGGGGATGGAGGCTTTTTAAATGGACTTTAAATGGATGGACTAACTTTGGTATTTTTTAAGTTACAGCATTCGGAAAAAAGAGTAAAAAAGGGGGGGAAATGGGGGGGAGGGGTAGGATAAAAAAGGGCAGTAAAAATTTTTTTAAAAAAAGCAGAAATTAAAAAAGAGTAAAAACAAGTTTTTTGAAATCTAACCATTAAACCGAATAAAAAGCTGAAAATAAATTAACTTTAACCTTTATATTTAGTTTTAGAGCCGCGACCTATGTCAAAAATCCGTTTCTAAAAATTTTCTAGCCAAAATGAAAAAAAAATGTTGTCAAGACCCTATTATATGGGGTTTTGGAACTTTGGACCATGTCTTAAGTCCATTTGAAAACATTTGCCATCGAATACAACAATACAAAAGGACTTGTAAAATATTGTTTTTATTTATCGTTTTGTATGGAACCTATCCCCCCCCCCCCCCCCCCCCCCCCCAATCGGACCCAAACGATTGGGCTCATTCTCGAACTTGATCTCAGCCTAAGGGTTAATTCGCGCCTGATCATACTAGGCCCATTTTCCCTCAAACTGTAAAAATTAAAATCAAATTTTCACATTAATATGTTTTGTTTGGAGATAGAATTTTATTTCCTCCATTTTTAATTACTGTCAAGAAATATCACATAAAAAACGATAGGATGATAGGAAAAGTTTTCTTTTCAAACATTTCTTTCGACTTATGACTTTATGAGACCCTAACTGCCTTATTATATTATAATGTGAACACTTCAAAAGCAGATGAATAGCCGTTGCATCATCATGCAAAATCTGCTTAAAATTATGCTAACGTGTTAGAAAAATGAATTGTGTGTTGTACGGTGATTAATTAAAAATTCACTTTCAAGGATGTGAGACGCATTACATAACAACCAACACAGCAGAGCCATTAAAATCATAATCAACGTTATCGCACTTCATTAGAAGCGAAATGCAACATATCCGGTGGTTGTGTGGTGCCTGTGTATGAGTGGTATCTGTGTGTGAAATAAGAAATGTTTTAGAAAACAGACACTTTCGCTGGAATGCCAGATGTCATTCGAGTTCGGATCGTTTACAAGCGGGCGATGCGATAGACGCGTGCGTAATTAATGCAAATCGGAATGTGCAAGTATTTTGCATAATGTCGCCATAGGGGCGATATGTCGTTTTCTACAGCTTCCTCCTCTTTTTCATCTTTGCTTGTTATCAAGCGTTAACGCTAACGGTTATTAGTCAAACTGAAATCCAAGATTAACTTTATTTCGTTTAAGCCACTATTCATCTTCTTTATTTATTATTTATGAAGGCAGGAAGAGCTAAACAGAAAACAATATGTTGCGCGACTGTGTCGTGTTATGTGACGGGAAATGGCTATGTTTTGGCCAAAAAAATCGAAACAAATTTTAAAAAGACTTTCTATTTTCCTAAACGATTAATAATTAATTAATGCTAATTTTTGTGAAATCGTTATCGATTTCGGATTTCAGTTATTTTATTTTTGCTGTATGTATTTGGAGAAATTATAAAAATTACAAATTGTTTTTTTTCTTTATAAAAAACTTCCACTTTCATTTGTAAAATTTATAAGATTCTTGCCCATGCAAATATTGACCTACTTCCAGTACAAACAGTGTCTCTTTTCTCGTGTTCTGTGGGCTCTTTTCAATACTCAATAGCAATAATTTCGCATCAGTTGCGATTCGCTAGTGCATTTTAACGATAAATGTTTTGTGTATTCCTTTAATTCGCACTTACAGTTGGCAAACAATACAGAGGACAAATTGAACTCACATTTCAAGTGGTTTCTTAGAAAGTTTTCTTAATTCAGCAAAAACAAAATGTATATGTAAGAAAGAAAAACATTTAGCATTATTGTGACTGTTCATATGCTGGTCAACATCATAACTGGAATGTGGACTAATGACGGAATCAAATTTACTTGAAATAGAAAAAAAATCAAAAAGAAGAATACATAGATATGTAGGGAAGGAGGAAGTGACTCTGCCTTACTATCAGTGAAGCGGCAAAAACTTTGTATAACTTCGACATTAGCAATCCATATAAGTAATGTCTGTGCATAGGCTACTGGTCGGGCTGGCTTCATCATTCTATTTCAACTGCCAAACATAACAAATTTACTCAGTTTTTTTGTGGCTATTTAGCTCCAAAGCTCTAGGCCAAGTAGCAAGTGTTATTGCTGTTTTTTTGTCGTTGAAATTGGTCACACACTTTCTATCCGCTAACACCGAACGTTCAAACGTACGAACATCAGCGATAAAGTTTCACCGCCACAACAACATCTTGTCGCTTGGTTCTTATGAATTGTAATACGGCCTCTACGCCGATGATATGTGAACTGGGAATTTCTGAGCTGCAAATGGCCGTTCATTAAATAACTTTGGGCACAAATATTTTTCTTTTGTGTGTTTTAACATTTTTGTCCAATTTCACTCTCGTTTTAGGGTTTCTTTTACTTCTTTTCATTGCGTTCCTGCGCATTTAATTATTAAATAAATATGAACACGAATGTCTGTCTGCCTACGGTGACTTTTAAAAACACTTTTTTTTCGCGTGTTTCATTTTTAGTTTATAGTGTCAATATTGGCTTTAACCTTTGTCCATTTTTTGTCTGTGTTCATAAAGTGGTGAAATTTAATGGCGGCTTGTGTGTTGGTGGTTGTATTGACTTTGGCGCCAAGTTGTTGTTATTATTTTGTTTAATTCAATTCGTTTTCATACAAAAGGTACGTTTTTTTTCGCGAATGCGTGAGTGAAGAATGGTAGTGAAATTTTCGGGCTTCTTTTTTGTGAAGATGAGTAAATGTTAATTGTAGGAAATCAATTGAAATTGTATTTAGTGAAAATGTGATTTCTAATTAAGGAGTATGTATCAAGCATACAATTAATACATTCAATGCATTGTACAATATATTTAATTATTGTAAATTGAAATTATTGTAAAATTTAAATTGGCTTCCTTTCAATTTTAATTGCACGTCAAAATTTGTTAATTCGATAAGAATTGCATTATTCTATTCGTTTTTTATGTCATATTGATACTATTTTTGTTAAATTGATATGAAAAACAATAAATTGATATTATCACGCTTTACACTGCCTTATCAATTCACAACATCAAACTTGCAGCACTTCTTATCAATTAATATCCGATCAATACAACGAACTCCCGTAATTTTATAGGAAATAATTATAAGAATTCACATACTTCCACATACGACCGCAGCCAGCTCGGTCATGCCACCACAAAAAACGGGCGAATAATTTTAGACGGATCTAAACTCTGCCAAAACAACTACAAAAATGAAAAAAGGTGAAAAAAAGCATTTTGTACAGAAAAAATGCCTTTATGAATGAAAATATATTATCACTAAGATAAATTATGCATGTGAAAGTGATTATTTAGTTTTTGATGATCAATTTCATCACATTCCAGTGAATTCAAGTTCTGTAAGTTCTATTAAATTTCCAAAATTATTAAAGGGCGTGAATTTTACAGGGGGTAGATTGAAATTTTAGCCGGTGAAATGCAATTGGCATCTATTTTCCTTTCTTTTTCGAGATTTTCAGGCATCTTAATAAGCATCACTTATTATATCAATTTTAACATCATACATAAATAGAAACGTCTTTATTTTTTTTGCGTTTGTTTTTTCTAATTTTTCGTAATTTTTTTAGCGAATTATTTCGTTTTTTACGTTTTTTCATATAAATTTATGTTGGATCCTTATCAAAATTAAGTTCTTACCCCATCAATTCCACACTCTTTCATGTAAATGATAAAGCTATAACATCAACTATCACTACATTTTGTCAACGAAAATTTTAGATTTGATGATACTTTTGGCATTTTTTTGGTTCGGTGCTCTGATGTTTTAGATTGGACAAATCTCACTCATACCAATGCAATTTCGACCTTTTTTTAAATTTTTTTTTGTTTTTTTTTAAATATTGGATATCCGCACAATAACATTTCGATCAGCGAAAATTTTGGTTTTTCGGCCTGTATATCATAAAACTCATTAAATAAGTATACAAAAGACTAAATACTCTATTAATATTCGTTAGATTTAACAAATAATAAACATGTTTTTTTTATGAAATTTTAACCATGGAAATGCGAATCCAAATTGCTAGATATTACTTTAAGAGACTTTCGCGGACTTTTGACAAAGAAACCGGCTTCTATGAGACGTATTCTGATTATAACTGCATTCTCAGAAAGTTTTAGCTCGTACCTGATTTGCATGGAGCTGATAGTAGTATTGTTCTGGGCTAACTGATTGTTCGTCTGTCAATTCGTTCAGACGTTACCGCTTTTGAGTACCTGTTTCGGGTTAATTTACCCATTTCAGAGCGTTCGCAGATCCACAAAGGATATCTTGAAGATCCACAAAGGATATCTGGTCGTTATCCTTATCCCTATTCATGTCCTTATCCTTTTCTCTCAATGCTTTTATAATATTTCGTAGATTGACTGAGCAATGTTTGGATCGTCCCATTCTGCTAAAAAAAGACAATATTATTCCTTTTATAACCATTCAGAGCAAATAAAAGTAAAAAAACGGCCAATTGTCACTTTATAGCCAATTTTGTTGTAACACTGCTATTTTTTTGCTCTGCACTTTTCGCTGATCCGAAAAATAATTCTCCTGTAACTTGAAAATCTTAATGCTTGCGCATTTGAAAAATTGCCGTTATGTATATGAATTCCGGTAGAAGCACAAAAAAAAGTGTTTATGGAGAAATATTGACTGAGCCGAGGGAAAGCGAACCGATAGGAAAAACTAATAGTGCGCTGCTTTTAGGGAATTCAATCCCGGAGGGTTTTGGCAATCCCGGGATTTCGGGATTTTTTCTTGGCAATCCCGGGATCCTGGTACGGGATCGGGATTTTAAAAAACGTTTTAATTAAAAAGGCTTTGTCATGCAACTGCAAGCAAAATTAACTTACAACTTGTATTATGCAACATTTTCATTGAATTTACCAAAAAAAAAAAAAAAATTACAACGTTATTTTAAGTTTTACGTCATAATGTATTCAATGTAATTTTATAAAGATGAGCAGTTAAAACGCAATTGAAGAATATGGTTTCTATCAGTCTTTATTCATTACCGACTTAACAAACATAAATTCAATAAAATATATTTATTGGATTAGAAAATTAACAAAACAAAACAAAAAATAAGTACTTATGGTGACTTTCATTAATATCTGTTGTCGAAATTCAACAGGATCACATATTGGATGCTAGATCCGTTATAGAAAAAATCATGTTTAAATAAATACAGTGGCGGTCAGATATTTAGGGACAGCCTACTCTAGTCATTTTGAATCACTTCCGAAATTAAAAGAATGTTAAATAAAAAAATTCAAAATAAATATTTGAGAATTTTGAATTTTTTTCAAATCCCGAAAAATCCCGGGATTTTCGGGACCAAAAAAGGTCCGGGATCCCGGGATTGAATTCCCTAGCTGCTATTTTTTTTGCTCGCAACTGTATGTATGTATGTTTACATATGTTTCACATATTCTTTTCAACATAGCTGTAAAAAATCATGAAGAGATTGTTTTTAAAAAAAGTTCCAATAATACTGAACCGATTTAAATGCGGTTTTTTGCATTGGGTTGGAAATGAGGTCGGGAACGAAATGGGAATGAAACTGGAACGAAATGGAATTGGACCGGAACAAAATGGAATTGGAACAACATTTTAAAATGGATCAGGAAACTAAAATTATCGATAAATATTGGAAAATTATTGATAAATATTGGAAAATTATCGATAAAATATCTATAAATTATCGATAAAAAATGGATAAATTATCGAAAAATTATCTATAAATTATCGAAAAATTATCGATAGATTACAGCAACTACAGCACCGATTCTTACCAAAATTTATATATGTATTCTAGGGGTCGTGAGTCGTGACATAGGATAGATTTTGACACGCCCACTTTTACCGCCCACAAGTTACTAAAAACTGCTATATCTCAGACGTTTTTAATCACAACAAAATGAAATTTGCCATGAACATACTATGAGACCCAAGCCATAATCTGGGCTACAAATGGACGGGATTAGACAATGGGGCGTGGCACCGCACCATACAAGTCAATACTTGAAAATGCTGTAATAGTGCTCCCACACAATGTTTTCCAACGAAATTTGGCAAATGGCTTCATTGTTTCAACACTAAGCTAAATGCAACATATCGGCGGAATTGGACAAAGGGGCGTGGCACCTATTACAGCATTTTCAAATATTGACTTGCATGGGCGGTGCCACGCCCCATTGTCTATTCCCGGCCATTTGTAGCCCAGATTATGGCTTGGGTCTTATAGTATGTTCATTGCAAATTTCATTTTCTTGTGATCAAAAACGTCTGAGATATAGCAGTTTTTACTAACTTGTGCGCGGTAAAAGTGGGCGTGTCATAACCTATCCTATGTCACGACTCACGACCCCTAGAACACATATACAAATTTTGGTGAGAATCGGTGCTGCAGTTTTCGTACATACACTTCTCTTTTATATATATAGATAATTTTATATATATAGATATTAATTTTTTTAAAGAATAGCTCCGTTCGACAAATGAAACTTTCCGAATAATTCTGGGGTGTTATAATCTTTTCATTTATTAACGTAGTTACATTTTATGGAATTCCGGCATCCCGGAAAATCCCGCGATTTTCTAGATATTACACACCCTTATTTATTGTCCCGGGATTGCCAAAACCTTTCGGGATAGAATTGCCTATTACATATATAATCTTTTCAACATTTTAACACTTTCCTTTTTCATTTGACTCTTTGTTTCAGTTAAGAAACTTTAGCCCACACAATGAGAACCCAATTCGTACTGATGTGCATCGGCCTTGCATGCCTGACGGCGAGTTTTGCTGAGGCGAAAACGGTTTTCCGTCGCACGGATAAAATCTCGGAAAACTTTAAACAACTGGATTTACCCGATGACGAAATTGATCCCAATGTTGCGCCATTAGAGCCACAAAAAATCGACACTATTGATCCGGAAGATATAAGCGCCAGTACGGGCGGCACTTCGGCCCCCGCGGCGGACGAGGTGGTCGACGAAGCTGAAGAGGCTGCTGATGCTGCTGCTTCTACAGCCAACGAGGTCATCGATGCAGCGGCCAATGAAGTGGAAAGTGTGGTGACTCCTGTGGCTGTGGCAGTTCCTGCTCCGGCTGCTGCTGCATCCTCAGCGGCTACCCCTGCCACATCTGCAGTTACTGCTACTACTCCCGTTAAGAATGAAGATGATCAGAGCGCTATCAGTAAATACTGCAAGTGCACGGATAGCCATTGCGATTGTTGTCGCAATTTTGGTTTGCCTTTGATACCGGTGCGTGGTCCAGGGTGTGCTAAGATCACTTATTTGGGCAATGAGAAAATGTCCGTCTCGATTAAGTATGGCGATATTACTTTGGCCACCCGAACCATCTCAGGTGTGTTTTACAAATAAATTTTGAAATAAAGTTGCATTATTAATTATTTTACTTGATTATTCATTAAATGTAGGTAAAAACGCCAAACCCATTTGTGTGGGTCTGCCAGGCGGTTATTCGAAATTCTGTGGACGCGTCTATGGTTTATCCAAGGCCAAGGAGAATTTTAAGGCCTGTTTAGGTTTTGAATTGCGCGCTGAAGACGAAGTTGAGGCAGCATTACGCGTGTCGTGTTTCAAATTCGGTCCAGATGGTTTGAAAGTAGCCGATCCCGAGCCATTGCCAAGCCCTCCCAAAGACGAAGATGATGACGATGACATTTTCGGTTTTGCAGGTAATAAGTTTAAAATATTAAAATAATACATACCTTGGAAATTTACTTAAATCCATTTTTCCAGCTGGTGGCGATGATGAGGACGAGGACGACTATGATGGCGATGAGGAAGATGATGAAGAAGAAGCTGACGAACCCGACGATGATGAGGATGACTATGCTGACGATGAAGCCGAAGCAGAGGCACCCGAAGACGCCGACTACGGTGGCTTCAGTTTGGGCGGTCTTCTAGATGAGCTGGATGATGACGAAGATGAGGCCAAACCATCGGTGACGCCAGCCGAAGCACCACCCGGCCTTGGTATCGATGAGACTCGTACAGTAGAGAAAATAGTTTCAGCGCAGAGCAAAGACGACAAAGGTACTGCAGCCGCTGCGGCAGTGGCTATAGCAGAGGAGAATAGCGCTGCGGAAGAGGCGGCTGCTGCAGCGGCTGCCGTTACTCCAACTCCCGTTGATTCCGCCACTACGGTCAAATCGAAGAAGACGAAAAAGTCGAAGAAAAACAAAAAGAAGAAGACCGCCGCCGCGGATGGCGAGAGCGATTTTGCATTCCAGTTCCTTAACGGTTTGCTGGATTTTTTCAACTAAGCTTGCAAAGTGAATTTGCGAGCATGCTTGGCAATAGTGTAAATACGTTATATTGATGCGAGAAATTATGCGCATGTGGCAACGCCGCTTGAAATTTAAGTTAAGTAAAAATATATTTATTTTACTATTTATTGAAAAAAAAAATGAAACAAAAAAGAAAATTGTAAATTATTTAAAAAATAAAGAAAAAAGATAAAAGTATTTCTATTCGGCTTGATTCGTAACTAGGTGGGTCCGGTCCACTTTGCTGAATAAGCTTTTTATTTTGTGTTGCCGCTCAGACAATAATGAATTGATGAAAACAATTGTCAAATATATTTACAGTTCCAAATTCAATAGAGGCTCAGTTATAGTATTTTTAAATATAGAACTGTATGTATGTTTAAAGAGTACAAAACTCTTTTTTAGGCCCACCTCTTTTTTACTCTCACTTTTCTCCCGAATGTACTATAACGTAGAGAACGACCAAAATTCGGTTTCTGTTTCGATATTTCTGTCGGAAATTTCGGCTTGATACGAAAAATGTAAAAAATAAATAACAAATATTACACTGATCGACAAAACTGAACTTTTTGTGTGTTAACTACACACAAAAAAAAAAGTAGGTAAATCTAACCAAAAAAGACGATTAAAAATGCAGCAACCAAGAAACGTTGTAAATGGAACCGACTCAAAGTTGTTGGCGTACAATCAAATTTTGTTGGCGTACAATTAAAAATTGTTCGTATATTACTTTATGGAAGACAGAGAAAGCAATTATCCAATTGAGCGAAAAAATAAATAGATACATATTAGAAAAAGAATGCAAAAAAAGATAGCTGATGTGTTTGGTATTTCTGTAGATGTGTTGTATTGAAATATATTTATGAAGCTTAAATTAATTTAATGTAAGCCCAAGACTTTAAAAACGAGATAATTTACATTTCGTACACAAATTTGTCGGGCAACATCATTTCTACTGCGAATATATATAATATTCATTACTTAGAACTAACGCGCTTCCACAAAACGCAATATTTTAATATTTCATTAAGTTTACAATAATATTGTAATATTGAAATTAATGTTTTCCCTGGAAAAAACGAGCTGAAAAACATTCTGCACAATTTTTAAAATCGTAAAATCACAATATTTGTTAATAATGAATTATAACATAGTCATAATTTGATTTTAAAAATTGTTTTCGAAATATCAAAAATTTAAAATGTAAACAAATTGGACGCCATCTTCTAGTGCTGCGAAAATTCGATTTTTTTGTATTCGATACAACCGGATACTTTCTTGTGAATACTTAATAATTTTTACGATAATTTTCATTCAATTTTGATTTGAAATAAAATCTCTGAGTAAAGTAAATGCACGTAGCAATTGCTCTAAGACGTTTTTATCATTACGACCCAACAATTTTCATACAAACTTCCCTAAAATACCAATAATAGTATCGCATACTAATGGAACCAAGTACTTCATGAGTCAAGTGTCGAATATAAATTATTCATATATTATGCAGCACTTGTTGCTTTGAGAGCGAAAACGAGACAGCCATATATAATAATTTTTCTCTCTTGTATTAAATGTCATGCTGTTTCAGAATTATGAAATATTTGCGGCATGGTTGCATTTCTGCATCGAGCGATGACATTGCGAATCATATGCCGAAATACGACCATGCTGGCAAATCATTTAACAATTTTTTGACGATTAGATTAACCACAACAATTGTAATTGTTGTTTGTGTTTTCCATATAAAATAAAAAATTGTTTTTTTACAACGTTTTTTGGTTAGATTAACCTATCTTTTATTTTTCTGTGTAGACTTGATAGACAAATTGTTATGTATTATGCCACGCTGAATACGAAAATAATAATGAAATTTTTCCAGCACGCACTATAAATGTACTTTTTTTGACGTTTGCGAATAAATGGTGAGTGCTGGAAAAATATCATTATTATTTTCAGATTTAGCGTGGCAAAATACATAAGAACAACCACGTTTTATCATTTATCAAAACTACTCTTCAAGCTTTTTTCAATCCCATATACTACTATCGGTGTAGATCTACTACTCTCGCGATGATTTTTAAATTTCTACTCCCCTACTACGGTAGTAGATTTTTCTACTTGCCTCAAAATATTTTTTACTACTATTATAAAAATCTACTCCTCAAAATTTTATATGAGTTTCATACAATGCAAAACTACTACTCTTTCTACAAATCTACTACCCGGACAGAAATTTCTAGTACATCGTAGAATTTCCACTGCCCTACGCAGAAAACCATATCTACTCCCCTCTCTACACTGATAGTAATATCTTCTACTCTCAAATTTCTACTCTATGCAAAAAAATTAAATCTACTCTCCTTTCTTCAAATCTACTTCCCTAAAATCGAATATCTACTACTCTCGTCGTAGCAAAAAGTGAGAACCATGCCCATGCTTCAAATTCAATGCTTCTAAATTCATCTAATTCATGATCTGAACTTAAAATAGTAGATTTCAGCCTACTTTTACGCTTAATTATGTACTACTTTATTACAATGGAATACACATGAAATACTCATTATACCCCCACACTCACTGTGGCAGGGTATACTAACTTTGTCACAACGTTTGTAACGCCCATAAGGAGGCGTGTCCGGTATGGAAAAGTATATATATTCTTGATCAGTATCACCTCCTGAGTCGATTTAGCGATGTCCGTCTGTCTGTCCGTCCGTCTGTCCGTCTGTCCGTCTGTCCGTCTGTCCGTCTGTCCGTCCGCACGATAGCGGTCGCAGTTTTGGAGATATCGACTTGAAACTTTTTTTACATGTTTTTCTCGTGAATACTGAGATCAAGTTCGAGAATCAGCCAATTCGGACAAAAACTGGGCGTGGCTCCCATACACCGAAAAAAAAGGTAAAAATTTTTCAAGTCTTTTTTATTGTTGTATTCGATTGGAAATGTTTAGAAACGTATTTTTGACATGGTCCGAGGTTCCGAAGCCACATATATAAGGTCTAAATGGGGTCTTGAGACCAATTTTTTTTTTTTGGTGGATTTAATTGGAAATTTTTAGAAATGGATTTTGGACATGGTCCGAGGTTCCGAAGCCACATATATAAGGGTCTAAATGGGGTCTTGAGACCAATTTTTTTTTTGTTGGATTTAATTGGAAATTTTTAGAAATGGATTTTGGACATGGTCAGGGCTCCAAAACCACCTATAATTGGCTCAAAATAGGGTCTTGAGACCACATTTTTTTATGATCGAGGTACTTCTTCCTACTGTGTGGGGGTATTTCAACTTCGGTATAGCCGAAGATAGTCCACTCTCTAGTTTTTCTTTTATTTTTTCGGTTTCAGCCAAAATTTAAAAAAAAAAGTTACCTATTTTAGTTTTGGCCGAAAAAAAAAATTTTCGGTCATTTCGGTTTTGGCCGAAATAAAAAAAGCAATTTCGGTCGGTCTGTACCAGGGATGATATTTGGGTTCTTCCATTTTGTACAAAAAGGCAAACAAAATAGTAGCAAATCTGTCGAAAAAGTACCAACACTTCAATGTCCAAAAAAATAGTTTGTAATCGAGTTTTTGGCATTTTTGGATTCCTGAGAAGAAGCTGCATCAGATAGGCGATAGTGGTTTGTGGGAATCGTGATGAAAGTAATTGAAAATAAGGAAATGAAAACCCATTTCCATACAAAACATACCAATTCGAAAACTTGTTTTTCATTTACTAGAGTTTTGAAAAAATTTATGGTTGTGCTTTAAGGTATGAACAGAAAAGTTATTAATATTCAAAAACGTAAACAAGTTTAATATATATAAGCATACTTTAATTCATAAAGCTTTTTACAAATAAGTTTTAATCATAAAAACTAAAATTACACTAAATGAAGTTACTTTTAACGTTACATAAAGCTGGGCATTAATTAGTTAATTCGTTAATAGTTAATTAACGAAGTTCAATTTTTGGTTAACTTTTAACGTTTCAGTTAATTTCGAAAACCATTAACTTTTTCATTTAGTTAAGTTAAATTTCTTCTATTAACTAGCATTACCTTTGAAACGAAACAAAATGTTTTATTATTGAATGTAAAAAAAAAGTAAAAATTAAGAGTTGATAATCTACCTAGCCACTCTGTTGAAAAATTGTAAACACAGAACTCTTTCGTGTTGTTGACTGTTTTGGATTCTGAACCGCACCTGACTTTCATAACCAGTTCGTTCTTTTCTTTTGTCAATGCTAATCATTATATTCTATTTCTTAATACTCTATGTAAATTCATTCTATGTAACGACTATCGTTTGAGACACGCATCAGAACACAACTAATTTGAGTGTCATTAACATTTAAGCTCAATAAACATTTGTAATGTGTTACAGTCCACGCGTTTCTATTTGATTCTTAAACATTGACAAGAATTTAAAGTTCCGTGCCTAGCCCGCCGTCAAATGTATGGCTTGGTCGGCGGCGAAATATTGAGTCGATTGTGTCCGCTCAACCGATATAGACATCGATTTGTTCGCACGCCGATTGAAGCCGATTATGGTCGGCGCGAAACTGTTTAGCCGCCGCCTACATTTTCCATTCAACTTGGAACTCTGGGTGCGTAGTGACAATAAAAAGAAAACGCGTCGGCAAATTCGTTTTGTAAAATTTTTACAAAGTTTTAACTTTTTAAGTTAAATTTGCATATAGAGGGCTGAAATCGATCGAAAAAAGGGTCTGTGAGTGCAGGCATTCTATTGTATATAGTTAAAATGTTTTTTATGCGTTTTTTAGAAAAAAAAATTTTTCTATAGAGAATTTAACTATTTAATTTAACTTTTAACGAAGTTAACTTTTTAACGCAATTAACTTTTTAATTTAACGAAGTTAAATTTTTGATTAGCTGTTTCCGGATTAACGAAGTGAAATTCTCGATTAACTATGCCCAGCTTTGAATGAAACGTTTCCAGCTCTAAAATTCGTATGCTGCAAAATTGTATTAGATCAGGATTTGTTGACAAAACAAAAATTTGCATTGCGCTTTTACCTTTAGGATCATTTCCTTTTGCTTTCTATTTTGGTTAGTGATCTAAATTTGACAGCTGATAATGTCAACTCTTCTAAAGAAATTGGAAAAAATTCCGAATTTCTGAAGAGGGCACAGAGTTACCGTGTCGCATTTCGTTAAAAAAATGGTGCAAAAATTCTACCGAAGTGGATACGAGTTAAAGAAAATTTACTTAATAATTTCTTAGCTTTTTTCAAAATGAAGTTTGACAAGTACTTTAGAGCTGGAAACAAAATTTAAACAACAAAAATATTGGAGAAAAAAATTTTAAAAAAATGTATTATTAATCTGATATCTTCGCATATATTGTACCAAAAATGTCATTGTAGTACCAATGTACTTTTGTCTTTGAAATTGTACCAAAAAAGTACAATTGTACCAAAAAAATCATCCCTGGTCTGTACTATTAAGTACTCTTTTCTCCTTATTTCTCGGACTTTACCATATCACAACTGAATGTATCGACTCAGTAAGGCAACAAATTTTTTACTATTCGTCAGAATTAAAATAAAAACTTATTAAATGTGACGAAAGATGCTTCCTAACATTAAAAAAGTTACAAAAATTCTTAAATATTGGGATTAAAATGAAAAATTAGTTTATATAGTTTATATATTAGTTTATATGTATAATAAAAAACAATTCAAATTACAGTTTCAAAACCATTTTTTTAAATTTGTGTATTTAACTGATGTTTTTGTAACTTTTTTGAAGAAATTTTGTTTGCCTTTTAATTTGAATTTCGTCTTATGAAAAGAAGTGGCCTAAAACCGATGTGTTTGGGACCCCCTGCAACTCTGTACTCATTTCTCTTCAAGATAATCTGGTAACCCTAACTGTATGCAGTCGCTTGAGCGAAATTATTACTTGCTTGGGGCACCAATCAATTTCGGGGGCACCAAGCAAGTCGCAAGTAAACTAATTAATTAATTTGGTAAGCTAATATTTTATCCAAACTTGCAAATATATGCAACCATGCAGACATAAATTGTATCTGTCATATTGGGTCATCACTGTACGTATCGCAGAAAGAAATAGTTTAATATGTAAATCAAAGACTACCGTTATTATTCGAATCAACAAAAGTAGTTGTGTTTTTGTTCTTTTCCCAACGAATTTGCATTTCATTACAGGCTATAAGTTTTTTTTTATTTTTAATTGCTGTGTAATTTAGTAGGTGTTAACAAAGCTGGGCAAAAAGGATTACGATTCGATTACAATCGCAGCAATCGTAATTTTGAAAAAGTCGAAATTACGATTATTGTAATCGTAATCTTAATGTCTTCGATGAAAGAGTACTTTAATTGTAATCGAATTTTTTTTTTGAAGAATAAGGAATACTTACGTATGGATTACTATTATTAATTACTAGCATTCACCCGAGGCGTTGCCCACGTAAATAAAATTCAGACATTCACAACAGAGAAGCGAAATGGAAAAATTCCCCACCTGAACACCCCGCAAAATGGGTAATTCCCCACAATCTAACATCTCTGATAATTGTGAATAAAGAGAGAGAAAGAGAGCACAAAAACTCCATATGCAAAACTTCGAACTCCGCCCTCTACGCAGAAGAGAGTGGAAAGCAACATACAATAATGTTTTGCAAGCACAAACTATGTCAATGCAATCGAACGGAAATCTGTAAGCATAGGATAAAATATTAAAATAGAACTTAATACAGAAAATAAAGATACTTATCTTTCGAAAAAAAGTATCCTATTCGCTACCTTGGCACCAATATGACGTTTTAAAAAAAAATTATGAAAATCGGTTGGCTAGTTTTTGCTCCTACCCGTTACAACCAAATTGGCGTTTTAATTTTATAAATAGTAAGGGTAATCTTAATGACTCCAATTAAGGATTACAATAAACCAAATTTTAAAAAATTTAAAATTGCTATTAAAATAATCGTAATTCAAGCCGTAACATATTACACACATATAATTCTTATCGCCGCACATTGGGGCGCAGCTGCCAAAAAATATCTTTTTCGACTTTGTTTTTTTCGAAAATGTAAAAATGCAGTTCTATAGCCTAATATCCAAATAGTAATGTTTTAAAAAGATTTGGTTCAAATATTGCGTGTACTCGCTGCAGCAATAACTTTTAGTCAACTGTTTTAAATTTTACGATTTTATGCTGCAAAGTGGACGTAATAAAAATTTTGTAAAAAGAACCGTCTAAGTTTTCAAATCTTTAAGTTCGGATATTTAGTAAGTATGGTTCTTTGCTAATAATTTCACGTGTATGCATTTCAATTTTCATAGCTATTTAGTTGTAAATTTTCACATTTGCTTGAATGTTTCAAAAAGAATTTTACAAAATTACATAATGGCATTTATTTAGGTGAATGCCATTTATTTCACCTTAATCTTTGATATCAAATCAAAGGTGAACATGTCCACTTTAAGTTTCTTCCAAATCTAGGTGCCCGTAGGTGCCCCCCGCTTTTTAATTCATAATTATGTCTCAACTTCTTCGAAAAAAAATCTCAAATTGGTGGTTATTTTGAAAAAATATTTGGTGTGTACTTTTAGGATGTGTGCTCTTTTGAGACACAAAATAGTTGAATATACAAAGTTTTGCACCAACTCAAAATTTTTACTGCCAAAAAGCACACTTCATAGTTTTATTATTAATACTGAAAACTTTAACATAATTTACGTTTAAAAAATAAAATAAAATGTTTGCTTTCATCTTGAAACATTCATCTCGACATATACGACGCAGACATATTCAACGCATATTATATTAAAAATTTTGGACATATAACATTTCAAATACTATTTTTACAGTTGATTTATTGGGATTTGTACCATGAGTTATTTAAAACACATTTTATGGTGATTTCAATTTTTTTTTGTATGGGAGGTAAGCTAGAAGTTAGAATAAGTAAGTTAGAATTGATCGACCAAGCCTTTTTTGGGGTTTTTTCTTGATTTGCACACAATAATTAGACTTGCAAACAATTTAAGTTCTACGACAACTCCTTCTATTTTTTGGCACCAAACGTATGGAGCGTTCCCAGTGTGCGCCGCGTTAAATGCATTTTTAAAGTAAACAATTTTGTAATATTTGTAAAAACGTCGAAAAACGTTGACTTGGAAAGAAAAATAATTTTTAAAGTACATACAGTGACACGCATAAGCGGCTCGCAGTCAAATTTATAGAATCGATATTGGTATCATTGGAAAGGTCCTTTCGAATGTGTACCAGGACTTAGGACTTACTTTTCAAATTTTTTTCGAGTGATTACAGATTACTTCTGGAGTCCTATAGTATGATCACGAAATGGTTTTCTTGGGATCAGAAACGTCTGAAATATTTGTCTATTTTCCTACTTAACTTCAGTTCCTACTTAGCTCTACCAGAAAAAGAAAAGCTTCAAGACCGTTATCGTGCCGACAGACAAACGGCCATGGCCAATAGCCATGTTCGTCGACTCAAGTCTGCAATGCTAATAAATAATGTACTTTTCCATACCGTACACGCCTTTTTATGGGAATTATAAACGTTGAGTCAAAGTTAATATACCCTACCACAGAGTAGTGTGGGGTATACAAAATTGCATACCAGGAATAATATGCAACTAAACCTCAAATCCCCCTGTGGCTACAAAATAAATCAAAGATTGATTTAGTGACTTCTGAAATTGTAAAAACAAATATGACTACACTGATAGAAAAATCTGCATCAATTTCCAATATCCACATACATTGCGGTATTACATAAAATTTACATTGAGCTTAATGTAGAAATTTCATTGTATCAATGTATATTTATACCAGAGATGCGCATTTCAAAGCACAATTGTGCTATGCTCTCTCTTGCTCACTAAGCAACTGCGTTTATTAAACTGTGCCAGGCAGTTAAATTAACGCCTTTGATACCTCCTCCAAAACAGTTCAAAACTTTTTTTTTTTTTTTTTTAGTTATTTCAATAATGTTCATCCTAATGTTACAGGATACAATATCCTAAATATAATTAGTACTAGTCACTATAGGTTTACAAATCAAAATGTGTCAGACTTTCCAAAATTTAAAATGAATTTAAAATAATACTAAAATTAAATACATATATAGTAAAAATAAATAAGCTAATATGACAAACAAGAATTTAAAGACAGTAAATAACATAAAACATAATGAGACGATAATAATACAAATTTAGTTTATTGCTGGTCACCGAGGTGTAATAATAGGGAATTTTTGAATTTTTGTGAGTTGGATATTATTTTAAGATTTAGCGGTAGTGAATTCCAAAAATGAATTCCGAATACATAAAATTGACGTTCAGAGGTTAAGAGTTGATGTCTAGGCGGAATGATCTGATTAGCACGTTTTGAACTAGTGAATTGCAGACGATTATACAAGTAGTTCGGTTCACAGAAAAAAAAATATAGGTTAATCTAACCAAAAAACGTTGTAAAAAAACAATTTTTTATTTTATATGGAAAACACAAACAACAACTACAATTGTTGTGGTTAATCTAATCGTCAAAAAATTGTTAAATGATTTGCCAGCATGGTCGTATTTCGGCATATGATTCGCAATGTCATCGCTCGATGCAGAAATGCAACCATGCCGCAAATATTTCATAATTCTGAAACAGCATGACATTTAATACAAGAGAGAAAAATTATTATATATGGCTGTCTCGTTTACGCTCTCAAAGCAACAAGTGCTATGAGAGCGTATATGAATAATTTATATTCGACACTTGACTCATGAAGTACTTGGTTCCATTAGTATGCGATTGTATGCGATTATTGGTATTTTAGGGAAGTTTGTATGAAAATTGTTGGGTCGTAATAATAAAAACGTCTTAGAGCAATTGCTACGTGCATTTACTTTACTCAGAGATTTTACTTCAAATAAAAATTGAATGAAATGCAAAGGAGAAGTAATGCTCTTGTGCGTCATACCAATACTTACTTATAGCGTCGCTTGGATAAAATAGAATGCATAAAGAGTGCTGACGAGGATCCGTGGCTGGATCCGAAACAGCTGTACACTCTGCCGGACTGAGTTTTTGCTTAGTTGTTGTACTCCCTTTTCCAAAATTATTTTTTTGGAAAATGAGCTAAAACCCATAATTTATACATATTAATTTTTTCGCTCAATTGGATAATTGCTTTCTCTGTCTTCCATAAAGTAATATACGAACCATTTTTAATTGTACGATAACAAATTTTTGCTGTACGCGAACAACTTTGAGTCGGTTCCATTTACAACGTTTCTTGGTTGCTGCATTTTTAATCGTCTTTTTTGGTTAGATTTACCTACTTTTTTTTTTGTGTGTTCCTTAGTGAATATTATTTTGTGTAAATGTAAAATGGTACGAAAAGCTAGCAGGTTGTCGAAGGTTATGTTCACAGCGACATGAGAGATACGATCATAACGACTCAGATGAAATATATATCTAGCAATATTATTATATACTACATTTAATTTTGATTTACATGAGCAGTCACAGTTCGCATAAAGCTCACAGCCGTAGAGAAGTGTACGTATGAGATATGTTTTAGCTAGAAGCAGCCTTATGTTTTGAGGAGTAAAATGTTGTGTGGTCCATAGGGAACGCAACATACCATAAACTTTTCCGATAGTTCTGTAAATGTGATCATTCCATGTTTTTTGCTGTGTCGACTAGAGAGAGCTCAGAATCATTGAGTATAATTTTAGGTACCGTAGACGTATCAAAAAGTTTGCCAAACATTTAGATTAGGCATAGGTCATTCGTTTGCGCCCAATAATGTATTGAGTGTAAATCAGAGTTTAATTTTTCAACTCCTGCGACTATATACACTATATACATCTTACAGCTTGTATACAATTGGACATCATCAGCGTAAAAGTGAACTTTACAAAATTTTAAAATCGGAGGCAAATCATTTATATATAATAAAAATAACAAGGGACCTAGGATGGATCCTTGCGGAACTCCTCTCAGAACACGTAGAAAATTGGATACAGCTTGAGTACGGCCAGAAAGAGTACTTTCGAAAAATTGAATAAATGTTCGAGTTTGAGACACAAAGTTTCATGATTAACTGAGTCGAACGCTTTGGAATGATCCAGCAGCGTCAGCAAGGTAATTTGATTTGAGTCTAACGCTGATCTAATGTCTTCACATACGTCGATCAGCGCAGTAGCACAGCTTCTTTTTGGCCTGAAACCAGATTGCCTCTCGGTGATGAGTGCGTTGCTATAAAGATAATTAAACATTTGAATTTGCATGATTCTCTCAAAGACCTTCGACACAAAAGGAAGGATAGCTTTTGGCCTGAACTCTTTGTTAGGTTTTGGGATAGGTATTATTTTGGATACCTTCCAGGAATTTGGAAATACTGAGGTGGTAAGTATAGAGTTAAACGTGTGAGTAATAAAAGGAAGCAGTGTTGGAAGTAGAGCTTTAACAAATATCGGATGTAAGCGATCAAAACCAACCGCGTTTGATTTTACGGATAAAAAGGCTTCAACGACATCGGATTGTTCAATACAAGTAAAACCAAATGAAGACTCAAGATTAACACCGGTACCGAAGCTATGACATTTATTATTTGTTTGAATGTCAGGTAGGTTCACAAATTTAGCGTTTAGTTCATTGACATCGACGTCGATGGCGTCATCAATGATAGTCGACATTCCGATACCAATGTCACGGATTTTCCTCCAGGTTTCCCGGGTGCCTAAATTCGATATAAATTTGGATTCATAGTACGAAGTTTTAGCGTTATTTACCAATTACATTTGCTCTCAAACGTTTGAAAATTACATACAGCTCGGGTGTTTTGTACCTTTTCCACTTGTTATATGCATGATTTCTCTCCGCAATCTTATTTTGAATTTTGGTATTAAACCAAGGTCGTTGTGAATTTTGTACCTTATATTCTTTGCTAGGGACAAAATTTTTCAAATAACTGGCTTAAGTGATGTTGAAGGAATGAAATTTGTGTATCAACCAATGCAATGTAATAAATAGCCTCCCAGTTTATTGCGAGCAATTCACTATTTAGTGCAATATAGTTGATATTTTTGAAATCACGATATAGAATTTTTTGGTGCTTAGCAATAAACGAGAAATTATATGTTAAAAATATTATGTCATGTTTCGAAAAAACTGGCGCAGAGGTTTGGTCGTATAACAGGATACCTTGTTCATTGTTTACTAGGAACAGATCTAAGAGGGTATTGCAAGTCTTTGTGAAATGAGTGGGTGTATATCGATTCACAGAATACAGTTCAATTGATATCATTTTGTTGATTAAATGGCTTTCGGTAATAATATTGCTGTTAAAGTCTCCGGCTATGATTATATTGGGGTAACTAAGTGACTGGTTTCTTATGGTATCTACGAGCGGCTCAATATTATCGTTACGATTTGGTCTATATACACTTCCAACTAGTGCTCTGTCTGCACTGCTCAAGATCTCAACAAATACATATTCAATAGGACTGTCCGAGTCAGACTTGCAACAAAGTTTACAATACATATTGTTTCTCACATACAAAGCTCTCCGCCCGCGTGACTCTCTCTATCCGCTCTGAAAATTTTGTAACCCTTTAGTTCAACAATTTTATCATTCATGCCAGGGAGAAACCATGATTCAGACACACAAACAACATCCACATTAGAATATTCGAATATGTATCTGAATTCATCAATTTTTTTACTTAGGCTTTGTGCATTCATGTGGCATAGTTTCAGACCATTTCGCTGTTTACTCAGTGCTCGGATCAAATTATGACAATTATCTTTGGAATATAAGTTTTTGTTATTTGTGTCTGCTAGGAGCGACATGATAACCTGTAATTTTCTTCGCAACGTAAATAGACTCGAAATAAGCCAAATTTGTGTACAAATTTAAAAATACCTGTTTAAGACGAAAGCTTAAATACAACCCTGTTCTGGCAGCACCTTAATCCTCTTTGACAGGTTCAGCTTTACGCCGCCATGAAACGGTTGGCGCTAGCGAAAGCCTTCAACAATCAACCCTCGGCCCCTCAGAAAAGGCGCTACATCTTTACTCGTTTTCGACAACCCGAAGAGCAACAGCAGCAAATTCAACAGAAGACCAACTTCAACAGAAAAACCTTAAAGGATCTCACGTCAGAAGTCTCCCACAAAAAGGATACCTTAAGTAAGATCCAAACCTTTGTACCTAAATATAGTAGAAAGAACAAAAATCGTGCATTAAGTCACCTTTGTAGTTCTCTATATCCCCTTAAGTTTTTCCCCTGAATTAATTGTACCTTCGGTACAATCCTTTGCATATGTATTTTCATATTATATAGAAAATAAAACCTTAATACTAATACTGAAAATATATATCTTTCTTTTCCTTTGTGTATGCACCCGCCATACTTGAGCTAATCATTGGTCCTTCGAACCGGATTTCCCCTTCTTTGTGTATACAATTCCTCACATTGTAATACACACAAAAAAAAAAGTAGGTAAATCTAACCAAAAAAGACGATTAAAAATGCAGCAACCAAGAAACGTTGTAAATGGAACCGACTCAAAGTTGTTGGCGTACAATCAAATTTTGTTGGCGTACAATTAAAAATTGTTCGTATATTACTTTATGGAAGACAGAGAAAGCAATTATCCAATTGATCGAAAAAATAAATAAATACATATTAGAAAAAGAATGCAAAAAAAAGATAGCTGATGTGTTTGGTATTTCTGTAGATGTGTTGTATTGAAATATATTTATGAAGCTTAAATTAATTTAATGTAAGCCCAAGACTTTAAAAACGAGATAATTTACATTTCGTACACAAATTTGTCGGGCAACATCATTTCTACTGCGAATATATATAATATTCATTACTTAGAACTAACGCGCTTCCACAAAACGCAATATTTTAATATTTCATTAAGTTTACAATAATATTGTAATATTGAAATTAATGTTTTCCCTGGAAAAAACGAGCTGAAAAACATTCTGCACAATTTTTAAAATCGTAAAATCACAATATTTGTTAATAATGAATTATAACATAGTCATAATTTGATTTTAAAAATTGTTTTCAAAATATCAAAAATTTAAAATGTAAACAAATTGGACGCCATCTTCTAGTGCTGCGAAAATTCGATTTTTTTGTATTCGATACAACCGGATACTTTCTTGTGAATACTTAATAATTTTTACGATAATTTTCATTCAATTTTGATTTGAAATAAAATCTCTGAGTAAAGTAAATGCACGTAGCAATTGCTCTAAGACGTTTTTATAATTACGACCCAACAATTTTCAAACAAACTTCCCTAAAATACCAATAATAGTATCGCATACTAATGGAACCAAGTACTTCATGAGTCAAGTGTCGAATATAAATTATTCATATATTATGCAGCACTTGTTGCTTTGAGAGCGAAAACGAGACAGCCATATATAATAATTTTTCTCTCTTGTATTAAATGTCATGCTGTTTCAGAATTATGAAATATTTGCGGCATGGTTGCATTTCTGCATCGAGCGATGACATTGCGAATCATATGCCGAAATACGACCATGCTGGCAAATCATTTAACAATTTTTTGACGATTAGATTAACCACAACAATTGTAATTGTTGTTTGTGTTTTCCATATAAAATAAAAAATTGTTTTTTACAACGTTTTTTGGTTAGATTAACCTATCTTTTTTTTTCTGTGTATCAGCTGATATATTCGTCGGTTTCAACTATTAGAAACAGAGTCACTTTATTAACATCAAATACTCAATATAATTTTTTAGCATTTTCAAGAGTTTTGAAATAGTTTTACCAAAAAAAAAAACCTTAACCCCTTTGTTACTGTGGGTGCAAAAATTAGCACTTGCAGTCTACACACAAAATAGTTGAAAATCATTAAATTATTGGCGTTTATAAGTGAGATTTACTCTTTTCATTTTTTGAAATTTTTTTTTTAAACTTTTACCAAATTTATTTTGGACATTTTTTTGGAATTCTACCCAATTTATTTTCGAGATTTTTGGAATTTTACCAAAATTTTTTGGAATTTAACCACACCCATTTTTGAAATTTCTGGAATTTCACCAAATTTATTTTGGACCTTTTTTTTGGAATTCTACCCAATTTATTTTGGAGATTTTTGGAATTTTACCAAACCATTTTTTGGAATTTCTGGAATTTTACAAAATTTTTATTGGACATTTTTTTAAATTGTAACCAAACCCTTTTTTTGAAATTTCACCAAACCTTTTTAAGAATTTTGGAATCTTGCCAAATTTATTTTGGACATTTTTGTTGGAATTTTACCAAATTTATTTTCGAAAATTTTTTCAGGATTTTTGAAGGTTTTCGGATTTTTACAATCCGAAATTTTGAAGAAGTTCTTAGAATTTTACCAAGTCTTTGAACATTTCTTTTTAAGTTTTTCAAACTCCGTAAAATAAAATAAAAATTGGCTTCTTCTAAATTTTCGCTCCTTACCGGGGATTTCTTTGAATTAGAAGAAACCTACAATGAAACTGTTGCTGCGTTTCCAACCGTTTACACCCTTCAAATTCAAAGGATAGAAATAAACGAGTTGTGGAGTAGAATTAAAAGAGCATATGAAGAATGCCGTATGCAGAGTACACCTACCGACAAAGAGGACGATGAAAAGGCTAAAGAAAAGTTAGCCAATCTTAGAAAAGTTTATAAAATGACTTATGACGCATACCTACGTCTTAGTGGTTCTATTAACGAGCGAATTGAATCCTTACAACTTTCGGCTGAAAAAAGTCAGAAGTCTTCTGATCCTACATCGGAGCAACAAAAACCCGAATTTAAAACTTATATCAAATTACCTCCATGCGATATCGATACTTTTAACGGTGATTACGCTACATGGCCCACCTTTAGGGATTTATTCTCTGCAATGTGCGAGAACTCCCGCATGAGCAATGTAGAAAAACTTATTCGTCTTCGGCAGAAGACCGGCTTAGAAGCTAAAGAAATAGCTAATAATGCCCCCCTTACCAACTTAGGCTTTGACATAGCATGGCGAAACCTTATGGATCGATATGAGAACAAGAGGATGCAAGTCAATGAGCAATTGAATCTTCTTTTCAATTTACCTCAGGTAACATCAGACTCTGGTTGCTCGATTAACAAACTTCAACGTACTGTTAACAATTGTATCACAACACTTCTTAACCTAGACATACAAACATCGTCATGGGACCCTATCTTAATTTACCTGTGCTCCACAAAGATTTCGAAAAGCACGTTGGTCGAATTTGAAACCTCACGAAAAGATAGTTCTGTACTACCCAAGTGGAAAATATTTGATGAGTTTTTAACTCACAAATTCAAAACCTTAGAATCTGTTGGTAACATTACAGCTTCCACCTATTATGCGAAACAACCCTTTACAAAGTCCAACAATCCACCTTATCATAAACCATGCAGTGAAAGAAAACTTAATTCTTTTCATGCCAGCGTGTCTCACCCTAAGCCAAATGCTAAAGAAGCCGCCCTTAAACCTAAAACCGCTCGTTCTGTTCCCGGCTGGATTTGCAGAATATGCAAAGAAAAGCACAATATTCGTGAGTGCAATTTGTTTTTGAAGAACGAATAGAATCAATAAAGAAAGTCGGATGTTGCCTTAACTGTTTTGCTGTGTCCCATAGTGTAAAGGACTGCAAGAGTCCTTACACTTGCAGATATTGCAAACGCAAGCATCATTCCTTGCTACATAAATGTTCTAATTCCTTTAACCCTTTAAGTTTATATACTAGTGCAAGCACAAGTGCCCAAGCTATTACCAAACAAAAAGCCCCTACAACACACATACAGTCCACTAATCACTCAAATGAGCTTAAAATTGTACTTGGAACAGCGATGGTAGATATCAATGTCAACGGTACTGTACACTCAGCACGAGCATTGATAGATCCTGGATCCGAGGCAACATTTATCACTGATAGGCTTCGGAAACAAATTGGAGCCCCTACTCAAAATATCGTCGCTCAAGTTAATGGTTTCAACAAACAGATTTCTGCCAAACCTTAATATGCATGTGAGCTTACAATAAGCTCTCAAGCAAACCCTAATTTGAAAATTCCCACCAAAGCATTGGTGCTGAAAACCCTTCATACTGAACTGCCTTCGTTCACCTTTGATTCGGTCCTGAGTATACCTGAACTGCAGCTAGCAGACAACAACTTTTACCGGAGTCGCCCTATAGTCTTAGTGATCGCATGCGATCTCTACCCAAGTATTATGAAAAGTAGAATAAAACATGGAGTACTCGGATCGCTCTTGGCACAGGAAACCGAGTTCGGTTGGATTTTGTCCGGCCCCCTCACAAACTAAAACTACAAAATATACCTGCAAAGAATTTTCAACAATACTTACACGAATAGAAGGATGTCCCTCGAGTGTAAGCCCTTGGAACTTGATCGGTCTCCACAGCAGTACCTGATGACATCACAACTTCTGCAAAAGCAGCATATATGCTAAACTGAACGAATCTCGTTACCTTAAATCCTTGCAGATCCATGGCATTTACCCCTAATTTAATCAAGTGGCCTATCACAACTTTGATATGAAACTCACCTAATAGCCATGGACTGCCCAAAGTCTGATTATTCAGCAACATCTGCCAATACAACCTGAACACTCAGCTATCTAGATACTGACTCTTTTTAATCTCAATTTGTAATACACATTATTACACGGAGAGAAATGTTGGCTCATGATTTACGATTATGGAGTCTATAAAATTATTGTTACTCAATTACTAACTATAATCATTAATTGTGAATATTAGTCACAAATTATGCAAATTCGTACATAAACTATGCATATGGATTGTGAATACATTATGATAAGGGTTTATGAATTTCGTGATTTATTTTATTATTCTTGAAGAATAATTGATGATTAACTAGGTCATGAAACTGCATGAATTGCTGAGCAATATACAATACATTTAGACGCTTTTACAATAATGCCTGGGTAGCCGAATCGGTTGGAGAGGATGATGTCGGTTCGAATTCCGGGAAAACTGAATTTGTGAAAAAGTTATTACAAATTATTCTAAGCAAGTTGGCAAATAAAAAAGTAAAATTAAATAAATAATTCAGCAAAAAATTAGCAAATAAAAAAATTTTAATTTATTTAATTGGAAATATGTGCTCAAATTATTATTACGAAGGATTTATTTATTCTCACTTAAGCCTAAAATTATGAATTTTTAATCATAATTTATGATTTTTGCTTGCACAATTTATTCCATCTGGTCATTGATTATGTCAAAAGGGAAAATAATAATTCATGTTTAAGTGGAACAAATCAAGCAAACACAAATCACAAACAAAGATTTTCACTTCTTACAGTTCTTATGATTAAGAATTCTTGATTAATGGATCAATATCGTGACTAATTTTTACTTAATTGATTCCTATAACGCATGATTTTAGCAAGCATTTCCCTCCGTGTAATACTCTTTTATTTTGCAGACACTGCAAGGCGGGCGGAATGTTTAAGCCGAAAGCTTAAATACAACCCTGCTCTGGCAGCACTTTAATCCTCTTTGACAGGTTCAGCTTTACGCCGCCATGAAACGGTTGGCGCTAGCGAAAGCCTTCAACAATCAACAATCGGCCCCTCAGAAAAGGCGCTACATCTTTACTCGTTTTCGACAACCCGAAGAGCAACAGCAGCAAATTCAACAGAAGACCAACTTCAACAGAAAAACCTTAAAGGATCTCACGTCAGAAGTCTACCACAAAAAGGATACCTTAAGTAAGATCCAAACCTTTGTACCTAAATATAGTAGAAAGAACAAAAATCGTGCATTAAGTCACCTTTGTAGTTCTCTATATTCCCTTAAGTTTTTCCCCTGAATTAATTGTACCTTCGGTACAATCCTTTGCATATGTATTTTCATATTATATAGAAAATAAAACCTTAATACTAATACTGAAAATATATTTCTTTCTTTTCCTTTGAGTATGCACCCACCACACTTGAGCTAATCAATACCTTATAACATAAAGCAAATACAAATAGGAAATTTAAAATTAATAAAATTAGTTTAGTTTTGCACTTCATTTTGATGCAGGGAAGAGCAAGAACTATCATCACCATGGTTGTTGTTGTGATTACTACCTCGAAAAAAAACGGTTCTCTTTCCCATTAACAAACCCACTGATCGAGTTGTTGGGTGGAGAACATACACACAGGAGCATCTTCACTATAGCGTTTTACATTGGCTATCCCATTTTAAGATAATTTTATTATAATGGGCGCATCCGTGTATTTCAAGTTATTTCGCGAGCTTTTTATACGAAAAATACCTTTGAGAAAGGGATACCATGAAGACGCAGATCACAGGCAACCGCGGCGTCATCTTGTTTTTCCAGCTTAGTTTTGGCTTTGCAATGAGCCGGAAACTTTAGCAGCTGCTTCCAAGCACTCCACCCTTTGGGTAACAACAACAAGGTCACTGCGCATGCTTGATATTTGCTGGTTAAAAACGTCCATTAATTTTTGCTCGGAATCGCCAATAAGTTCCATTTGTTGTTCTAATCGACGATCGATCAACTCGTTCTGCTGTGCAAAGCTTCTTTCGAGGAACGCTAATATTTTGGGAGACACCGGATCAACTGGGGTTCGTGGCGAGTTTATAGGCTTTGCAGTATTTAAGTATGGCGAATTTGTTGATTTATTTATATTTCGTGATCGAAGTCCTATATTAGCCATTATATTATTTAATTAGGTAATTAAATTTATTATTTATCAAATGAAAGTTTCTATTTATTTTTATTAGATTTTTTAAATTTTATTTTAAGTTTTTTTTTAGTTTAATTTAATTTAAAGTTTTTAAAGTTTTTGTGTAATTTTATATGGAATTAGGAAATGAATTTATAGAAATTAGGATTTTAAAAGAGTTCACTAATTTACTATTGGGCACTAGATGGCTTCTTGTCACAGACAAGAAGCAATTAGATCTAGCGCTTACAGAATATTTTGGAATGATTTTGGAGATCTGTAAACAGCTGTCACTCTCTCACTTCATATATTTGGATTTTGGTGGAGACTCAGTTTTATGTTTTTCCAATTTACTATGAACAATTCAAGAGATTTATCTATGGATGTAGAAAATGATGTAGTTTTTGAATATTTGAAGTTTTACAGTTAAGCACGATGTTTTTAAAGTAAATTTCGATCTAAGGTTTGTAGCCTGCTAAAGCAAAACATTACTTCACGAGAGTTGCCAAATATATGTATATTGATAGCGAATGCTCGAAATAATTCATTTTAGACACACAATCAAAAGCAGAGCCACATCCATTATCCGAATTTGGGGCGATACGGAGTTCGCAGGGCCAGCTAGTAAATAATAAAAGTAACCAAAATAATTCACAAACAAATTTGGGCCTCCTAGGTCAAAACCAACACGAGTCTCGGATTATCGCATATATCCTGTCATTAAACATTTGAATGTACTGTTGTATGCTGATGACGTTAAATTGATTCTATCCTATGACATCTTAGATCAACATAAGTTGTTACAATCAGATCTGACCAGTATAGCTATCTGGTGTGATAATAACTTAATGGAACTGAACCTGAAAAAATTTGAATTTATGACATTTGCTAGAAGACACCAACTTTCATCGCTGTATCATATAAATAACTGTAATCTAGAAAAGGTTTTTACTTTTGTGGACCTGGGTGTTACTATGGATCCAAAACTTCGCTTTCATCTACATATTGACTTATGTGTGAATAAGGCGAGGGGTGTTCTAGGTTTCATTAAAAGATGATCAAAAGAATTTAATGACCCATTCGTTACCAAAAGTCTTTACATATCACTTGTAAGACCAATTTTGGAATATGCATCAGTCTTGTGGAATCCACAATACAACTGCCACTCTGATAGCATTGAATCGGTTCAGAAACAATTTTAATTATTTGCTTTAAGAAACCTTCGCTGGAATCCGAATCAGAACCTACCTCCATACGAAAATCGTTTAAAACTCTTGGACATCCCTACTCTAAAAAATAGAAGAACGATGCTTACTGTAACATTTTTGATTAAATTGATAAATGGCTCTCTGAATTCTACATTTTTGCTTCAAGAAATTGATTTTAATATCCCAACCCGTCGTTCCAGATCTTTCATTCCTTTGATATTAAGTATGTGCCGCTCTAATTACTCGCAGAATGAACCTTTTCGTTGTATTTGTAGCTATTTTAATAGCATGTATTCTGTCTTTGACCTGTCAGATTCACTTAATAAAACTAAAACTTTTATTTTAAATGCACTGGATCACACTTAAGCCTTTGTTGCTCTTTGAGTTTTTGGACCGCTTAGGGTCTAACGAAATGACAGGGTTGCCAAACTCCACAAAGATCGGCATTGTCGGTTTTTTGAAAGTGTTGTATTTTTGTTGTATTTTGTATTTATATTTCAGCAGAATTTTGTTTTTTACTATATTATTGTATACAAATAAAACAAAATTTTTAGCTGAATTCACATTCGTTCCGTTACTGTTTACTTAACTGTTCTATTTGTATTTGATTTTTTATATTTCGTATAAAAAAATAAAATACTAAAATTAATATTTGTAATCTTTGTCGCGTAAATTAACTGTTTGGATAGTTTTGTCTTTGTATTTTTGTTAAGTCTAATATCGTAAAGTAGACAAAAATTATATTTGATCAAATTCATATTCGTCGCATGAATTCTGATGCTTCATAATATTTTCTTTTAATTCTATTGTTTATTATCACGTTAATCTTATATTATGTTATGTTTGGAAGAATTCTCTCTTGCATTCATAACCTAATTCGCGTTTTATTAATATGCGTTTTATCAGCTGATGATTTTAATCTGTAGCTGAAACGAATTTCCAAATATGTTTACCCGCGATCGGTTACACAGCGTAATCCGGATTACGGCTGTTCGGTCACCAAATCCGTGCGTCATGCGGATGTGCCCCTCGGTCGGTTGGGCGGGTTAGTGGGACCGTTGGGATTCGTCGTTAAAAAAAAAATTAAAAAAT